>JAYEVH010000556.1:0-200000 GCA_036346255.1 Ampelocalamus luodianensis
CGAATACGCGTGCTGATCACGCCAACGATGTGAACAAGCTGATGAATTTCATCAAGGATTGTTGGTCACAGAACAACAAGTTCTACTACGACATACAGGTGGATGATGAAAGCGTTGTGAAAACATCTTCTAGAGCTGTGTGAGCTGCCGCGCGGAGTACAATGACTTTGGAGATGTTGTCACATTCGACACGACCTACAAAACAAACCAGTATGAGATGCCTCTGGCTATATTTGTTAGCTCCAACCACCATCTGCAAAACACCTTATTTGGCATCACAATGCTCCGTGACAAAAAGGCAGCATACTTCGAGTGACTATTTAGGACATTCTAGACATGCATGGAGGGCAAGGACCCCATCTACCTACTAACCGGGTATTTTCTTACTATTTTAATCTATTTACTTCCTATGTCACTCACGTTTACTGTCCATAGCATGTGTGTTTGCTTTGCTTTCTTTATCTGTGCCAAATGTATTATCACTATTGGTAATTATTGCATCTCTACCTGAGTTTTACTGCCTAATGTGTTTTATTATACTGCAAATCAGGACCCAGCCATGGAGGTTGCCATCCCACACGTCTTCCCCCACGCACAGCAATGGCTATGCAGGTGGCACGTGCTGAAGAAGTACAAGCAGAACGTGAACAAGTGTCGGGACCCGAAAATGCATCTCAGGAACCCTCTGTGTATTCTGAACTAGTCCCAGATCAGTAGCTAGCTCACACAGGAAAACAGTGATAAAATACCATCCATTTATTCAATTTAACTAAAAAGATCTCAGAGTAACAAATAATAACAATAACTGGACCTTATGGTCAACGTTTACTTAACTTGCCATGCAGGGCTAAAGAAACAAATGAACTCTTGCAATGAGCAGAAACTCTTCAAATGGCCAATCAACATGCCCACGAGCAATCGAGTGGAAAAGCATCCTAATCCACAAAACCTTCATGGTCCTCCTGGGCGAAGAACTCTTGAGCAGCTTGATATTCTTCAACTGATCAATACAGGGCAAAAGCAATGAGTACTTTGAATATACTCAACAAGCCGTGGGGAAATGTATGCAAATAATATTCATGAAGGGCTTGAACAAAGATTAGCTGTATGGCTCTTTTGCATAAAACAACATTTACGATAAATACAATAAATAGATTGAAATGTGTAATTGAAAACAATAATAAGTAATTAAACACTTTCTTTGAAACAACGGTGAACTTCCATTCCTCCCAACCAAACCAAGGATAAGTGAATTCCCCATTCTGTCGACACAAACCACCAAGTGAATGACCTATTCACCAAGCGAACATTATATTCATCAAGTGAACTTCCCATCCACACTCAGACACATTTTTGAAGAAACTCTATCTCGTGTGAAATCCCGAGCACGTCCATAACAGCGGACACGGCTATTCGAATAGTTTACACTCTGCGGAGGTTATGCGGCTTGACCCACAAGAGATAGATCAACTTATAATGTCCGTTTAACACACTTCCGAGGTGTGCGACTAAGTGATCATCACAAGGCTTTTACAAAGCTCCTTCTTAACCCGATTACGCCCGCTAAGGTTTCAACATTGAATGTCTTCCAGGCAGACGGGGCCCCTCTTGCGCCACCGTGGGAATCGTTTCCCGTAACCACGCTTCACGACGGACCAAAATTAAGACATTGCTAATTAATCGGCCAGTCCGTCCCATACGGACATGTGGTTGTATGGTTAAGGCCCATTCAATGGCGCACAAGATTAAGTCCTTGACAAGTTACTCGGTGAGTCTACCACAAACCCACAACATGTTCAAACCACATCCCCACTATCCACCAACCACTGCATGGCGAAAACCATTTGTTTAACCAACACCAATGACATACCTGTCATGGTACCCAAATTTTAACAAGAATGGCTCACCACCATGATTCCATAAATCATTAAGTCAAAATTAATTATTAAGACACATGTGATGACAAACCCATCGTAACTAAGCAAGACTAAGCATATGTACGACACCCATGTTGGCAATATAAATATGTCCGACTAAAATTACCCATGCTATGGTGACAAACGATTCATGGCATTCAAATAATCAATGGAGGCATAATGACAACAGGTAATAACTAATCCCCGAACAATTTATATAAAGATAGCATGCAGTTGTATAAAACAAGATACGTTTGAAATCATGGGTTCAATATGATCAAAGGACCACGACTTGCCTTGGAATAAATCCAGTGATTAATCTTGATCTTGGTAGGCTACTCCTTGCTCAAAGCTTCCCGAAGTATCGACGTCTATTCGCAAAACAAGCAAATAACACAAATAAATAAATAACAGAGATAAAACTAACTCCAAAAATTAAATAAAAATCGCATATAAATAGATCTCGAATTTAGATAAATTTAGGAATTTGAATGGACTCAATCGGAGTTCGGATGCAAAAGATATGAGCTTTGGAAGATTGAAATCTCATAAAATACTGAAAATCAGAATTTATGAATTTACTGAATTATTTCTCTAAAGGAAAAGATGATTATGACGTCAGCTGACGTCAGCAGGGCGGTTCGGACGGGATGACAATTCTTCCGACAGGTGGGACCCACTCGTCATAGACTTGGTGTTTGGTGGACTTGGTTCAAGGAAGTCGGCTCGGGTGGACCACATGCCTCGACACATGTCTGTGAGTATGATAGCTGAGCGCCACCTAAGCAAATAGGTGAGTGGAGGGTGAGTTGGAGGCCACGGTGGCACAAAAGCAAACCAGAGGAGGAAGCTCGGAGTAGACCATGGCGCGGCTTGGGCTTGGCGTCGTGGCGAGGCTAAAGGCGGCGAGGCAAGGTCAACCAAATAGGAAAGCGAGATCCTCAGTTACGGCAAAACTCCACGGTGAGCGAGTGTGGCAATTCGGCGCGAGTCGACGGCGGGGACTTTGGCGGCGAACTCCACGAGTGCGGCGACATCGAAGAAGGAGTGGCGCCGAAGAGAATTGAGGAGCAGGGCAGCGAGATGGCGAGGATCGAGAGAGAGGCTCGGAATAGCTAGAAGATGGCCGGAGCGGCGGCAAGGCAGCGATGACCGAAAGTGGAGAAGAGCACGCGGCGGCTCGGTGGCAAAAGAACAAGAAGGAGGTGGGGAATTTGATGAGAATAGCATGGAGCACAAGGTGACGCGCAAAGAAATCAAAGGAGCTCACCGGAGTGCTAGATCGGAAAGGTGGCGGCGTTCGGTTTGTCGGACGAAAACGAAAACGGCGAAGCGGCGGTCTTCGGAAGGAGATGATGAGAGCACCGTGAAGCTTGCGTTGATGCGAACCCAACGGCGGCGACGGCGTAGGCTGAGGAGGTTCGACGGCGGAGCAATTCGTCGGCAAAGGAGCTTCAGGTGTCCTCGGTCTTCGGCGATTGCGGCGCGATGAAAGTGAATCCGAGGAGGAGAACTTAGGGTTTCGGGAGAGGGGCTTGGGGCGAAGGGATTGACACGGCTAGGAGGCCTTAAATAGCGCCGGAGGGGAGGAGTCCAGGAGGAGGCCGGCGCTGCTCGCGTGTCGGACACGGACACCAGAAGGGGCTCGGGTTGAAGACGATAGGGACGTGGCACAAAGGCGGGCCCACCGGTCAGAGGAACAAGGGAGCGGCGCGCGCGGGCTGGTGCAGAAAGGGCAAAGGCCGCGTGGGCTGGGCCGGAGGGAGAAGGAAATGGGCCGGGAGGTTAAGGATTGAGCCCAAAGCTATTATCTGAGATTTTAATTACTTTTTCTTTTTAGAAAATAGCAGAAAATCCAAAAAGGCAATTAGAAAATAGCAAATGCACTCGGAAAAATTCTAGAAAAATCTAGAAAATACATCCAAGCACATAGAACCCAAATAAAATAATTTTTAATATAGTTGATGTTGACATTAATCATATTAAATTATTTTTGAACTCTGAAAATTCATATTAAGCTTTTAACCTTAGCAGAAAAAATCCAAATGGTTCCTTTTTCTTTTGAAACTTCAAAACAGACCAATTTTTTTTATGTTACAACAAGCTATACACGGAGCACGATGGGCTGAATGAGCATTTGGTTTTCTTCATAAACCATCCGCTTATTCTGAGAGAGTTCGAGAATGCGTGGGAGGATCTGGTGAGAGAGTACCACCTCGAGCAGAACCAAGTCATTGCTAGCCTCTATGACCATCACTAAAGGTGGATCACAGTGTACTTAAAGGACGTCTACTGTGGTAGGATGACATACACGCAGAGAAGCGAGAGTATGAACAAGATGGTAAAATAGCACGTCGTGGATAACATGACTTTGCTCCACCAATTCACGCGGAAGATGCACCGGGTGATGCAAAAGAGGAAGCACTCCGAGGCTGAGGAGACACTACTCCATGGTACATAGAAAAAAATAGGTTTATTGTAACTTCTGTATGCATTACTGCAACCCATGTATAGAGTTACTTCATATCGTTTCTGTGCCTACTGCATGACATATACCGTCCTACGTGCTATTAGAGCCAACCAGTGAGAGCCACCCTATTCTCGCTCGAGGAGTAGCTAGGTAGGGTGTACACGCCTATGGTGTTCAAAGAGTACAAGGAGACCTACTTCTCCTGTACAACCTTCTGCATAAGGTCTGACACCACCCGAGATGGCCTATTCCTCATGTCCCATGGGAAACAGTCTACGATGTTCGTGTGGTTGCAACACAATTTCAAGGTGGTGGCCAAAGAAGAAACAGGTACATATAGCTGTGAATGCAAACGGTGGGAGCACACATATACTTTTAATGTCTCTCGACTAATAGTTACTATCGATATATTTTACTTTTACTGTCAAGTACATATATTCATTTTACTATAATTGACTATGTATTTTACTGTTAATACATCTTCGGTTTACCTCCTTAGAGTTGTTCTGCGCGCACCTGGTGTGGGCATTCACCAACTTGCAGGTCGAGAGTATCCCCAGCCACTACATGCTCTGTAGGTACACAAGGAATGCAAGGGTAGATGTGTCATACGACAGACACGACCTCATGCAGGTCAGACTTGATGGGACGATTGAGATGTATCGGCACACAACCTTACTGACAGAGGTTATGGGTGTGGTCAGGTTAGGGTGTAGATCGAGTCTTGCGTACGACAGGTCCATGGAGGTCCTAAAGGCGCTTAGGATACAACTTGATACCATACCCAACAACATTGACCTGGTGGCTGACGAGACCGCTGAGCCAGATAAAGCGTATGATGATACGATCAATCCATTTGTGCCTTCTCTGTCACGGCCCAAGGGTCACAAACGAGCCATGACGAACTAGAGCAAAGTTTGACCCTGGTGGGGAAGAAGATGACGAGGGCATGCAGCATATGAGGCCTAAACGCCGGTTGCAATAGTACTACCTACCCAACGCTACCCAAAAACAAAGGACAAGGGGGCAGGAGTGGCAGTGGTAGGGGGAGGAGGAGAGGGAGGAGGGGCGAGGGAGAGGAAGGTCCGGTACACGCCGCCAGCTGATTCAGGAGGACGAATTGGAAGAGGACGACGCCGACGACAGACTCCCCATAGAGTCGGATGACAGCGATATGTGCTGAATAGTCATGTTTTTTTACTTACATTTTAGTAAACCATTTATTGCATTGTCGTATGTGTGCTACTGTGTTACATCTTCTAAACTGGAAAACAGAGAGCGCTATTCGGCTCATGTTGCATTTTTTACTATATATCCCAACTCTCTTACTGCAAAAATCATGTTATATTATTGCTTGTTTTACTGTGTTAATCGTAATCTATTACTGACTTCTACGTATCGGTTATTGCTGCTTTTTTTGGTCGGAGAACATAATGTAGCGGTCAGTTGCTTCGTCTTCGTTCTATTGATTTTTGGTAGCTTCTTTACTATATGCTGGCAAAAAACATTACTGACGTATGTTTTTATTTTAATTACTATATGTGTAGGAAGCCTTTACTTTTAAACCATACGCACTGCCACTGCATCTCCCAATGTGTCTCTTTGTCTCCCCCCGACGACTTATAAATATGTATCATTAACTTACAAAGGATTGAAATACACACGAAGCATCACACCTTCCCCCAACAGTAAAACTCCAAAATACACACTCAGACTAAAAAAAACGTAGACACAAAAAAAGGAACAAAAAATGACTTCGAACTCTTCTTCCGCTCCCTTGCAAACGATGTTTCTATCCTTCCTACCACTCATATACGAGCAGCTATCTGGGCCGATCCTGATCGAGGCTGCGGACCATGATTATGTCCATGATCTCCTCAGTGCTTTGCCCCTGTGCCTACCAAATAGGGTAGCTGCAATCATCCACACGCTGCTCTCCTGCTCAGTTGGACCAATATCCTTGTGTTTGACATCTGGTGAACCAACCTCATCCTGGAGATCATGTTCTCGAGCTACGTGGATCATGTCAAAGCATCCATCAAGAGGCTTGAAGACTACATCAACAGGCAAAACACAAGAATCGACATCACCAAGACCGTGGAAGAGATGAACGACCTTATCTCGACTATCGTCGACACACTTTGTTCGCTCGTTCGGCGCAAAGCTCGACTCGCAGTCGTGAAGGAGCAGGTGGAGACATATCTCCACGTATTCCATGATCCAGCACCTAGCAAAGTCCACAAGCGGGCTTACGAACGCCTAAGGGCTGCAATAGGGTCCTGCCTTGACCACTAGGGAATCCTTTCTTTTCCCTTTTCCCTACTTTTGTTATTATAAGGCAATGTAAACAAAATAAAATGTCACCAGCCGCTCAATTTGGCCGAAGTATATTTAAGTTTTATCTTCTGTTGTTTATTGTTATGTACATCTAAAATTACTGCAATGTTTTCTTAATTTTACTGTCGGAACACAAAAGGATACGATAACATTGAAAAGACACATAAAAATATAGATTTACTACTTTATTAATGATCATTTTACTGCTTCAGGTATGCATTTTTACTATCACATTAACTTTTGTTGTACTACCCATTGAACATTACTGGTGCGCAACGATTCTCGAGCTCGACATTTACTATAAATGATATGTGAGAGCTCATTTACTGTAAGATGCGCAAGAAATTACTAACCTTTTATTTTGTTTGGAATTACTGCATGAGTAACATTTTTTATTGTACTGTGGCTTATATTTTACTATACTATCGTCGCTCTATTTTGTTTTTGTATGTTTGTGAGTGCAAAGATGAAAACACGGTACCAATTCAACAAACCCCTCATTTTTTCAAAACAAAATGTACACTGCCGCTCGGGCTACCCATTGCGTCTCTTCATATCCCCCACTGTGACTTATAAGGATGGACATCAGCTAACCAAAAAACACACAGAAGCCCCATATTATTTGCACATAGCCGGTAAAAAATACCTTTGAGCTCTTCTTCCTCTCCCCTGCCCACGGTAGTTCTAGCCTACCTCACCCTTGTATACAATCACCTGTCTGGTCAGACCCTTAGCAATGCTACTGACCATTATGGAGTCTGTGACCTCCTCCGATGTCCCCCCTCGTGTCTCCCAGATATCATGTCTCCAATCATCCGCGGGCTGCACCTCCTCTTTAGCTTTACCATGGCTTGGTCTCCGAAGTCAGGCGAACAAACCTTATACTCGAGGTCATGCTCACCAACTAAGTATGAGGATCATGTCGAAGAGTCAATCCGGAGGCACGATGAATACATCGATGAGCTCAGTGCGAGGGTCAACGATACCGATAGCATGGAGGAGACTGAAGCCCTACTCTGGCACATGGTCGACATGTATCCTCAATACCAACAACTCCAAGCTTGACTCACCGCCGTGAAGGATCAGGTGGAGTCATTCCTCCACATATTTCTTGATCCCGTTCCTACCGAAGCCCACAAGCAAGCTTACGAATGCTTGAGGATTTCGTTAGGGTCCTACATTGGCCACTAGGGCCTTCCTTCTTTTCGTATTAATTATGCAATGTACATAAAAACAAGCGACCGGCCATGCTATTGGGCCGAATCACCCATAATATATGTAAAAAATGTCATCTTTAGTTGTTACTGCTTTGTATATATAATTTTACTACACTATTTTGCCTAACTTTACTGTTTGAGCAAAAAACAAAATCCTCACGCGTTTACTACTAAGCAACTCTCTATGTATTCAAGTGTGCGTGTTTACTGTCTCCTTACCTATTGTTGTACTACCGTTTAGCATTAGTGGTCCGACGACTCTCGAGCTGGTCATTTACTCACTACTACAAAAAGGCTAATACTGGACGCCTCATCATAGACGGTTGACAAAAACTGTCTGTATTATATGACATCACAGACGGTTTTGGTTTAGAGACCGTCTGTGTTACTGGCTGCGCTAAAAACCGTTTGTGAACAAGTAATAACACAAACGGTTCTTAATAATAACCATCTGTGATATTGCTACATATCACAGACAGTTTTTTGTTGGAAACCATCTGTGATATTTCGTAGACGGTTCTTAATAATAACCATCTGTGAAATTACTGCATGTCACAGACGGTTTTTGAAAACCGTCTATGATAATTATCCCATCACAGACGGTGCGCCGTTTTTGCAGTGTACTCCTCAACAGTCTTCTTCTCCATCTCTGGCGCTACGGTGAGTCCATCGGCGCCACTCCGTGCTCGGTTTTAGTATCGCCTCACCTCACTGAGCCCATTTCGATCGTGTGGTCCATTTCAGCTATTGTCGCTGACGAGGATTAAAACATCTATATATTATTTTTAATATATAAAAGACCATACGTCTTCATGGTCGTAACCACGAGGTGCATGACCTCAGTCGTAGAGATTCGGAGGTTACATAATGGGTACCTGGTCGGGCGAAGGCCTAAGCCAAGCTCGACGGAGAAGCGCTCGTAAAGGTATGAGCGATACTTGGGCTGATTCCAAGTATATTCTTTACCATATGACGAATGGAGCACATGCATATTCCATACCATACGCGTTTCTTATCAGGCGCTTGCGACGAACAACCTCCATGCGGTTATATGTCTCATAGACATATAACGCCGACATTGATTCTTTATCAGCCGTCACTTGACTCGACGAGGCATAGCGCTTCACATCGAGCGTCTTCTCCGAAGTAGCGCCACCTCTTGAGGCTATTTAAAGATAGAGCCTGGACAGATCAAGGGGGGAAGGAGGAGAAAGAGAAGAGAGATAGAGCCATCAGACTAAAGCACAAGCCTTAGATTCGTGTTGTAGGTCTGATATTGTAAAGGAACAAGCAGTGTTCTCAGAGCATACCCTGTAAAACCCAGTTCATATTAATAAAAGAGTAGTCCCATTATTTCCCTAGATTTCCCACGTCACTTTCTCCTTTTCTTTTCGTAAGATCGACGTCTTGATCGTCGACAGCTGGCGCCGTCCGTGGGGAGCGCGGCGTGGAATCTTAGAAGAATTTCTCTGCTCATCAAATCTTTGTCCATTCCCCGTTTGTGGTCACTGATGCGGTTATGGCGGGAAGTTGGGACGAAGAAAACTGGTTCGACCTGGCGGACTACGCCAACCTCGACATGGACGCATGCATGCGCGCCATGGAGGAAAACGGAATCTCTTCATCATCCTCCTCCGCCGGTTCGCCCATTGTAGAAATCGGCGAAGTCGACCGGATGCGATCATGGTTGATAGGTACTCACCGACGGCTTCTAGCAATTCCAGGAGCCAACCGACACCTGGTAACGGTGTCAATGAAACCTCCATTGGTCATAAACCAAGTGGGGATGATAAAGCTCAGCATTCGATCGGCAACTCGCCGGATTAGGTTGAGATCCTTCCGAAAACCTCAGGAAGTGCTGATCACCGACTGCTCTCCGTCGTGGAAACTTCTCGCATAAGCTCTGAAAGGCTCTCCATCGATTACAACGGAAGCTCATCGGAGGATCGCTCTTTGGAAGCACGAGGTCAATTCGATCGGAGATCGGATCAAAATCAGGTATGCGGTCCTCCATACATTGCCTCGCCACCACGTAATAATGGAGATGATGCGGGCGGTCAAGCACCAAATGCGGAGGTAGCGAGGCTGGTGGGCGTCCATCGATTAATTCGCTGATCCTTCCCCAACCAATGTAACGAACCGGGCAAGATCGACCGAGGAGATCGGGATTCAAGCCATCAGACACCTTCTTACGGCGAAATCGCCGAGACCTTGGTAACAATACAAAACTGCGAGTCGAGAGATATGTTAAATACCCGACCACCTTGGCGAACTCGAGTTTTGTCGACTCGCGAGTCAAGTATCGAGATTATCCAACGAGCGATGCGGCGCGCGAAGCATATCGGGAGCGAAGGCACCCGCAAAGTCGGACCATGACCGTCCCGGCATTCTTCGAAGCGAGGGCTGCATGGTCGTGTTGAAGATCGATTGACACTCGACCACCTCGAAGATTCCGACCAACAAGTCGCGGGGAGGAGACTATTCGAGAATCCTCACCTCGCCGTCGAGAGGAGCAATCGCTTGGACACAGTGATCTTGACATCACCTAAACGGTAGCGGTCGAAGCGTTCTAGCAACGTCCATGACGAATCGGGACATTGGAGCACCGACAATCCGGTCCTAGAAATCGGTCTCCAACCGATTATAATCGGCACCTTTTCAAAGAAGCGCCACGAAACTATCACGGTGTCGAGCCTTCTCGTGAGCTCGGTGTACTTTGGCCAAATAGGTTCGGCCGGCCAATATGGATAAATTCAATGGGACCCAAAATCCTTTGGAATTTCTCGGATATATACCACCGCTATTAGAGCGGTGGTGATGAAAATATAATGGCAAACTATCTTCCTACGGTATTAGAAGGATCGGCCGATCGTGGTTGCTTAACCTTCGGTGGATCCGTGTATGCCAGGAGCAACTCTGCGACCTTTTAATTGTAAATTTTAGTGAGTGCACAATCGACACGAAAAAGGAGGCGATCTCCATAGAATCGGCAAAAATCTACTTGAGACTCTCGGCGGTACATCAAAAGATTTAGCCAAGTTAGTAACTCAATACGAGTTGCGAGAATCTTCCGTTATCAAGCCTTCAAAGCGGGATTAAGAAATCGAAGGTTTCACGGAGGATTTAGCTATACATCCCCACGAACAACCATCGAGCTCTTCAACATGGTGACAAATGCATAGCGGCGATGAAGCGGTCGAGTGGAGCAAGCCATTGATCGAAAGGATAAAATTCCCCAACTTTGGCTTAGATAGGACGGAAAAGAAGCAAAAGAAGCATGGCAGAGCCAACGACAAGGAGGTTCTTGCTGTTCCTGAAAAATTCACCAAAGGAAGAAAGGATTGTACTGGTCGTGGCAAGGCTAAGGATCCGACCAATGATTACAAGAAAAATAAAAAGTGGTGTCCTCTCCACGGCAAGCGAGGACACGACACGCACAATTGTCGCTTGGCAAAGAAGTGGAAGATTATTATGCGGTAAGGTCCACTCCGTCGATACAAGAGTTCGGAAACAAGCTCCAAGAAGGACAAAGATGGTGGCGAAGAAATGGAGTACCAAGAACCTCGACACACCGTCGATGTGATCTTGGTGGATCTTCTCCATCTGAGTCGGACATCACACGAAAGCCATGGGCGAGAAGTCAACCTTACGAACCTTCGATCGCGTTAAACCTTTAAGGTGGTCGGAGGCGATAATCTCCCGGCAAGAAGGCTGCCCCATTCCTTCGACTTCGACCGGTAGGTTTCCAATTGTTGTTGAGCCTACTATTAATAAGCTGCGAGGTTAATCAGTCTTGATAGATGGGGTAGTTCTCTAAATATTTTATTTGCAAGTGCTCGGAAGACATGCGATTCCCAAATCAAGGTAAAACACGTGAAATATGCCTTCCACGGCATAGTTCACGAGTCTACCGCTAAGCCTATAGGGCACTTGTCCCTACGTTTACGTTCGGAGCCCGACAACTTACGGGCGAGAAAAATTTTCATTTGATGTGGTAAATTTTGAAGCGCATACAATGCAATTCTTGGTCGTCGGCTTTAGCAAAGTTCACGATAGCCACGCATTCGATTATCGAGTTTGAAAATGCAGGGACCAAAGGGTGTAATCACGGTTCGAGCGATCAAAAAATAGCCTACGCATGCGATCGGAAATGCTTAGAACTGGTCGATGAACTTCCGACTAGGGGAACTAACACCATTAACATGGAGATTCGACTTCCATTTCCTCAGCAACTTTCTCTCCGAGAGGTCTTACTTCCTCGAGAAGTTTTGTTGCTTCATTTTTAGAGCAGTCGAAGTCTTCTTCAACAGCTCTAAGACTAACAGAGGGGTCGGAAGCCTTCAGTTTTGCTAAAGCAACACTAACTCCATTTGCGATAGCTTCCTTCATTGTCTTAGCATGGTTCTCTCAAAAGGGTGTAATCACTCCCTTGAGATCTTGAGTTGATGGCGAGAAAATTGATTCTCTCATGATCTCTTAAAATGGGCAATTGCGCTCCGACCCTAGGTCAAGAGCATCTTGTTGAGCCATGACTTTGTCTTCAAGACTCAGATCAAGTTCAGCCCCTTGGCCACGCTCAAACTCAAGAGTCTTTTCCTTGTTCAAGTGCTTGAGTTTTTACGCACAGTGGATAAAAATTAACAAGTGCTTGAGTTTTTTCTGCACAAGTGGATAAAAATTAACACACACTTTAAAAATTGGAGTCATGGAGTACTGGTTAAGTCTACGACCAGTTACCTTTGATTTTCTTCTCACAAGAATCGAAAACCTCCTTTTGCCTGGTCATCGCATGCTCGATCGGCGGTCTTTACTACGATTTTCTTCCCTGAGTTTTATTATTATGGCTTCCTTAGCCATGATCTCTTCTTTAATTTTTCTCTAAATCTATCAAATATGATAGGAAGAGAAGGTTAAGTTTTAAGAGAGAAACAAGATGATAAAATTTAGGAAGTCAAACTAAAAGAGAAATGTTCTTACTTCTCAGATCGGAGTGTTTTTGCTCCAAAGATCTTACTCGCTGGGTTAGTCCTTCGACCACAACATATTTCTCGACCATATGCTACAAAAATAAAATCTCTTTCTTTGATAAGTTTTCAAAGAAACTTCAAAAGAAAGAGTTGTAAGGATGGTCGTAGAACACTTACAGAATTGCCATGTCATTGTATTCGAAAAAATTGTATCTGGACCAATCTCGACAGCGGTCCGATATCTTCCCCAGGCCTCATCAAGTTCCTTATCCTCGATAAATCGGGGAGAAACTTGTTAACACGAGAGGTATTTCCGGAGGAGGTGGAACTGTTGAGGATCTTTGGAGATGACTACCTCCGGAGAAGGAGTAAGGATTACTAGAGGATCTGGCGGATGTTGAAACACTGCTAGGATTACTAGAGGATCTGGCGAGATGTTGAAACACCTCAGGGGCTTCTTTACCACTTCATCCTCGCGAGTCTTAGCTTTAGGAGTATCTGGTCGGGAACCTCCCGACCACCTCTTCCCGGAACCTTTTCACGAGGGGTGCTCTGCAGTCGGACGACTTCGAACACGGAAGATCTACAAAAAAAAGAAGGTAAGGAAGATCAATGTTTTAATACATCGAAAGATCCAAGGTATGTATATATCGACATCTTCATTTAATATATACGGTTGATTTTCTAAGTTTAACCTTGTAGCGCATGAAGCAAAGTCCGTTCTGCGGCCTTCCTCTTCTTCTCAATCGATTTCACTGGTTCTAAACCGGTAGGGTTGGCTAGATCTTGCACATCCAATGATCGGAAGTCGAGCGATATCGCGACCATTTGGTGAGGTCACGATCGCGGATCGATAGATGTAGATTCGTCGACCTCCAAAATAGTAGCCTCGATGAGTCTTGGTGGGTCTTGATTACCTTCTTGGAAGGTATGACAACCGCCTAATATATCATCAAAGATAGTTAGGTGATGAACATCACTTGTCCAAAATATTATTTATGTTCGGTCTCCTACCTTTGGAAGGTTGACATCCTGTATAATCGAAGGGGTGATCGGATCATCAATCGGCTCACATCTTTCAGTGACCTTATTGATCCTCAACCCAACCGACTACACATCAAAAAGGATTTATGGTGTATGCGATCGAAATAATATATCGACAACAAGCATTGTTGATATTCTTACCTTAAGTCTTTCAATTCTCTCTTAGTGAAAACGACCGCTAAGATTAGGAAACTAGCCTTATCGCGAGCTCTCGGCGTAGATCATTTGATCGGCTTCTAATCTCATCAGAAAATAGAGCTGTAAAGGTAAAATAAAAGATTTAAGGGTACGGAAATAATGAACTAAGATAGGTAAACTGGTCGGAATCATTCATGGCTTACCCTCTTTGGAATCTTTGGTCGTATCGTCACGACCAATATACCAGAGCATCCGGTGTGCTCGGGCCTTCAAAGGACTAACTCGGTGCGTGGAAAAATCCTTCACTACGTGCCAAGATGTTAGACCCTTGACACTAAGAAGATTGATTGCTTCAACCCATCTCTTTATTTTTCCCTCTTTTTCTGTAGAGGAGCGCCAGCTCGGATTCTCGACCGCCTTCTTACCAAAATAATAAAGGTTGTCCTTCTTCGTGATCTTCATATAGAACCAGCTCTTCTTCCATGACGACCACAAAGATTTTGAGTACATAAATATGTACTCATCGGCTTTTTCGTCATGGAGGCGCAAGGTGCACTCTCCAAGCGTCCCAATCGTCTTCCCAGACTTTGTCATCCTGTAGTAGTACCTGAATAGATCCAGATCTGCTGGAATCCCCAAGCACGCTTCACAGAGATAAATAAAAATACTAAGATTGGCGATAGCATTGGGAGCAAGATTCACTAATTCAACTCCATAATACTCCAAAACTTTAGGAAGGAAGGAGTGAATCGGTAGCCTTAATCCGCATTCAACATATGCAAAAAAAACTGGGATTTCTCCATCTTCACTACTCGGGAATGTTCTCCAACATGAGATCTCCAGAAATAAGATCCTTGTTGGGAAGCATCCCGATCTTCTCAAGCTCTCTAGCTTCTTCTCACTCAAGTCGAAGCAAACCACTGGTTGGTGATTTGGTCCGACATGGTGATTTCTTTCGGGTGGGAAAGAAAAGGAGGTCGGAGCGATTTTTACTCGAGGAGATGAAGAAGGAAAGCGAGGAAGTGAAAAAACTCTAAGTCTACAAAGGGGTTTTATAAGCTTGAATTTCTAACTGCAATAAGAAGTTACCCAAAAAGTCCAACGGACGAGAAATTTTTAGTCAACGGACACAAAAACTCTTCAATTCCCAAGGCAAAGTTCTCAACTTTAAAGTGAATACAAACGCTTCAAATGCCTTTGCATTTAATGGCGTCGACCGATACAATTTGATCGGAAGAAAAGTGTTCACACGACCTATTCATTTAAAGTTCGGGGCTGGCGGCGAGGATTAAAACCTCTATATATTATTTTTAATATATAAAGACCATACGTCTTCATGGTCGTAACCCGAAGTGCACGACCTCACTTTGGTCGTAGAGATTCCAAAGGTTACATAATGGGTACCTGGTGGACGAAGGCCTAAGCCAAGCTCCAGACCGGAGAAGCTACTCGTAAAGGTATGAGCGATACTTGGGGCGATTCTAAGTATATTCTTTACCGTATGGCGAATGGAGCATATGCATATTCCATACCATCGATGTTTCTTATCGGGCCTTGCGACGAGACAACCTCCTTGCGGTTATATGTCTCATAGACATATAAGCCGCGAGCAGTGATTCTTTATCAGCCGTCACTTGACTCGACCGAGGCATAGCGCTTCACATCGGGCGTCTTCTCGGAAATGCGCCACCTCTTGAGGGCTATTTAAAGATAGAGCCTGGACGGATCAAGGGGGGAAGGAGGAGAAAGGGAAGAGAGATAGAGCCATCAGGCTAAAGCACAAGCCATAGATTCGTGTTGTAGGTCTGACATTGTAAAGGAACAAGCAGTGTTCTCAGAGCATACCCTGTAAAACCCAGTTCATATTAATAAAAAAGTAGTCCCATTATTTCCCTAGACTTCCCACGTCACTTTCTCCTTTTCTTTTCGTAAGATCGACATCTTGATCGTCGATAGTCGCCCACGCCGAGCTGTCACCACCGCCTCCATCGACGCCAGCTCTTCTCCGGTGAGTGTGTGAGGACCCCGGTTTATTCGGCTTGTACTGTTTAACCATCCACTTGGCCCTAACAGTACAAATCAAATAAACCAAGCCTCGAGATATGTATACTTCCCAGAATTGCAGTATACACACCAGTGACAAAATCATGCATCAATTCCATTCATACACATAGAGCGAAGCAAAAGCAACAAGCTGAAAGACATAGATAATATAAAGAGAGTTAGTACAAAGAGAGGCCGAGGCCAAAAGTTATACAAATAAGTAAATACACAGGAAGCAAAATGGCCATAAGATGGCGATAAACAAAAGCCAATCGGTGTGCCTTTACCCACAAGGCAACCAACCGGACCGCCAAGCTAATCGTCCCAAACAGCGCATAACATGACTCACAAAGTGAGGCCCTTGGGGCTCACCTTCTTCCTCTGCAACAATTAATATTAAGCAAATCGGATGAGTACAAAACTTGTTTTTGTACTCGCAAAACTGACGTGTGAGATAACGAACTATAATTAACTACATGCAAGCTTTATTTAAGTGGATGAGGCTCTGGACTTGTTTTGACATAAAGCAAGTTTCCATTTGCAATAAGGTAATAGATTCAAAGCAAGTTTGCAATTAACTTTTATTGTTCAAATAAAGAGAGACAAATATAACAATAGATAGATGACAACACCAACCTAGAAGTGACTAACCCATAGTCACCACAACAATAGCATTAAGTACCCCTTCATACCACCCATGTCAAGTTTAAGTTTTAAAAGGTTGTAGTCTAGTTTTTGCGACCTTACCAAGCATGTCCATAACCTAGGACTAGGCTATTCGAATAGTTTTAACCTGCGGGGTGTACCAATGTACCCACACGATAGACCGCCTTTCCACCACCACGGTTAGCACACTTCCTTTGGTATGCAGGCATGGCTAAGTCTAACAAGATGCTTTCCAATGGGCGATGCTAATTAGAGCATAACCCACGGGAGAAGGACACATTAGACAGCCTAACCGGTCTACTAATGCTCCTCAACACCACAAACACACACACACAGAACACACCCACCAACCGACTCATAATTAACACCTTCCAAAGTACTTAGTCAAGAGAGGTTCCATATCCCCTCGTGTGGTTGTACGCAATAAGCGCTTGGCTTAGTGACACAAGTAACTCGGTCCTTGGGGACTTAGGCACCATTCCAACACGCCCAGCAGATCACATCAACATACCATTGTGCCCAAGTCAAGATATAGTTTTGTTTTCAGTTTTGATTTGTAAATCAATAAAACACAAGGTTGGACATAATGGAGTAGTATAAGTATTTGTGTGATCAAGATCATCGACTAAGTCGATGATAAGCCCAATACTACCGATAACTAGGCATGGCTAAGCAATATTCATTCGTAATCTACTAAGTGACAAGAGCTCATCTAACGAACTCTAATCACGACAAATAACCTAGGCTCAGGTAGTAGAGGATAATCATTTACCTACAGATTATGCAACTAGAGGATTAACTAATCAATTTAACAACAAATTAGCAATGCATACATAGAAGTTAAACAAAATATTAGACTTTTAAAAGTAATGAGATCAATGGGAAATGATCAAGCGCTTGCTTTTTACTTTGTTGCTCAATTTGTTGCGGAGGGTCGTTCTCGGGGTTACATAAATGTCGAAGCCTAAGCGAAAGAGCGAAAACAACCAATAAGGCGAGCAACACTTAAACGAAAGAGCAAGCAAAAATTATCCAAATGTGACGAAATTTATACACAAGGTAAAATACTAATATACCTAGACATAGAAACTGGAAAAACCTAATTTGGATTTGTGGTGCAAAAGATATCCCCTAAAAACCTATTTTCGGCCATAATTAGCACTGTAGCAAAAATATTTTCTAGAAATATTTTGGAGCTGAAATTTTTAGGGTGGCTACCTACTGGTATAGTGATAATCCATATAAATTTTCAGGTCATTTGAAGTTACAACGAATTAGTTATGATTTTTCTAAGTTCTAAAACTAGGACATCCTTTATATCAGTAGCAAAGACCACTAGCAAACTGGTCCTTCACTAAAGTTCATCCCTCAAGGAAATTAACAAAATTTAGCTCGCTCTATTTGGACTTACAGAGAACAAGTTATAGATTTTCTAAGTTTTTATAGCATTTTTGGAATATTTAATAGAAATTGAAAAGGCTAAAATCGATTCACAACATTTACGGTTCTTAACGAACACTGAAACATTTCTAGATTAACCTCTAGCCTAAAAGAAAATTAACACTCTGAAATCACCCAAAAGGATCTATAATGAAAAGATATGAATTTCTAAAGTTTTAACAACATTTTGGTGGAAAGATAAAACTAGAGAAAATTATATCCCTTAACAGAAAGAAAAGCGTGGTTGATTATGGACCGTCGATCTGGATCGAGCGGCCGCAGCGCCGCAGCGCGCGCAACACGCCGCACGGCACCCACGGAGGCTCACCGTTGGATCAAGATCAACAGATCCGGTCGAGATGGCAATCGGGCCGGCGGATGCCCGCCCATCTGGCCGTCGATCAAGCGATGAAGAGTGGGATTGAGGAGCCGGACGATCCAATTGCTCCCGATCGATCCGACCACGGATCCAAGATCGAGCGGTGAGGTTGATTGGGCGTTCACGATTTGAGCAGGACTCACGACAATAGGGCCTTGGTCGGTGGCGCTAAGTCACATGCGGGTTTAAACACCGCGCGCGCGGGGTTTGAAGATGGCGGGCCTGGTCGGTGGCCGTGGGCCCGCGCTGCGTGGGTTAGCGCGCGGGGTGATTAAAGCGTCGCGGGCCCACATGCAGCGGCGAGGAGGTGGGTTTAGGGCGGCTAATGATTACTAACCCATGATTAACAATGATTAGCAATAAATGACTTGAGCACGAGCTCGGAAGAGGTTTAAAGGGTGGGCCGCTTTGTCGGCGACGAAAGGCCGGCTAAGACACATTAATTACCGCAATGATTAGGCATTAATGAGCGTCATTCTGCGTGTCGAACGAAATTACGACACGCCGTTTTCATCCGACAAAAGACGTCGATCCGAGCTGCGCGTGGCGGCGACTTTCGGCCATGGCGGCGCGAGCTAAAGGCAAAATGGGACCGCAATACCAATGCGCACACATTGGTACCACTCACACCGGCGATAGTGCCCCGAGCGGCTGGCCGACGATGGCGGCGGCGACAAAGCGGCGAAATGCGAAATGACCGAAGCCGCAACAACCCGCCGATGGGTGCCAAAGCTTCTAGGGGCTTCTAGGAGGTACACGAGCGGTGGAGCTCGGAGGTGGTCGAGGTGGCTCGGCGACGAAGCGTCGGCGACGAAGAAGAAGAGGTGAAGATGGCGACTGAGCAAGCCGGGTGAGATCGGGTCATCACATGACTCCACAATAGCTCATATATGCTTCACGAGCAAAGAATTAGGAAATGAAGCTTCTTCTGCGGTGAGGAAGAAGGGGTGCTCACGGCCGAAAGAACAATTCCCCAAAATTGAGTCGCTCTGTGAAACAACTACAATTAAGTTAGGGTTTTGTTCCGAGGAGGTGAGAGGCACACTTTGAAGCGAAAGAGAGGAAGAACGCCCTTTGGAGCACGGTTGCAGGAGCTCCCAACTCAACAATGGCGGTTTTAGGTGCTTTTGGTGCTTTGAGCTCACAAAGCACCAAAGATGCTCGGCAAGACCACTTTGGGTTTTGAAAGGGAACCGAGGGAGAGCCAGGAGCTACTTATAGCTCAAGGAGCTCAAACTAGGGTTGAGCCCAAGCTCTCGGGTGGGTGGGTTCATGCCCTGCCATGGGCATCGTGAGTGACGGGAGGCGGTAGGAGGCGACTTTGGGAGGAGGAGGTGGTGTGCATTTAATGCATGGCGGCATTTAGCGTTTAAAGGGCTCAAGGAGGTGACAAGTCACCTCCTCTCTCTGCCATGGCGCCGAGGCGGGCATGCGCGCGGTGGGAGGAGGAAGATGACGGCCCGGCCTTGGCGGGGCCACGATCGGCGGCAAAGCGGCTCGAGCCCAAAGCGTTTTAGTGGGTTGAGCCCAACCTCAATAGATCTGGCGCGGATAAGATTTGAGCGGCCGCGATCGATCGCTAATTGGAAAAGAAGCGAAGCGAGCCGTGCGATCCGCGGCGGTTGGATCGAATCAACGGTGAGAATCGGATGGCAGCGGAGTTGTCGAGCGCTTACGAATGAGAGCGTTCGATGGAGATCCACGGTGAAGCGCCGCGATTGAGCTGGCGAGTGCGGTTAGTTGACTTCGGTCGAGTCAAGTGACTCGAGCGAGCGACTTCGAGTCAATGAGCAGTGCAAACGATTAGGGTTTGATTTTTAAACCTGAAACTTTGGGGATTTAATTGAGGTATCAAACCAACTCCAAAATTTATGAAATTTTAACTGGAGGTTCCTGACCTTAGGTTAACCTTTCATAAAATTTCCAGAGATTTTGTGCACTGAAATGTTCTCAAGAAATTCAGAAGGTGATTTGGAGGTTTGACCAAGGTTTGACTTGCCTCTAAAATATTTCAAATAATTTCCAAAATTATGAAATAATTCAGAGGTGTTACCAAACAACCCTAGAACCCAGGAAAAATTATTACCAAGGGTTTGACACGATTTCACCAGAAGGTTTTGACTTGAGATAAATGAGGATTTTGATTTTGAATTTCCCAAAATTCCTTTACAAGAATTTCAGAAAAGTTTCAAGAGTAAAAGGATGAAGGAAAAGTTTTAATTTACCCTCATTTTATTACATTTGAAACACAAGCCAAAATGGGGATGTTACAGAGTGCTCGGCCCCACCAAGGTCGATTTCGCTACCTATATGTCCCCCTAAAGTTATGCATGTGCTTCATTTCAGTTTATTTCCACCGAGAAGACCTGTGACCGAGGAGCTTGCCGTCGTCGCCTCTGTTCACCGACGACCAGCCGCCTTGGACCTTCCCCGACAGACTTCATTGACACCTTCCTTGTGATCGAGGTGAGCTACTGGAGCATAAGCATCATTTAATTTGAGTAGTTTCGGGCGTTTACGCCGAAATCACTAGTGAAGACCATGGTCACCCTTTTATTTTTTTCTAGGGTTTTCAACACGAACCGTGTGATGGACCGAAGCTGGATGTATGCTAAGAACCGTGTGAGTGAAGAGTACATTAATGGTATGTGTGCTTTTACAAGAGCTGCCGAGAGGGATATGTTGAATAAGGGGGCGGAATATATGTATTGTCCATGCGTTGACTGTGAGAACTGAAGATGTTTGACAACCAAGCGCAGATCGAATCACATTTGATTTGAAGGGGTTTAAAAAAGGGGTATACACGTTGGACCAATCACGATGAAGAGCAGATTATACAAGAAGGTAGTACTAATGACATCGCCGACGAAGTCAACGATATGCCGCCGGATGATGTCGATTATGGTTCCGATTCGGATAGGCTGCACGATGACAATCTGGATCGGATGTTGCGATCGCAGTGAACTATAGTGAGAGAGAGTTTGGTAAATTTGGCGGCTTGATGAAGGACTCGGAGAAGCCTTTGTTCCCGAGCTGCAAGCCAGAATACACAAGGTTGTCATCCGTGCTTGAACTGCTAAAATTGAAGGCAAGCAACGGTTGGTCTGACTTGCCCAAAACCACCTACAGAGCCAAGAATGTTCTTTGTCTGTTGGGAATGGAGGTAGAAAAAATACATGCATGTCTGAACGGCTGTATCCTCTACCGTAAAGAGTACACAAACATGCATGTATGTCCGGTGTGCAACGCATCTCGATACAAGCGTAAAAATCAATAAGATGATGGCAAGGGAATCGAGGTGCAGAAAGGACCTCCTGCTAAGGTGGCGTGGTATCTTCCTGTAATTCCCCATTTGAAGCGGTTTTTTGCGAACCCAAAGGAGGCAAAACTGCTGCATTGGCACTCAGAGGAGCGTAAGCAGGATGAAAAGCTAAGACACCCTGCTGATTCCACCCAGTGGAGAAACATCGATAGGAGGTTTGTAGACTTCGGTACGGAACCGAGGAATATAAGGTTTGGATTGAGTACAGATGGAATGAATCCTTTCGGTAACATGAGCAGCCGACATAGCATCCTCCTTAGTTGTGTATGAAGCGAAAGTATATTTTGCTGTCGATACTTATCCAAGGGCCGAAGCAACCTGGGAATGATATTGATGTGTACCTAGCATCATCGATTGAATATCTAAAAATACTGTGGATCGAAGGGGTATAGGTATAGGATGCGTACAAACGAGATACTTCACTGTACGCTCCTTGTTGTTTTCCGCCATAAATGATTATCCCACCCTTACTAACCTGTCGGGCCAGAGTACAAAGGGGGCCAAAGCTTGTACTCACTGTTTAGATGATACTGAGAGTGTGTGGCTGAAGCACTTGCGCAAAACCGTGTACATGCGTCACCGTAGGTTCCTCCGGAGGGCTCACTCATACCGTAGGATGAAGAAACAATTCGACGGAGAGAAGGAGGACAGTTCAGCTCCAAGGCATTTAAGCGAAAAAGAGGTCTATGATATGGTTAAGGATTTAGATGTTGTGCTCGGAAAGGGACGTAAATCGAGGACCCATGAGAAGAACATCTGGAAGAAGAGATCAATATTTTGTGACTTACCTTATTGGGAGCACCTAGAAGTTCGCCACTACATCGGCGTTATGCGTGAGAAGAATGTATGTGACGACTTGATTGGTCTCTTCTTGAACATTCATGACAAAACAAAGGATGGTGTCAATGCACGGCTTGACTTGGTTGATATGGACATCAGACCTGAGTTAGCACCAACAAAGACTAATAAAGGACGAATGTACCTTCCCCCTGCTTGTTACACTCTATCCAAGGCTGAGAGAACTGAATTGTCCTAGTGCTTTCATGGTGTGAAAGTTCCGTCTAGTTACTCTTCCAACATGAAGAAACTTGTTTCGATGGAAGATTTGAAGTTAATTGGCATGAAGTCTCATGATTGTCATGTGTTGATGACATAGATGCTCCCTATTGCAATTAGAAGTATTTTGTCGATCAAGGTCCGAGAAACAATCTTGAGGTTATGTTATTTCTTTAACACAATTGCTCAGAAGGTCATCGATCCCGAAGGCTAGATGCTCTGCAGGACGAGGTGGTGATGACTCTATGCCATCTTGAGATGTATTTTTCTCTGTCATTTTTTGATATCATGGTCCATCTCATTGTTCACATTGTGAGGGAGATAAAGATGTGTGGGCTCGTGTTCCTACGTAGCATGTACCCGTTCGAGAGGTTCATGGGAATTCTCAAGTCCTACATACGGAATCGATCTCGGCCGGAGGGCAGCATCGTCGAAGGTTATGCAACCGAAGAGGTCATTGAGTTTAGCGTCGATTACATAGATCAGGTCGAACCAATAGGTGTGCCTCGATCTCGCCATGAGGGGAGGCTCGAGGGTGTCGGGACCATCGGAAGGAAAGCAATCACTCCAGAGATGAGAGCGTATACTCAAGCCCATTTCACGGTCTTGCAACACATGACTGAAGTGTCCCCGTATATCAACGGCTGAAAGTGCCCGACAGCGAGAATCCAGCGGCGGATTTTGGATCACGAGGCAACCTGGCGATCAGTTCAACCAATGGTTGAAGGAGCGACTCGCTAGGAGCTCGTTAAGTAATAGGCTGACATGGTTGGCAAAAGGGGCAACATTTACAGTTGTGACATGGCAAGGATACGACATAAATGGGTACACATTCTACACACAGGCTCAGGATATAAAGAGCACTAACGAGCGGTGTCGCATAGATGCATTTAAATGCGATGGGTTGAGGAGCTCCTACTATGGGTTCATAGAGGAGATTTGGGAGCTCGACTACGTGCTTTTCAAGATCCCACTGTTTCAGTGCCGTTGGGTCCATCTCCCACAGGTGAGGTCGACAGGTGCGGCGTCACTACCATGGACTTTGAACGTGTCGGATGCAAAGATGAACCATTCGTACTCGCTAACCAAGTTGTTCAAGTCTTCTATGGAACCGACCAGGCAAATAAGAAGCACCACGTAGTTCTTCATGAAAAAAGGAGGATTGTCGAAGTTTAGAATGTAGTGCACGAGTAAAAATACAATCAATTTGACAAATTGTCTCCTTTCGGAAACGGCATAAGGGTCGAGGAAGAACGACATGACGAAACTAGCTACATACACGTCGATCATCATGAAGGGCTAATTTTTAAGGGAGATAAGCAAGTGGAATGATGAATGAAATGTTTATGTGTCCTATGTTCTGAATTTGCATTTATGTATATGAGAATGTGTCATATGTGAATTTCATTTATGTATATGAGAATGTGTCATATGTGAATTTGTATTTATGTATATGAGAATGTGTCATATCTGAAGTTGTGAAATGGATATGCTTGTTTCTGAAATGAATGTGAATTAGATGTATACATGTACTTGTTGTGTATCTGTTTGTTTCAGAGGGTATGGCTAACATTTCCTAAGGCTAGCCAATAAACAGAAATGGATTTAGCAATACAAAAGAATATCACAGACGGTTCCTTAGGACAAACCGTCTGTGATTCATCAGATATCATAGACGGTTCCATATAAAAACTGTTTGTGATACATCAGATATCACAGATGGTTCCATATAAAAACCGTTTGTGAAACATAAATATCACAGACGGTTCCATATAAACACCGTCTGTGATACATAGATATCACAGATGGTTATTTATTGGAACCGGCTAGGATGTACAACCCTATTTATATTCAGACTCTAGGGTTTGCCGCGCCCCCACTCAAACGATTAAGCTTCTCTAACATCCCTCCTCCCCCGAGCCCGTCGTCGCCGACCTCGACGCCACCTCCTCCCCGAGCACGAGCCGCCGCCTCCTCCCCGAGCACGAGCCACCCCGTCCTCGAGCACGAGCCCATCACTGCCGTCCTCGACGCCGCCTCCTCCTTGAGCCTGGCGTGCCTCCTCCCCCAAGCCCGTCGCCTCCTCCGCGAGCACGAGCCGCCGCTTCCCCAAAACCAGCGCCCCTCCTCCCCTTCAACGTCGCCCTGCTGCTCCGGTGCTCCCTACTCGTCCTTCCCTCGATGCCCAAAGATAACAGATGTCGAGTTGCCAACCCCGACGCCCCTTCCCCTCACACATTGCTCAGATTGCTTGGCTTTGATTGCCATCTGCTTCGTGAGTATCACAACATTTCAATTTTTTTACCCCTTTGCATTTGGTTAATTGGTTGAACCTTCAGGTTCTGTGATCCAATTCATAATGCATGCTATTTTGTCAGTAGATCAAGTGTTGTTGGCTGACTTAGAGGATTTACATGTTTATATGTCAATTATGTCATTTAATTGGTGTGTATACCCATACACATAGATAATCTTATGATAATATGTTGATGCGTAACAGAACCTCCATTTCTCGTGAAGATGTCGTCCACTCATTCTCCGTCAACGTTGCCTCATGCGTCTGATGTGTCGTCCTTTGGAAAATCCAAGCACGAGGACAGAGGAATATCGAAAATACCCAAGGGCCGATTTACCATCACGAGAGTCGATGTGTTTGGGGCCCCTCTAAGTCCTCACCGAGCAGCGTCCACATTCCAGACAACAGTCAGAATAGTTGCACGCGAACGGGTCAAGATCACCTTTGATTCATGGAAGGAGTTGACCAAAGATGAGAATCTGAAAGATGCGCTGATGACGAAAAATTTTAAATCGTTCCAAATACCGAAACAACACAAGGCCTCTATGCAATGATACGCGTTGCTAGCGGCGTGCAAAGCGTGGAGGAACTTCAAGAGCACACTTATCAAGGATTACGTGGAGAAGGATTTGATGCTCTTCCAGAAGTATCCGTTCGTGGAGGAGTACTGGGAAGACTTTGTGGCGAAGAAGATGACAAATGATTTTAGGATTGAAAGTGAGGCGCATAGGGCCCTCCAGGCAAAAAACACGCACCCCCACAGACTCGGCACCGCTGGGTATGCGGGTCAAATCCCGCAATGGAGGGCTCAGAACGAGCATGCACGCCTGTTGGACGCCTACCCACCATTTGTCGGGATCACTGATGAGCGTTCCAAACAGTGGCTAATGACGAGGTTATCTACCGCATCTTCGAGGGTCATCTCCTTTCCAAACCCCACAAACAAGGAAGTGTTCCGGCGCATGGTAAGATATCGAAATACCTAGTTTGTAATTACTCGATAAGTTCATAGGAAGTGAGATAACATGTCGGGCTCTTGCAGGAAGAGCTGAGTACTCAATCTTCCCAAGGCTCATTCCAGGCATACAGGGAGAGATATACTCTCCGCAGCCCTGGGAAACAAGGAGCATCCGGGTCGCACGAGAGGCATTGGTCTTTATGTTGATTGGAACAAATGATTCTCAAAGGACTTCGAGACGTACCGAAGTAGGAAGAGAGCCAAAGCCGAGCGCAAAGCACAGCTACAAGAGGAGGTTCGTGCATCCCTCAGAGAAGAGATGCTAGATGTTGTACGAGAGGAGATTCGTGCATCCCTCACAAATCAGTTCGAAGCCCCCGCCGCTACTTTGCTAGCTAGCCCCCCAAATGTTCGAGTAGCTGTGCGTCTAACCATAACTTAGAAATCGATAACATATTTTCTGTTGATGGCATCCTGGTAATAATTATTATCCCTGGAATGCTCAATCCATTGATTGCTTTGTTGGAATAGCTAATTTTGTATTTATGTGAGGGCTCTGAAGTACAAACTCAAGTGAGATGTGGCTCCATTGCATTTGGATCTTGCTTGGGGCCAAGCGTATCCATCGATGTCGGGGCCTTCTTTGCGCGGTGTAAATATAGCACCGGGTTTCACAAAAGTGAATGTGGGCGGTGTTTATACCAATTTGAGTCGTCGGCTAGAAGCCCATAAGCAGCGAGTCGTGACTTTAGGGCAAACCATTGGAGCATTCATCCAGTGGCCCAAGAGAGAAATCTGCCTAGAGCTACCTGCACTGGTGTCAACTTCACAGGAAGTATCTGTACCAGAGCTACCTGCACCGAAGTGGCAAGGGCCCTGTGCATCAAATGCATCTACACCTCGTGCTCGGTCGACCTCTAAAAAGCGAGGCAGCAAGGGCAAATCGAAGATGGTCGACTCCTGTTCTGATATCCCCTTCTTGCTGTTGGCCCGGAAATTCATGCTAGGCGAGCCGTTGGTCAAGAGGTTAGACACTCCTACCCTAGGATTGGCTTGCACAAGATTGCACACATGGTACATGGAACAGGCCAACAAGACGGATGAACAACGACGCTTGGGTGTCACCGTCAAGTTCAAGAATGATCATTTTAACCACGAGGCTCAAGACTATGTCTTCACAGTGACCTTCGATGACATGTTCTCTCTCTTCAACCTCGACTCCCTCAACGTCTCACTCATGCGATGCTGGACATTGTAAGTGTGTACAATCACGGTCAATGTTCGTGTAATACTGATAAATGTTATATATAACTCATTGCTTGCTTTTGTGTGTGTGTGTGTGTATATATATACATGATTTCTGAAGCCGAAGTAAGGAATCCACCGGTAGGTTTCCTTGACCCACACGTGGTCTCCGAGCAAACCATCAAGGCGAAAGCAAAATTCGTTGAGGATTACATGGCGGACTCATTGTTGGCTCACCACAACAAGCAATTCATACTTTTGCCCTACAACCAAGAGTAAGTGTTGCACTAGTGGCTATACTTGTTGATTTGTACTTTATAAGCAACACGAATTTAGGTTTAATGACCATGGCGACATACCTGTGTAGGTTCCACTGGATTCTAATTGTAATTATACCATAACAGAATTTGGTAATATACCTAGATTCCCTGTAGAGGGCCAAACACAACTTCAGAGTTATCCGACAATTAATCAATGGGTAAACATATTTCCTCCATAGATAACTCTATTGTACAGTCTTTCCTTCCTTTGCAATGGTTAAGACTAAGTTTTTGGAATCACGTAGGTCGTTCAAGATGTACTTTGCAAAAGGAGGGATATGCAAGGGAGGGACCCTGTGACACGATATAAAATTCTCGGTATTCCTAGTACACATTAATCCTATATAACACTTCATAGTAATGCCTCTCGAACTAACCCATTCTATTTTTGCAGTGCCACCAGCAGCCGTCGTCCTGCAACCTCTGCGGATTCTATGTTTGCAACAACATCGAACTACTCATCGGTTCCGCAATGACAAATGATCCTCAGGTTTGTCAATCTTGCAATAATTATCTCATACTTATCAATTTATATATGCACGAATTTAATCTTCGTAGCGACAGGTTGTGACCATCGCGGAAACTGCGTTGGAACAGAGCCAACTCATAAAAATTCGAGGATAGCTTGCGTCATTTTTGAAACGTGAGGTCATAAATCCAGATAGAAAGTTCCACAATGTAGATTGAAATTGATTGGGATAAGATATTGAACTTAATGGTACATGTCTGTAAATGTACATAAATGGTTAATTTTAGTTAATTGATTTGTTAATTGGATGTGCTTGTTTCTGAAATAAATGCGAATTGGATGTTCTTGTTTCTGGAATGAATGTGAATTGGATGTATACAACTTGTTGTGTTTCAGCTTGTTTCAGAGGGCATGGCTAGCATTTCCTCAGGCTAACCAATAAACGGAAACAGATTTGTCAATACAAAAAAATATCACAGACGGTTCTTTTGGACTTACCGTTTGTGATGCATCATCTCTCACAGACGGTTTAATCTAAAAACTGTCTGTGATGCATCATCTCTCACAGATGGTTTAATCTACAAATCGTCTGTGATGCATCATCTCTCACAGATGGTTTAATCTACAAACCGTCTGTGATGCATCATCTGTCACAGACGGTTTCATATACAAACCGTCTGTGATACTCGACTATCACAGACGGTTCTGAGTTAATAAACATCTGTGATAGTATGCATCACAGACGGTTTTAAAAACCGTCTGTGATGACTCATGTCATCACTGACCCATAGACTCAGACGGCTCACGAAACTGTCTATGATGGCGTTTTTGAACCGTCTGTGAAGACTTTTTCTGTAGTAGTGACTACTTCTCTAATGTCTATTTTACCACTCCTTATATGATAGTTTACTGTCCCAACACAAATTGTTGCCACTACACACAAAAAAAGATCGTTGTATTTTTACGTGATAATGTGTTTTTACACATATTATCACAAAAAATGGCAGAAAATAAACGTGATTTTTTTAAAAAAAAAAAATCAGATGTGACGTATGGCATCTCCTGTGGGATGGGGGTATCTAGGGTACTCGCCACTAACTACACATAAAAAGTCTGTTGTGACATGATTATAATGCTTGAAAATATGCTTGACGTAATTATGGTAGTATACTCTGTAAGTTACTAGCATCATGCATTAGGGCAGGATAGTGGGGGTGTGCCCCAATTGAAGAAATATAAACGAAATATAAACGTATGTGTCTCAGCAGTAAAAACACATACACTTTATTGTGATATACATTATGTTTTACTATCACTCAAATTAGCTCAAAAAGTAATATCCTGTAAAACAGTAGTAAAATGTTTCGCAAATTTACTACCGCGGCTCGTATCAATTTCCATGAAATCAATACCCCCAACTGTAGATGGTGGGCCACCGTCTCAGGATTGCACGCGCACATCACACTGGCCTAGGCCACGCGCGGTAGGCTAGCTAGGTTTAGCTATTCTACACTTAGCCAGACAATAGTACGTGTGTGTATATATGTGTGTATATATATATACTATCCAGTAGATAAGTGTAGAATAGCTATTCTACACCCTAACCAGCCCACCGCGCCCAACCGAGCGCAAACTGCATGCCACCATCCGGGTGCACAGGCCCCCTTCCGAGTGGGTAAATACCGACAATTGTGGGCCATGAATCCTCGACCCCCACGCATGACGTCACATGGCCAAGGCGTGATACGAGATGTGGCAGTAAATTCTAATGAGGCATCTAGTAAATTTGTGATTACAGTAAATGCAGCTTCAACTGGCAGTAAATTTGTAATGTATGTGAAAGTAAACACAATGCCCATTTTACTGATGCGCATATCATGGTGACATTTTTTTAGGAAACAAAATGCATGGGGAGAGTTGCATATTTGTAGTTACGCTTGGGTATCCGTTCCTCTCGCCCTTCGGGGTCAATCACAGCATTTGTCAGTTACGAACCCACATCCCCCCATGATTGGGCCACATGGCTAGTACGTGCTACAGCAAGATGTTGTAGTATAGTCTAACGAGGCATCTAGTAAATTTGTCTAGTAGCTGTAAATGACCACCCTCAATGCAATTAAACCTTGCAATACGTGTAGTAGCAAAGCGTTATTAATATTACACATCATTTATAGTAAGAGAACACATACGGAGCAGTAAAACAAATTCACTCCACGAGACGTTATTTTATTTGTTCTCCCATCAAACACAGAGGTTGTGGATGGTTCCCTAGTAAAACCCAATTCTCAATGCAGTAAAAATGTCATATGCACAATAATTCCCAAGAAACAAGGGCCAATAATATTTTGTGCAGTTTACAAAAAGAGATCTCATATACAATAGTAGAACAACTTTACATCACAGGATATTTTTTTTACTACCACTAAAGAAAGCGATCGTGTCCAAATACCCAATAAAGGATAATTCAAAATGCAGTCAAACTTTATGATACATATGGTAATTCCCAACACACAATTATCAGTAATATTGCGTGTCGTTTACTATAACAGAGCCACATAGAATAGTAAAACAATCTACGCACACCCAGTGTCCTCTGTTCGATACTACAGTAAACGATGGGGAGGAAACTTCATGGAATCAGCACGGGATATGACGGAGATGTGGGGAGGCAAATATGCACGACATGAGCAAGGGGGATCATTTTTTTTACTATCGGTTGGTAAGCAACCGCGTCATTTTTACCATCAATTTTAGCATGGCGCGAGCTGTGCGACATGGTCGAAAAAGGGGTAGGGGTGCGACATGCGGGTTTACTGGTGATTGCATGATGGGCACTTGGGACGTCGCATGTGGGGGTTGTGTGCTGGTGCACCATCATGTGGCCCATGTTGCACTAGAGCATATATTAACTTATTCTACGCTCAGGCTCTAAATAGCACTACCGTATGTGTTAGCGCTATTCTACTCCTGAGCGTAGAATAGATTATTCCGCGCGTAGGCCGCAACTTGGGCCGCACGACACACAACTCGCTAGCCCACGACCCCCCGTGCCCCCTTGAAACTGATAGTAAAACCCACACACCCCAGTGCGCCACAGATCACACTCTTCATTGCGATCGGCAGTAAAAATGGCACGGGAGCGCCCCCTACCGGGAGTTAAATCGATTCCCCCATTACCTGTGTCACCCAGACTTCTCTCCACCACATCTCTGCCATATTTTTACTGCCGACTCCCATGCACTTTATCCTGCCACTTACTGCTGGGTCGGACAGAGGACACCAATCATGTGAATGTGGTTTTACTGTTCTTTTCAAGCTATATTTATGTAAAAGTCCTGAAGTATTACTGACACTGGTGTGTTTGAGAATTACTGTGCGTGTCAGAAGTAAATTAACAGTACAGTACAACCCCATAGTGAGAAGCAAACTTTAGTATATGAACAAGTAAAAGTACCTGCATGGGGCGATAAATCCAAAGGAGGGGGCGGTCGCGGGCAGTAAACTTTGTATCACAAAAATACTTCATGTGTATTATAAGTGTTACTACTAGATGTGGCGTCTCACGCGGGGAAGGTTGTGTGTTCTTGGCCCAGGATACCAAAAGTCCGCTGTGACATGATGAGACAGTAGAATAGGTATCATAATTACTTCCGCACAAGTTACAAGTTACTACCGGATGTGACGTCGCGCGGCGAGGGTCGTGGTATAGTGGATCAAGGAAAAAATTTCACTTCATATGTGATGAGGCAGTAAAAAGGATATCACAATTACTTTTCTCACCATTGCATTGCAAGTTACTATCACGCATGTGCAGATCGTGGGACCATGGCCCAAAAAAACCAGTAGTGTATATGAGATAGTTCGTGATAAAAAATGGTGTTATAATTACTATCACATACACTACCTATTCTGTTGATATATGTTGCACGTGGGCGGAGCTTTACGGCCCATAGCTATGCGTATTGGGAAGGATTTGCAAGCGTGCTAGTATGTATGCGTGCGTGTGTGTCTATATATATATATATATATATATATATATATATATATATATATATATATATATATATATAGGACAACCCACAACAGCGGTGAGCCGCCCCTGAGTGCCAAATGGGCCATTTTGGCATACTAACCACGATCCCCATGCGTGACATCACACATCCAGTGTGCACTACGATGAGGTCGAAAGTAATTGGGATAGGAATTTTACTGTTGCACGTATCACCGTGTTTATATTTTTACGATTGTATCATACGCGCATGGCTAGATGTGCCAGTAAACTATAAGTGGAGTCCAGCAAATCTTTGTGTAACAGAGTAGTAAAGTCTTGTGGAGGCTGTAGTAAATCTCTTTTAACGATGCAGTAAATCATTTTTTAGTAAACGCATAGAGAAGGTTTTATTTGCGAGATTTATATCATTCTATTACCTCATCGTCACCAAGATACCGATGAAAAATGTTCATGAACTGGAGCTTCCAATCAAAAGTTATTGTGAAAACTAGAAAAAAAACATTCTTGTACAAAATAAGGAATCGATTGTTTGCTAGTTGGTTGTCTACTTATCTGTACTAGTTGGCTAAAATGGCAATAAAGTCATGTGGAGGTTGCAGTAAATTTTTTTGTAACAGAGTAATAAAGACATGTGGAGGTTGTAGTAAATCTTTTTTGTAACAGAGTAGTAAAGTCATGCGGAGGTTGCAGAAAATGTTTTTGTAACACAACAGCAAAGTCATGTGAAAGATGTAGTAAATGTCTTTCAACAATGCAATAAATCTTTTTTAGTTAACACATAGAGAGGTTTGTATTTGTGAGACTTATATCATTCTTTTACCATCGTCGTCACCAACCTACCGGTGAAAATCGTTCGTGAATTAGAGCTTTCAATCAAAAATTATTGCAAAAACAAGAAAATAAACATTCATGTACAAAACAAGGAACTGATTGTTTGCTAGTTAGTTGTCTACTTGTTTGTACAAGTCAGCTAAGATGGCAGTAAAGTCATGTGGAGGCTGTAGTAAATCTCTTATAGCGATGTAGTAAATCTTTTTTTAGTAAATACACAAAGATGTTTTTGTTTATGAGAGTGTCGGGATCCAAAAATGCAATTCTGGACCCTCTGTGTACACTGCACTAGTCCAGGATCACGCTAGTGCACACAGTGGCAACATCGATGAAATATCATTTCCATATACAAAGATGACTAATAAATAGGCAAATAACAACAAATATCAGAGTAAAGACCTTAAGGTCAAAGCTTACAATTAATGCCTCAGAAGGCGAATAGCTCAATGAAGCTGCAGCGGAACGAAATGGAATAACTTCAGTTAAGCCCATCCATATGCTCACAGGCAATCGGCTGGGGTGCGCGACCTAGTTCGTCTTGATCCTTGAAGTAAACCTTGTTTACCGACGATTCCTTCACTTTGTAGGTTTGGGCGCAAGTTTTACAACAAGCGTGAGTACACAACCGTACTCGCAAGTCATACCACAGAATGCAATGTATAGATGCAGGCTTATTCCAAAGGAAATGGCTTCTGTGGTTGTTTTGCAGAAATGCAACATTTGCAATTGAATACAAATAATAGATTGAAAGCATAATACAAAACAAATAGACAATATTAATTTAACATTTGTTTTCACAAAGACACATAGCCTAATCAAATTCTTTCACATAGTCATATGACTTAAATCACACAGCTGTCCCTTCCCAAAGGTTTTATGAAAATCTACCTCGTGTGAAATCCCGAGCATGTCCATGACGCATGACGCGCTATTCGAATAGATTGTTTAACACTCTGCAGAGGTTGTACACTTTACCCACACGATATAACCGGTGTGGCGCACCGATCATAACAAAGCAGTTCGAAACTTCATCTCAACATTGACACTCCGATGTGCTTATAAAGCGCTATGCCAACCCAAGCGGCGCTTTGGCATAACACACACCGGCCGACAGGACACGGCGAACCGCCCGTGATGCGACTACCTTGTAGTACACACCTCCGACCATAGCCTAACCTACCACCGAGTAATCAATGCCAGAATCCATAACCTACTAAGTTAGGCCTGTCCCATACCGGGCATGTGGTCGTCTGATGAAGGCTCGGTTCAATGGCGCACAAAATTAAGTCCTTAATTGACCAAGACAAGACTTCCATATTCTAACTAGATCACAAAGATTAACATTCCCATCACAAAGTCCACCATATCACACAGTATCCACCACTTGCCCCAGTCCAAATCCTTTACCACCCAGTTGGTTTTATTGCAACACATGCCATCACGAAGTAATAACACATAGCACACAGTTTTACACAAAGTTCTATAGTCACTTAGTCAAAATTTAATATTTGCAACTTACATGAGATGTGAGACTCGTAGCATGGCTAAACAATTGTACTCGCATCTAACCAACCCACGTTGGTAATACCATAGCACCAACTAAATATGAACCAATCTAGGGTGACAAAAGATTATGACATACAATAGACAAAGTGGATATAACAAATTGGATTAATATCTAAACCCAAAAGTATTTAAATAATTACTTAAAGTAAATGCAATAATTTAAATCAAAGTAATTTTGAAAACTGAGATTCAATATGATCAAAGGTATAACTTGCCTTGCTATAGTAATGATGATTTTATTTTATCTTCACTCTTCTACTTGCTTGATTTTCAGCTCCTTCGGACAATTCTAGGACTTCGGCGTCTAACGAGAAAGAAAGCGCAAAATAAACTAAATTCAAAAGGCAAATCAAATAAACTCCAAATTGAAATTTAATGGTACTAGAAGATAGATATTGAATTTAGATGAATTTAGAAACTTGAATGGGTTCAATCGGAATTCGGACGAAGAAGATATGGCTCTCGGAAGATTGGAATTCACATGAAATGATGAAAAAGCTCTACGGAATATTCTCAGAATATTCTATTCCGAAAATATTAGAAAAAAATGAGTGTATGATAGGCCGACTGGTATTTATGGATTTCTAAAATTAAAATAATTCCATAAATAAGGTAGAGAGAGTGACAAGTGGGACCAATAAGATAAAAGAATTTTTCAAGAATTAAATTAATTCTCGAAAATAGGATTAGGGGTTGACATGTGGGCCACTGGTCTATAGACCAGGTCCACAGAGAGATGCTAGTCCACGGTGGACCAAACTCATGAACAGGGTTTGACCAAGGTTGACTGACATACGGGACCCGTATGTAAGTGAGATAAATAATCTAGGATTTTTAATTGGGTGGATGACACGTGGGGTCAACATGTAAGTGATAGATAGATTATTTCTTTTCTTGCATGACATAGAGAAAGAAAGAATTAACAGAGAAGCATGCATTGGAGAATTACTACATGCATTAGTCTGGTTCATGGAGCAAGGCGTTGACAGCAAAGAAATGACAAAGATTTGGTACTGAGAAGGTAAAGCAAAGAATGAAGGAATATGTTTGATGTGTATGTTTGGTTCACACACCAGTGAAGGAGCCACCTATACAGAGATGAATTCACGTTCTGAATTCACGTTCTGGACACAACAGACATGAACAGTGACAAAGTTACATGCTGATGATGATGGTGATTGGAGATGAACCAATGGTGGCGAAGGGGCAAAATGGAAAGGAAACGACGAGCCGGAGATGATGACACGGTCCGGACATGAAGATTTTGCTCCATGCGACGGCAGCGACGCGAAGAACGCCGACGACGGTGGCCTCACGGCGCGTAACACTCCGGTGATGCTCTGCGAAAGGAGGTGAGCACGGCGTAGAATGCGCGACGCGAACTCAAGCGGTGGTGGAGTTGAAGGCGAGGATCAGCGGTTGCGGAGTAATTAGCGGAGAAGAATGGCGAACAAGAGGCAAGAGAACGGCTTGATTCTCGGCGCACGGTGGATAAAACTTGAATCTACAAGAGGGAAAAATAGGTATTGACGAGGGCACCGGATGGCGCGGTCGGATTTTGGAAAAACTCACCGAGGAAGCGAGAACGCGATGAACACATTTCGGCTTTAGAGCTTGACATGGCGGCGGTGCTCGGTGATCTTGGATGAAGAGGAAGGAACCATGGCGTAGAACGCGATGACACGAAGCCAACGCCATGAGCGGTTGGCCGAGGGCGTCGGATGAAGCGCGAGTATTGGAGAAACCCGGTTGGAGCTCGGTTTTTGGAGATTGCGGCGAAAATAGATCGGTTTGGAGAAACCAATTTGGGGATTAGAAGAGAGATCAAGGCGGACGGCGTGGCGCAAGCGGATCGCTTTTATATGTACCGTGGTGGAAGATATGGTATTTGAAAATTTTCTGTTGGAAGCGTGCACGTTACGAGCTCTCTGCATTCGGTTCGGAGCTGCAAGATGAACAGTACATCGCGAGTGACTGTAGCACGTGGGCAGGAGAGAGAAAATGCTGATTTTCGGAATTAAAATAAAAGGCCGAAAATCAAGTAGGTCAAATAAATAGCAAACAAATCCGGAAAAATCTCAGAAAATACCCAAAAAATCCTTGAAAGACAAGGAAGCCAAATAACACAAGTTTTTATTTAATTAAGGTTTATATTAGTCAAATTAAATATTTTTAATTTAGAAAATTCCCAATTAAGCTTTATTAATTCAAATAAAATTGGTGAAATTTTTCAGGGACCTAAACTACTCAAAAGATTTTTGAAAAGCTAAATTTTGGGACGTTACAGAGAGTTATATCATTTTGTTACCCTTGTCGTCACCAAGCTACCGTTGAAAACCGTTCGTGAATTGTAGCTTGCAATCAAATGTTATTGCGAAAACAAGAAAATAAACATTCATGTACAAAACAAGGAACTAATTTTTTTTTTGCTAGTTAGTTGTTTACTTGTCTGTACTAGTCGGCTAAGATCGTAGTAAAGTTATGTGGAGGATGTCGTAAATCTTGTTTAGTGATGTAGTAAATCTTTTTAGTAAACGCACAAAGAGGTTTTTATTTGCGAGAGTTATATCATTATGTTACCCTCATCATCACCAAGCTACCCGTGAAAACCATTCGTGGATCGAAGCTTTCATTATTGCGAAAACAAGAAAATAAACATTAATGTACATAACAAGGAACTGATTGTTTGCTACAAACATACCAGTTAGTTGTCTAATTGTCTGTAGTAGTCGGCTAAGATGGCAGCAAAGTCATATGGAGACTGCAGTAAATCTCTTTTAGCAATGTAGTAAATCTTTTTTAGTAAATACACAGAGATGTTTTTTATTTGCGAGACTTATATCATTCTGTTACCCTCGTCATCACCAAGCTACCGATGAAAACTGTTCGTGAATCGGAGTTTCCAATCAAACGTTATTGCTAAAACAAGATAAAGACACATTCACATACAAACAAGGATCCGCATGGGTTTTACTGCCAGATTGGATGATGCCAAGACTTTTACCGATTGCAACGCGCGCGCCGAATATATATATATATATATATATATATATATATATATATATATATGGCAACATACATCTGTGCATCCCAAGCTTATTGCGCCTAGGTGCGATGGGCACCCTCCCACTTAACTACGTTCTTTAAAAAAAATGTCGACTTGTACATTCGCGAAACCCCTCACCTTCTTCCTCCGGCTGCCTCCTCGTCTCCCATCGAAGGAAACAGAGGGACGTGCCTGGGTATGGGTACTACCATTCACATCATTCGCGGGGCACCTCTTCCCTGCTCCACCACGACGCTAGATCCCCGCTGTACTCTCCTTCTCTCATCCCATGGAACCCTAATCCCCAAATCAAGCTCTCGGATCGCTGTTGTCGGCCTCCCCAAATATTAGAGCTTCTAGGGTTTCCTTGGCCAACCAGTACACCACTCTCGACTGGCCCTCCGCTCGTTGCCCTTGGAGACGACCTGAGACGCTGTGGCTGTGGTCGAAGATCTGACGGGAAGCCGCTGGGAGGAGCTGGCACAAGAGGAGCGGGGAAGGACTGCTGCCTGGTTGCCTCCCTTTTTTGCTTCACTTTATTCCTTTTTTTTCTTTTCCATCGTTTTGTAGTGCAATTTGTCTCCCAATTTGAGATAGGTGTTTGAATTTTAGGAGTTTCTTGTGGTCATTTTGTGTTGTAGACTGCATATATCAATTGGCCAAGTATTGGCTAAAGTTTCAGATGAAGTAGTCAATTGTGCTTCAGATCACTGATTTGTTCACGGATGAATTTTGCCTACTCTGCACAACTGGATCATGCATGCAAGGATGTACATGAACTGAGTACTAATGTATTAGTGTTGTTAAGGATATAAGGGTATTAGTGGTATTTCCTATTGTATTAGGGTTTAGACATGTGTCCCTTTGTAACCTATATATATTGCCCATTGGGCGTCTGAATATATACACACAATATTCATAACATGGTATTAGAGCCAAGGTTAGGATTAGGGTTTCTTACCTGCGCAGCCTCCTAGCCTCTACCCGTTCGTCGCTCTCCAGCTGAGGCGGCATCCACCTCATTTGCTCGTCTTGGCACGCATGCGTGCGGGCTTCGTTCCCGGCCAAAGAGCACCTCTACTTCATGCACCTCCGACACAGCCGCTGCTGCGCCCTAAATCGAGCCCACCTCGGATGCTCGTTTGGATCCGAGTCGTCTCCGTCGGATTTGGGAACCCCGCCGCGGGAACCAAAGTCCTCTCCCACCGCTGGCGCCGCCTTTGGGCCCTCTCCCGGATCACCGTGCGTGGCCACTGTGATGCCGCTCTAGACCGGGCCGCTTCTGATGTTGCCTGATGTGTCGTCTCTGCCTTTGCTCTACGCCTGCTCCGCCCGAGCGTTCCCTCTTCGTTGCTGCTCCTCCCTTTTCTACGCTAGTTCTTCCACCGGCTCTGCTATGGGAAAGAGCGGCAGCGGGGAGAAAGCAGGGGGCGTTTGGGTGGAGTTTTTTTTGGTAGTCTCGAACTTCCACAGGGCGATATCGATGAATGGATGAGGTGCTGATGTTTGGCCTGGCAGGTGGATTGCTGCTAGCGACCTCACAGTGTCGTTAAGGGCTGCTATTGGTATTGCTTAAGTTGGATGAGGTGCTAATGTTTGGCCAGGCCGACTGCTGGCTATTATTGCTGCTACAGTGTCTGCTAGCTATTATTGTTGCGGCTAGCTATTCTTTGTGATATCTATTCTTTGTGTCGTTTTTCTTCCGCTGCGTCCATCCAAGTCTGTTAAACTTTATCTTTGTGTTTCGTCTAAGCCATGTGAGTCTACAAATTTATTGTCAGTCATAGAAGCATAGGAATTCTCCTTTTACATGGCAGCAGCCGCTGCTCTTTTCTTCGAGCCACTGCAGATCCGTCGCCACAGGCTTTTAAGGCCGTGTTTCTTGTGCACTGCGTCTCTATTGCGCTTCTGTGCACGTCTTTATTGCGCTTCCTGTGCACTGCGCCGCCGTCGTCTTGGACTTCGATCTGTGCCGCCATGCTTCTATCTATTCCTCTTTGGCTTGACAGCTTTCTCTATTTTTATCGTTTTCATCATCTTCTTCGTCATGTTGCTGCGGTCGACTTTGCTCCCGCACCATGTGCTTTATGGGCTGTCGCACGACACCGGATGGGAGGAGATCTTTTATCGACATATTTTCCAAGAGCTGCATACTACGACGACATTATCAAGACTCAGACTTTAGATTTTCCCTATTTTAGTATCAATCCTTTCCAAATGCAATGCTATTGCATACGCCTTGCATTTGAGGGGGTTGTTAAGGATATATGGGTATTAGTGGTATTTTCTATTGTATTAGGGTTTAGACATGTGTCCCTTTTACCCTATATATATTGCCCATTGGACCTCTAAATACGTACACACAATATTCAAAACAAGTGTTATGTAACTGAACTAAGTGTTTCAGGTTGTAGTACCATTGAAGACCGTTTCGGCTCCTCCCGGCCAGATATACCGTTGAATTTGGCCTACTCCGCACAACCGGATCATGCACGCAAGGATGTACATGAACTGAGTATTTATGTATTAGTGTTATGTAACTAAACCAAGTGTTTCAGGTTGTACTAATCTTGTAATTCAATATTGATGCTTCTGTTGTAATTTACTAAGTGTTTGAATTATGAATGAGTTATTATTGATCAAGTAGTGTTCTTGTACCAAGTTATGTTTTTTTTAATATATGACTTGGTTATTCTCAAATTATTTGTTCAAATTAAATGAGATCAAATGTGTAAATCATAATGAGATGACTAAGCTATTTATTATAATGTTGAACGATCTGCATGAAGTGAATAGAGGTGGTGTATCAGGTGGTGTCGGGTTGTTCAATAAAAGTAAATAGTGTCAGGTTGAAAATTATATTCAGTCGAATGCATATGAATAAGGTTTGCTCTGGCGAACCATAACCGAGTCCTCTGTGTAAACACTGTGTTATTCCCTGGATTAGTAGATAGCACTCACAGGCACATTGCTAAATCAATTCATACATATTGTAAAGACCAAACCATTCAATATATTACAAACATCAGAGTGACATAGACCACATATAGTCAGAGTCGAGATCCTGAGAGAATAAAAATAGCTTATCATTATCAAGCTTAAGATTGCTCATGCCATAATATAGATATTTGTACTAGCACTACCACACTGATACAATATTTTGCATGCTCCTTGTTTATTTATAGTTTCATTCTCAGAAATTAATATCAATAAATTTTGCTCTAAAACAAAATATCAGCAAAGCCTCACCTCTAAAAAAATTGCAAAATTTTTTTTGCCCTAGGTCTCTACGAGTAGGATCGACAGTGCGATTTGGATCGACAAACTATCGTGGGTTCATAGAATCGTAAGACCCTAAGAGTAGGATCGCGATCCTAACTACCTTGACCACGTTGGGTCGAGTTTTACAAGGAGGGCCAAACAGGCCAAACTGATCACATCACAAGAAATCTACGAAATCTACAGCGAAAGCAAAAGAGGGAGGTAGGGCACAACTCTCCACAGGCAGCGACTGGGGCAGCTCGTGTACGACTGGTATTAACCAAGGACTTGGACAATACCGGTTGTACGCAAGTGCCGACGAGCCAGCTAGACTGAGGCGAGGTCAAGACTACTCGAACTAGACTACTCTTCATCACCGCCTTGCCAGCGACTTTTGGGTCCTTATAGTAGTCGTAGTCTCCTTGGTCCGCTGGATCTGAAGGGTTGGGGAAAGAGCGAGAATGAGCACAACTTCTATGCTCGCGAGCCAACACACAGAATGCAGTAGTATACATGCAAGGCTTGGCAAGGGTGGTTCGGGTTCTTTTATTTGCAAAGGCAATGCTTTCAAATATCATAATTAGAAATTCCTATCACTTAGCATTTTAACCAAATTGCATTTTATTAAAGAGAGTAGTTGTGCAATAGTAAATAACAGAAAAGGCTACCTCCACCTATGCTTAGTCAAAATGTGGCTACGACCACTATTAAAAATACTGGATATGACCACCCGGGAACAATATCGGGTACGACCACCCAGGAGCAACACCAGGTATGGGTTACATCAACCCGAACAGTTTTCATCCCATCTACAAAGGTTTTTGAAATATAACTAACTCCAATAAGTTTCCCATGTTCACCTTTGACTGTAAGTGCAGCTATTCGAACAGTTTACACTCTGCAAAGGTTGTACACTTTATCCACAAGAGATAATCATCTTGACATATACGCACGTTTCCTTAGACATGCAAATCAAAGGGAGATTACCACAAGGCCTTTACAATACTTCCCCCAGTATTGGTTACACCCACTAAGGTTTCACCTGAGAAGGGTTACGCTCCCGCACCTGCGTCAACCCTCTCCCAGACCCCCTCTGGCGTCTCATGACTTACGGCCACACAGACGCGTAAGAGGTGCACCCTGACCCATAGCCACGAAGGCTTGCGGTGTCGCGGGTCATCTACCTAGCGCAACCCGTACTGACGAATACAAATTATTTAGCCAGGTTGGCACTTTGCAGACTTATGGTTGCACATGTATCACAAGGGAGGTCACCACCGGATTAAGTCCTTAGGGTCATCTGGGCGGTTCAAACCACATACCAACAATTCTTGTGCTACATCAGCACCCACCATCATACCATCCACCCAGATGTGGTGTTAGAAGTTGGGGTTTTGGGGAAGGAAAACCACTTATTTCAAATACTGTAGTCATGTAGCCCCCCCCCCCCCCACGACGGCCCAAAATAATTCATGATTTTAAGGGATGATGGTGAGGACACTTGGTGCTCTAGTACTTAAGTAAGACTAGCATGTCGCTTAAGTATAACCTATAGCTAGTAAGTTACCATATAGTTACTAGGGTGACATGGAGTAATGGATTCAAATGTAAAAGGATGGTATAATACATAATTAATCATCAAATGGTATTTAACTACCTTAAAAGTTAACATACATTTGCTTAAAGAATTAAAGCACGTAGTTTCGGTAATTTAAATGAACATAATTTACAGAAAACGTAGGCACAATATGATCAAAGTGTTGACTCGTCTTGATAAAAGGTAGGAGGGTCTTGGAGGTCTTGTGCTTGGTCGAAGTAGAGATCTCCTACTTCTTCGAATTCTACTCGCACGAGCATACCAAAAAGAGGAACAAACAAGTAGAGAGAACAAATAAATACACAAGAAATAATAAATGAACTCCAAATTAAATAAGACCAGAGCTAAAAGTAAGATCTTGAATTTATACAAATTTAGAAAAAAGAAACAACGTAATCGGAGTTAAAATGAAGGAGAACGAAGTCCTCGAAGCTTGGTTTCCGAGTACTGATCATCCGACTTCACGAGGTCGGAGGGAGGTTCGACTACACCACGTGGTCGGAAGGGGTTCAACAACATGAGTGGTCGGAAGGGTTCTACTACACGAGTGGTCAAAGGAAAAAAGAATACGACTACTCAACGTGGTCATAGGAAAGATTCAAGAGGGATACGACTACTCAATGTGGTTGTAGGAAGAATACGACTACACAACGTGGTCGTAGGAAAGGTTAAAGAGGGATATGACTACTCCACGTGGTCGTATGAAGAATACGACTACACAACGTGGTCGTAGGAAAGGTTCAAGAGGGATATGACTACTCAACGTGGTCGTAGGAAAGATTCAAGAGGGATACGACTACTCAACGTGGTCGTAGGAAGAATACGACTACACAACATGGTCGTAGGAAAGGTTCAAGAGAGATACGACTACTCAACGTGGTCGTAGGAAAAATATGACTACACAATGTGGTCGTAGGAAAGGTTCAAGAGGGATACGACTACTCAACGTGGTCGTAGAAAGAATACGACTACACAACGTGGTCGTAGGAAAGGTTTAAAAGGGATACGACTGCTCAACGTGGTCGTAGGAAGAATACGACTACACAACATTGTCATAGACAAAGAAGGACTCGACTGCTTGACACGGTCGAAAGAACAAAAAGACTCGACTACTCGACGCGGTCGAAAGAACAAAACAACAGAACAGGGCACGGGAAGTTGGCCAAAATAATAAGAGAAAGTAGGGTACGGGGAACTCACCAGGATCAAGAGAGAGGGGCCGGAGTGGCTCGACGGAGAACGAACGGCGGCGAGGAAGCTCGCGGCCAAGGGCAAAGGAGGTCGGCGGTGAAGGGATCAGCCGGGATGGGAGGAGGGAGGGAAGGCGGTGGCTCCTGTGAAACAAAACTAAAATAGAGTAGGGGATTGCTTCAAGGAGCTCTGCGGCACAAAACGACGTGGGTAGAATGGGGCTACACCGGTGCAGCGAGGACCAGGAGGTGGAGTGTGGTGGCCGATTACGGAGCTCGGGGCTTCAGGGAAACCGCAGCAACTGGAGCTAGAGAGGGCGAGCTGGGGAAAGAACAAGATGAGGGCGAGGCTTCCTGGTGCTCTATTTATATAGGGAAAAAGGGGGAGACCGGGCATCAAGATGGAGCGGCGAAATTTACGGCTACGTAGTGGAGGCACGACATTTAATGCGTAGGCGGCAAATAAATGCGCACAGCACAACAGGGACAACAGCATTAAATGCGTACGTCACTGAGAAAAAAGAGAGGGGACAGAGAAAGTAAGCAGGGGCTTGACAGGTGGGGCTGGTCGAACTTGGTCGGAGGACCTAGTCGAAACCAAGTGCCCTAGTCGACACCGAGAGGTGGTTGTAGAAGGCACCAGGAGGGGACAAGGCGCACGGGGCGCGACGGAGTGGGCATGCAGTCGAAAGGAGGTTTTCGACCACATGATCGAAAGGAAAAGAGAGGGGCAGGGGAAGGAAAGGGGCTAGCTGGGTTGGTCCAACTGAGAGGATTTGAAATGAAACCGAGATTCGAGCAGAAACTCGATGCCCAACTCTTGAAAAGAGGTCGAAACCAGATAATTTTGCAATTACACAATAATTTTGAAATAGGTTTTGAAGGCCAAGAAAACAAACGGAAAGATACCAAACAATAACCGAAAACGGGATGTTACATTTGCTCTTGTATTCAGTCCAAGCGAAATGGAACTATCTTGCACATTGACACTCTGCATTACGAATCACTTGATACACCTGGAGCAACAAAGACAGTAAGCTACAGGTATTCTCCCAAATGCCAAAAGAGCTGATGCTTCCTAGAGCAAGTAGGAAAAAAACCAAAAAATTTGACATGCAAGTTCCATTCGCACAAGCAACGAGACACATTTTGAGCAACCAAGTACATGGACACAATGAATGCATGCCCACAATGAATGGTACTAGGTTTCCATTCTATCAGAAATTATAACCACTCCACAAATGTCATACCAACATAAATGTTTTGCTACTGCAGTAGACTACTATAAATATCACGAAAATGGAAGATCATTGCTGCCATGAAAATGCTTCTAGCTGTGCCATAGAAGTGCTTCTACCTAGTCTCCTTGCTGCCGTGTCAGTATACCAACTTTTGTAGTCCTACAAAATTTTCTTCAGACACATACCTAGTCTCGTTTGTTTGGACAATTCCGGCTATCATGAAAGACAACTTGCTTGCACGACTTGCACATGCATGACACCTTTTGCTGCCCACCTTCTTTCTTGTTTTGCTTCCCACCTTCTTTCTTATCAGAATATCCCCTTATCCTCTTGCTTTTTCCCCTCGATCTAATATCACTCGGTGGGTGGATTTCAATTTGAGATGGAATGCTACAGCCAATGAAAGCCTCAAATTCTTCTTTCCTACTATGTTCGACAGCGCGAACCATTTGGGAAAGAGGGGCCTCGATGTTAAATACACCTGTTGTAAAGAAGTCCATGCTCTCATTTGATTATTGCGCCATGCGAATTAGATGGTCAATCTTATTGCAAACAACGTGTGGATACCATGCGGATATGCTCACGATCTTAAGGTGATGTTACAATTGGCAATGGCACTTTTGGTTTGTCGTTTCACGCGTTTTCGACAAAGGTTTAATTTTCTTTCAGGCTCAGGTGGTCAGATCGGCATTGGGCACGCGGTCAGACCGGTCAGGACGGTCAGACCGGCCATTGAATGGCGGTCTGACCGGCTTTGTATTGAATGTTGATTTGTTTGGCTAATTAATTTTGGGATAAGTCATACCTTGTTTGTCTTTGCATATGAGTTGCATATTGTATATTTTGAGCTAACGTGGGTCAAGTTGTGAAGAACTTATTCCCGGAGACGGTTTCTCTGTCTATTGCTGTGCAGGTGGCTTGCAGTCAATGACGATCAACGGCGAGGATCGGGACTAAGCTTGGAGAGCCGAGGTCGTAAGCGATCATGGATGCGGGTGAGGTCAAGTGGCTCAGCGTGGCGCAGAATGGGCGAGGATGACCGAGCAGGCGATTCGGCGCGACGAGGTTGATCAAGCGGCGCGGTCGGTGCAAGTGCCTTGGTGGTTCCGGTGGGATCCGGACGGGAGAGACTTGCCAACATGATGAGAGCCATTGATCAACCTACACATAGCGGAGCAGGCGATTGCTTCGACAGGATTGGACTTGATCCATGGAGAAGGATCGATAAGGGGTATTTTGGTAATTTCACCAAATACCGCCTTTGTGACTTTTGGCTAAACCGCGGCGCGAGACGGCGCAAGGTTAAGAGGTTTAGGTCAAGAGATGATGGATACGACGCTTTAAAATGCGTGGGTAAGTGTCTCGTTCATGTTGGGCCTTAACGGGAGCCTATTAGAGAAACTCTTCTAGAAGCTAGGCCTCTAGTATAAATAGGAGGGGTGCTGTCACATAGCCCCCAAGAACTCCATTTGTAAACCCTAGTTTGGTTTAGGGACTTAGAGAAGAAAGAGAGAGGCTTAGGGTTCTAGAGAGATGAGTTGAGAGAGTGCTCATGGATTGAGCTCTTATCCTCCTTCAGGGAGTGGCTATAACCAGCAACATCATGAATCAATCTATGGATGATTTCCCAAAGATGTGTCTCTTTGTGTTCTTCCTTCTCTCTATTTGGTGATTTTGAGTCCTTCTTTGATCCGTGAGTTTTTGGTTGATCTCTTGCCCTCTTCTATCTTGCTGTGATGTGTGGGAATACATCTAGGATCATCAAGATCATCAATCTCCCACGAGCAAGTTTTAGATCATGTTTTTCGTTTTTGCTCGGTTTTGAACCTTCCTTCGATAAAACTGAAAAAGATCAAAACTTTGGCATGGATCTCTGTGATTTTTTTATTGTAATAGGTTCCTAATATCTTAGAGAAGATGTGTCTCAAATTTTGTGGGTTTTGGCCTTACAGATCAAAAGTTATGTCTATTTTTATTTTGGAACCCGAGCTGATTTTCCTGTTCATCATGCGTGAGGTCTGACTGCACCTTTGCCTGAGGTCAGTCCGGCCCAAGGTCAGACCGCACGTTTTCCTGAGGTTAGTCCGGCCTGAGAGGTTAGTCCGCACTTTTGCTTGAGGTCAGTCCGGCCCTCTTGTTTAGGTTTTGATTTTTGGTCTTTTTGCTTTGAGGGGTTGATTAGATTTAACACAAGGCTTCCACTGCACTTTTACTAATCTTCTTACTATCTAGCTAATGGAGAAAAGTACGTGTTGAATCTAATTAAGGTGAAATTTTTGAAAGCGTCTATTCAACCCCCCCCCCCCTCTAGTCGCCTTTCCGGTCCTACAAGTGGTATCAGAGCACGGTTAGCTCTTCTCATAGATCTTAATCGGTCTTTGCAGCCATGGCGACTGACAAGTATTCAACCAAACCACATATCTTTGATGGATCTGATTTTGCTTACTGGAAGGCTCGTATGCAAGCCTACATCGAGGCTCAAGGGCACGCTATTTGGCTTAAGGTCAAAAATCCATATGTTGTGCCAGCCAATGACGATGTAATCACTCCAGATGTTGAGGCTAATAGCAAGGCTCGAAACTTTCTGATTCAAGGGCTTAGTCGATCTGAGTTTGAGCGTGTGGCTCATTTGAGGTCTGCTCACGAGATCTGGAAGACTCTTTGTGACTATCACGAGGGCTCTACTACGATCAAGGAAGTGAGACAGAACCAACTCAAGAAAGAATACTCAAAGATCGAGCAAAGGCCTGGTGAATCTTTAGATGAGCTGTGGGGGGAGGTTCTCTAAGATTATTTCTGATCTTCGTGCTGTGGATCTTGTTTTCACTGAGTCTGAGAATGCATGCCAGCTTTTGGGTGCTCTTGATGTGAGAGTTTAGGGTATGAAGATCACTTCCATCAATGACAACACTGTCATGAGTGAGCTTACCATGGATAAGCTCTACTCGAGGTTGAAGACGCATGAGATTAACTTTATCTCGCGTCTCCCCAAGACAGAGTCGATGGCTTTAGTAGTCGACCCATCTAAGGGTAGTTCTTCTGATTCCTTGGATTCTGGCTTTTCTTTGTCTGCTTTGCACTCTATGAGTGATGAGCAACTTGAGAGGATACCCGAGGATGATTTAGCCCTCCTATCCACCAGATTCTCGAGAGCATATAACAAAGTGAGGAATAGGAGGAGAGGGGGCCCTGTCACATGCTTTGAGTGTGATGAGCTAAACCACATTCGGTCCAGATGCCCCAAGCTGAAGGGCAAAGAGGAGAAAGACTCTCGGAGGCGTCCTCAAGCTAAGGATGCAAAAGTTAAGAAGCCCAATTATCGCAAGTTCGTCAGTCGGGTCCTTGCCGCTCTTGAGAGTGTTGATATGAGCGATGTGGACTCGGGGACAGAGGACGACGACGATGACTCCCATGGCAAGAAGAAGATTCAGGACTTCACCGGTATGTGCTTCATGGCCCGGGATAGCCACGACGTCGACTCCTCCAACGACGACGATCTTTTCAGCGATCCCGATGAGGTATGTCCCTCACTTGCTGATATGAAACGTACTTTGGTTGTTGCTGAACAAAAACTGAAGAAGTAAGCTAAAAAGATAAAGAAACAGGACACCATGATTGAAGACTTGAACCTAGAAGTTGTTAGGCTCAAATCTATTAACCCTACCAATGATTGTGATTCGTGCATTAGCTTGATGTTTGATTTGACCAATCTACAAACTGCTCATTCTTCTGTTGCAAATCAATTAAAAGATGCTCTAGATGAACCAGAATCCCTCAAATCTAGTCCTTTTTGCATGGATACTCTTACTCTAGATGTGACTGCTGTAGATGCTATTCCTTTATCATGCTCAAATTGTGCTTTACTTGAATTAAAATTGAATAGCGCTACAAAAGAATTGCAGAAATTTGATCATAATCATACTTGCTCTCATTGTGAGGATAATAAGGTCAAAATGAAAGAGATGACTGAAATGGTTCTTTATTCTAGATCTGCATCATGTGAAAATTGTCTTAAACTCACAATAGAGAATGATGCTCTAAACAAGACTTTAGAGGAGAAAGCTAAAATTAAAAAAATCCATGTTCATGACTGCATCCAAGAAAGCTATTGACTCTTCTTGTTGTATCTTGTGTACTGAAGTTGGAATAAACGTAGATAAGATACAAGAGTCATTTAGAGACAAATTTAAGGAGCAGTTGAATAGGATTAAAAATTCCTACTGTGTGTCTTGTGAGGCTTTGAAAGTTGAGATAGCTATTCTCAAGGATGAGTATGATGAGGCAATCAAGTCTAGTAATTGTGCTACATGTAAGGATCTAGCAAAAGAGAATGATTACTTTAAAAAGACCCTTGAGAGATTTACTAGTGGAGAGAAGAACCTCAACTTGATCCTTGACAAGTCTAAAGTGAGTGCGAAGAATAGTGGCCTAGGTTTTAATTCCCTAGAGCATTCCAAGAGTCAACTACCTAAGATTACAAGAGCTGTTGAGAGTGGTCTATTTGAGGTAGAACCCTCTGAGCCATCCAAGATAGTTTTTAGATCTGCGGGTTATGCCCAAACTATTTCTAGCCAGAAAGGTGCTTATACTTCATCAGGTCAGACCCCTCAAAAGGTCAAGTACCATTGTACCTTCTGCAAGAAGGATGGCCACATTGTTGAGTTATGCTTCCGTAAAGCTAAGATTGAGAGGAAGGGGAGGATGAGTGCTTTGAGGTCCATTAGAGGAGTTCCTTCACCTACTGTAGTCTCTAGAACTAGACAGCCTGTCTTTCCTACTAGACATAGGCCTAGGTTTGTAGATGACTTCTTTGACTCCTTTGGAGGTTCTAGGCAGCATTCTGGTTTAGGATATCATGGGGAGAGACCACGGGTAGCATCTAGGAGAGGGGAGACCCTTTTGGTAGGTCGATTTGGAGAGGTCTAGGTGTTTCTCGTGTGCATTTTGATGATTTTACTCCTAACCGTTTTATTGCTGCTTCTACTGTTGTTCCTCAGCATCGTGTGGCTCAGTACTAGATTCCCAAGTCCTTTATCACTAACCCGATCGAGGCATGATGTTTCCCGCTTATGCCACAGAGGTCCGTTGTGCGAGGAAGGAGGACATATGGCTTGTTGACTCTGGGTGTTCTCGGCACATGACTGGAGATTCTAGATGGTTCTCCTCCCTCACACGTGCATCCGGCAATGAGTTGATCACATTTGGGGATGCTTCTACCGGGACTGTGACAGCCAAGGGCACAATGCGCGTCAACAACAAGTTCATGCTTAAGAACGTCGCTTTGGTAAGTAAGCTGAGGTATAATCTGCTATCTATTTCTCAGCTGCTTGATGAGAGTCTGGAGGTAAGGTTTAAGAGTGGTGAGTGTAGAGTTCTGGACTCCTCAGGTGAGCATGTCTTTGGGATCACTAGGTTTGAGAGGATCTTTAGTGCTGATTTCAGTGTTTCTTCTGCTTCCAGTCCTAGATGTCTTGTTGCTTCTGATTCTCATGATCTAGTCTTATGGCATCGTAGACTTGGACACATAGGCTTCGACCACTTGACTAGAGTCAGTAGCAAGGATTTGATTAGAGGTTTGCCTAGGCTGAAGGCTGCTAGAGACCTAGTGTGTGCTCCCTGTAGACATGGTAAGATGGTTTCTGTTTCTCATCCACCTCTTACTTTAGTGATGGTGATAGTCCAGTCGGCTCTTGCACTTAGACAACTGTTGGCCTCTAGAGTTCGATGCATGTAGGTGGGAAATGGTATGTGCTTGTGATTGTGGATGATTTCTTCAGGTATTCATGGGTTTATTTTCTGGTTTCTAAGGACGAGGCTTTTGAATTTTTTAGAGAATTGGTCCTTAGACTAGCTGTTGATCTTCCTGGAGCTTTGAGAGTCATTAGGAGTGATAATGGGACAGAATTCAAGAACTCTTCTTTTGCCACTTTCTGCCCTGATAGGGGAATTGAGTATCAGTTCTCTTCTCCTAGAGTTCCCCAGCAGAATGGTGTTGTAGAGAGGAAGAACATGACCCTTGTAGAGATAGTTAGAACCATGCTAGATGAGCATTCCACACCTATAAAGTTTTGGGCTGACGTGGTCTCTACTGCTTGCTATGTATTTAATAGGGTTTTCTTGAGATCTGTGATTGGTAAAACTTCTTATGAGCTTAGATTTGGTCATAGGCCTAAAGTCTCTTATTTCAAGATTTTTGGTTGCAAATGCTTCATTCTTAAACATGGCAACCTTGATAAATTTGAATCTAGATGTTCTGATGGCATATTTCTTGGATATCCTACTCATTCTCGTGGCTATCGTGTATTAATTTGGATACTAACAAAATTGTTGAGACTTGCGAAGTCACTTTTGATGAGGCTAGTCCTGGTACTAGACCAGATGCTGTAGGTACACAGGTTTCTGATATTCGAGAAAGCATCTTCGTCGATGATGACTCTGAGGATGAGGACCCAATCCATCCTCAAGTCCTTTCTGAGATGGTTGGAGAGCTTGCTTCCACTACTCCGGTTTCAGCTAAGCAGCCTCCTCCTATCTTCACCGATGACCTGAGTGGCTCTGCTCCTACCTCCACAGCCCATGAGGTGAGGCCACTTCTGCACCAGGAGCTCCTCTTCATATTCAGCGACGACACCCACCTGAGCATATGATTGGGGATCTCAATGAGCGAGTTACTCGCTCCAGGTTTATCTCTCCAGATTCTCACGTGCATTCTACTTTTGTTGCATCTTTTGAACCCCGAGATATCACCCATGCTTTATCTGATTCCTCTTGGGTCAATGCTATGCATGAAGAACTTGAAAATTTTGAAAGAAACAAAGTCTGGACCTTAGTTGAACTTCCACCTAATCATAATGTAATTGGAACAAAATGGGTTTTCAAAAACAAGCAAAGTGAGGATGGGTTGGTAGTTCGCAACAAGGCTAGTCTTGTAGCTTAAGGTTATTCCCAGTGATGAGGACATCACTCCTTCGGATACACGCACTACACAAAATCCTACAGATCCAGTTGCAAAACTACAAGGTCCTATGACAAGAGCTCGTGCACGTCACTTAAATTATGAGGTGAGCTCGTTTCTAGGTGCTAATAATTTATCTATGCAGAATGGTATACTACCTAATAATTGTGATCTGTTGTTACTTAGGAATAATGGATCCCCAAGGTCTACGACCAGGTCTACAAGCCCTACGACCGGTCCCCAAGGTCTACGACCAGGTCTACAAGCCCTACGACCAGTCCTGCCAGCGCTACGACCAAGTCTCAAGATCCTCGACTAGGTTCGCCAGCGCTACGACCAGACCAGCCAGCGCTACTACCACATCTCAAGCTCCTCGACAAAGTTCGCCAGCGCTACGACCAGACCAGCCAGCGCTACGACTAGGTCTCAAGTTCTACAACCAGTCTTTAGGTGCTGCGACACCGTTTTGGGCCTAATAGGGCCTTGTAAGCGTGTTGGGGTCAAAGCCTAGGTTGTGTACGCCTCTCCCCATGGTCGCATAACCCTAGGTCAACTCCCTCATGTCCCCCCTATATATATACAACAGCCGCCACAGTTTAGGGTGGGGGTTTTTCTTAAATTTATTCTACCACTTGCAGTTTCGCCGTTTACGGTTTGAGGAACCCCACTTTGTGAACTTCATTCATATTCGCAATACAATTCAGATTGCATCTACCTTGTTCTTGTGAGTTGCTTCGATTGCTTGCAGGAACAATAACCCTCGTGGTAAGGTCGATCGCGGCGGCGTGGTTGATAACGGCGATCGATGCGGGTGTAGCGAATTGCGAGGTGACGATCTGCTGGTCGGAAGCCTCAAAGCGTCAATGTCCTCACGACGAAATCAATTGAACCTATCGGAAGATCGGGTCGCAGTTTCTATCAGTTGGTATCAGAGCGAAGGTTGCCCGTTAGGTAATCTCGTTTATCCCCTTTTGTTAGTTGTGTTCCATCACCTAGAGTCCAGAAAATTGCCCCACAAAAAGTTTTAGATCTTAGTTTTTTCGCTGTCCAAACCACTTTGTGCCTTTCGCAATTTTGTTTTCAGTATTCGCATTGTTGAGTTTGAGTCCATCGTCGGTGTCTTTGTTGCTGGTCTAGTCATCGTGATCTAGTTTCTAGTGTCAAGTCTTTGCTGTTTTTCATCGTGTATCTCGGCTAGTCCTTGGTTGCATCTTTTGCAATTAGGGTTTGTCTGCTATAGCCGAGATTGAATCACCACCCCATCCGACCACTTACACGTGACACCACCCCCATCCGACCACCCACTCGAGCCAACACTCCCATACGACCACCTCCACGAATTCGACCGCCTAGTCGGATTCGACCACCTACCCCATACGACCACTCACAGGATATATCGTTTGCTTTGCAAATTTTGTTCCTTTGTGCTTGTTTTTGCCCTATCTTTCGGCTTGCTTGATGCTAGAGCTAGGAGTGCGTTTGGGCCAGCAACTGTGACGAGTACCATGGACTTTGATTTAACTTTGCTAATCTGATTTCATTATTGCTATTCCTTGCTACTAAACATTGCCTGTCCAAGATCCACGTACTTTTGGCCCTCAGATTTGGATCCTCGCATTCGCCTCCGCCGCAGTCATACATCCCACCTTCTCCGATCATACCACCTGCTGCAATTGGTAAGAAATTCATAAGAGCTTGGTAAGACGCTTGAGAGTGTGTGATTCCACCTTCCACCACCTAGTAGTTGATAGGGATAATATCTTTGTGTTGTCTTGTGTCTCCTACTAACCATGGCAGGTGAGGGATCGGATGCGCAAGAGTGTGTTTTGAGGGAAGAGCTCACGAGGGTGTTGGATGAGCACCGTCATGCTATTAATGATGACATTGAAAGGAAGTTTGCGGAGACAAATGCTACACTACAATAGCTCAATGCTAGTATTGCAACACTCAATGCACGTATTGATGGTTTGGTCAATCAACCGCCGAACAATGGTCGTGTGGATCCTCAAGGTGCAGGCCACGACCATGAGATCGACCACGATAATGAGATGCGCCACCACGATGCCTTGGATCCACGACAACGGAACCGACTGAACTTCAACCGTCAAGATATGAGAGGTAATAACTTTCCGCACCATAATGCACGTGATAATGATGATCCATATGCTAAAGTCAAGTTCACTATACCATCTTTGCGGGTGCTTATGATCTTTGAAGTATATCTAGATTGGGAGATGACGGTGAAACGAAATTTAATGCTCACTTAGTTCCTGAAATGCATAGAGTTAGGCAAGCTACAAGCGAATTTAAAAACTTTGCCATCATTTGGTGGAGTAGAGTATGCAATGATGGATTAGCGCCTACTACATGGGATGCTTTAAAGGTTGCAATGCATAACAGATTTATTCCACCATATTTTAAACGTGACTTGCGTAAGAAATTACAGCGCTTAAACCAAGGTAATAGATCCGTAGAAGAATATTATGAGGAGTTACAAATTAGTATGTTGCGTTGTGATATTATTGAGGACGAAGAGGCTGCTATGGCACGCTTTTATGGAGGACTAACACGTGAAATTCAGGACATAGTTGATTACAAAGAATATGATACTGTTCCTAGATTGTTCCACCTTGCATGTTTGGCAGAAAAGGAATTGCAGGGACGACAGCAGAGGCTAAGGAATAATTTTGGGAGCACGTCTACACCAAGATCAACATCAGGGCAAGTTAAAAAAGTCCCACCTTCAGCTACACGGTCTGCTACCCCCTCCTCGAGTAGGGCGCGTTCAGCAGCACCTCCGACACCAACACATGCACCCGAGGTAAACAAATCGACTAGTGTGCAGGCCCCAGCCAAGAGTTCTTCTTCGGTAGCTTCCACAGGTCATACGACTGGGATTATTTGCCATCGTTGCAAGGGAATGGGCCATGTCATGAGGGACTGCCCAAGTCAGCGAGCATACCTCGCCACCGAAGACGGAGGTTATGTAAGTGCTAGTGATATTGAGGATAAGTATGTGCTTGCGCTAACATTGCGGTGGAGGAGACGAGACAAATAGTGATCTTGATGATGTAGAAGAACAAGTAGTGCTTTGTTGACACAGGGACTCATGTGAGCCTTGTTGCAATGCGAGTCTTTGGCGCACAAGTGGAGAGAGCGGAGCAAAATCAGCGGCACAACTTGTTCCAATCCAGATTCCTCATGAAGGAGAGAGCCTGCAGAGTCATCATTGATGGAGGGAGTTGCAACAACCTTGCAAGCTCCGAGATGGTCGAGAAGCTTGGCTTGACCACACAACCACACCCACGTCCCTACTACATCCAATGGTTCAATTCGTGTGGTAAGTTAAAGGTAAACAAAGTTGTGAGAGTGCGATTTTCAGCTGGAAATTACAAAGATAGTACCGACTTTGATGTAGTGCCTATGCAAGCATGCTCGTTGTTGCTCGGTAGGCCTTGGATATATGATAATGATGTTTTGCATCATGGTAAAGCTAATACCTACTCGTTCTCACATAAGGGTAAGAAGATTAAGTTGTTACCTTTGACTCCCGCTGAAATTGCGAAAGATGAAGTAGAGCGTGCTAGAAATGAAAGAAACACCACTGAACATGATTCTGAAAATCAGCAAGTGGCGAAACATGTTTTCCCACCTAAAGGGGAGAAAGTGGCACCTAGTTCCAAGGCCGAAGGAATTAAATTGAAAGGGTGTGTTATGCTTGCCACAAAATCTGAGCTTGCTGAAATTTGTGATAATGAGCTGCCATGCTATGCCTTGCTATGCAAACATGCTTTATTTTCACTTGAGGATATATCTAGCTCTTTGCCTCCTACTGTTGCTAACCTTTTGCAGGAGTATGTGGATGTATTTCCAGCTGAGATACCCCCCGGGATTGCCACCTATTCGAGGGATAGAGCATCAAATTGATTTGATCCCGGGAGCGACTTTGCCAAACCGTGCTGCATATAGGACCAATCGAGAGGAGACTAAGGAAATTCAGCGACAAGTCCAAGATCTTTTGGACCGTGGGTATGTACGAGAAAGTCTTAGTCCTTGTGCTGTTCCTGTTCTTTTGGTTCCTAAGAAAGACGGAACTTGGCGTATGTGTGTTGATTGTAGAGCCATTAATAATATTACCATAAGGTATCGTCATCCTATTCCTAGGCTAGACGACATGCTTGATGAGTTGAGTGGCTCTATAATTTTCACAAAGATTGACTTGCGAAGTGGTTACCACCAAATTAGAATGAAACTGGGAGATGAATGGAAAACTGCTTTTAAAACTAAGTTCGGACTATATGAGTGGTTAGTGATGCCTTTTGGACTAACTAATGCACCTAGTACTTCTATGCGATTAATGAACGAGGTTTTACGTCTTTTCATTGGAAAATTTGTGGTGATTTATTTTGATGATATCTTGATTTATAGCAAGTCACATGAGCTACACTTAAATCATATACGTGTTTTTTTTAATGCCTTGAGAGATGCACGTTTGTTTGGTAACCTTGAGAAGTGCACCTTTTGCACCGATTGAGTTGCGTTTCTTGGTTATGTTGTGACACCACAGGGCATTGAGGTAGATGGGGCAAAGACTGCAGCCATCCAAAGCTGGCCGACGCCTACTACTATGTCACAGGTGCGGAGCTTCCATGGACTTGCTGGATTCTATCGACGTTTTGTGCGGGATTTCAGCACCCTTGCCGCATCATTGAATGAACTGACAAAGAAAGGAGTGTCTTTCCAATGGGGCCCTGCGCAAGAGAGAGCCTTCCACTTATTGAAAGAGAAGCTCACCCAAGCACCCCTACTCCAACTCCCTGATTTTGGTAAGACTTTTGAGATTGAATGTGATGCTAGCGGGATTGGGATAGGTGGTGTATTGATTCAAGAAGGTAAACCAGTTGCATATTTCAGTGAGAAACTAAATGGGCCTAGTCTGAATTATTCTACCTATGACAAAGAACTGTATGCTTTAGTTCGTGTGCTTCAAACTTGGCAACATTATCTATGGCCCAAAGAATTTGTTATACATTCAGATCATGAATCGCTAAAACATATTAGAAGCCAAGCTAACCTAAATAAGCGACATGCTAAATGGGTAGAATTCATTGAGTCGTTTCCATATGTCATAAAGCATAAGAAAGGTAAGGACAATGTGATTCTTGATGCGCTTTCTAGACGTTATACCATGTTATCTCAACTTGACCATAAGATTTTTGGTTTAGAGGCCATTAAGGAGTTATATGCTACTGATTTGGACTTTAAAGAAGTGCTTGAGCTTTGTAAAGGAGGAGAACATGGAATAAATATGTGATAATTGATGATTTAATCTATCGTGCTAACAAGCTATGCATTCGGCTAGCTCCGTTCGTCTTTTGTTGTTGCAGGAGGCGCATGGAGGAGGTTTGATGGCGCATTTTGGAGCAAAGAAGACAGAAGATGTGCTGGCCGCCCACTTCTTTTGGCCAAAGATGAGGCGCGATGTTGAGCGCTACGTGGCTCGCTGCACTACATGCAACAAAGCTAAGTCCCGTCTCAATCCACATGGACTTTATATGCCTCTCCTATTCCTAGCGCCCTTGGGAGGATATTTCTATGGATTTTGTTTTAGGATTGCCCAGGACAAAGAGGGGGAGAGACAGTATATTTGTAGTAGTGGATCGATTTTCTAAAATGACACATTTTATACCTTGTCACAAGAGCGATGATGCTACGAACATAGCTGATTTATTTTTTCGAGAAATCATTCGCTTACATGGAGTGCCCAATACTATTGTCTCGGATCGTGACACGAAGTTTTGAGCCACTTTTGGAGATCACTTTGGAACAAATTGGGGACCAAGCTGCTGTTTTCTACTACGTGCCATCCCCAAGCGATGGACAAGCGGAGGTTGTCAACCGCACGTTATCCACCATGTTGCGGGCTGTTTTAAAGAAGAATTTGAAGATGTGGGAAGAGTGTTTACCGCACATTGAGTTTGCTTACAATAGGTCGGTACACTCCACCACCAAGGTAAGTCCGTTCGAGTAGTGTATGGTTTTAACCCCGTGCTCCTATTGATTTACTACCTTTGCCTACCTCTGAACACATTAATTTAGATGCTAAGAAGCGTGTTGAATTTGTTCTTAAGTTGCATGAAACAACTAAAGAAAATATAGAGTGTATGACTGAAAAGTATAGGGTTCTTTGAAGTAAAGGTAGGAAAGAAATAAAATTTGCACCGGTGATTTAGTTTGGGTGCATTTGAGGAAAGACAGTTTCGAGTTAAGAAAATCAAAATTGATGCCTAGAGTGATGGACCATTTAAGATAATTAAGAAGATAAATGACAATGCCTATCAATTGGAGCTACTGCAGATTTTGGGGTTAGCCCACATTTAACATTTGATTTGAAGCCATGCGTGGGAGGAGCAGATGAGCTTGAGTCGAGGACGACTCCAATTCAAGAGGGGGAGGATGATGAGGACATCACTCCTTCGGATACACGCACTACACAAAATCCTACAGATCCAGTTGCGAAACTATAAGGTCCTATGACAAGAGCTCGTGCACGTCACTTAAATTATGAGGTGAGCTCGTTTCTAGGTGCTAATAATTTATCTATGCAGAATGGTATACTACCTAATAATTGTGATCTGTTGTTACTTAGGAATAATGGATCCCCAAGGTCTACGACCAGGTCTACAAGCCCTACGACCAGTCCCCAAGGTCTACGACCAGGTCTACAAGCCCTACGACCAGTCCTGCCAGCGCTACGACCAAGTCTCAAGATCCTCGACTAGGTTCGTCAGCGCTACGACCAGACCAGCCAGTGCTACGACCACATCTCAAGCTCCTCGACAAAGTTCGCCAGCGCTACGACCAGACCAACCAGCGCTACGACTAGGTCTCAAGTTCTACTACCAGTCTTTAGGTGTTGTGACACCGTTTTGGGCCTAATAGGGCCTTGTAAGCGTGTCGGGGTCAAAGCCTAGGTTGTGTACGCCTCTCCCCATGGTCGCACAACCCTAGGTCAACCCCCTCACGTCCCCCCTATATATATACAACAGCCGCCACAGTTTAGGGTGGGGGTTTTTCTTAGATTTATTCTGCCACTTGCAGTTTCGCCGTTTACGGTTTCAGGAACCCCACTTTGTGAACTTCATTCATATTCGCAATACAATTCAGATTGCATCTACCTTGTTCTTGTGAGTTGCTTCGATTGCTTCCAGGAACAATAACCCTCGTGGTAAGGTTGATCGCGTCCGAGCGTGGTTGATAACGACAGTCGTGCGGGTGTAGCGAATTGCGAGGTGACGATCTGCTGGTCGGAAGCCTCAAAGCGTCAACGTCCTCACGACGAAATCAATCGAACCTATCGGAAGATCAGGCCGCAGTTTCTATCACCCAGGTAGAAGGCTTAGATTTTGAAGATACCTTTGCTCCTGTAGCCAGATTGGAAGTGTCGACGATCAAGTCGCCGATCTTACAGTAAATGGAAAAAAGAGAGAATGACGTGGGAAATCTTGGGATTGCAATGGGACTGCTCTTTATTAGTATGAACTGAGATTTTACAAGGGGTGTATCCTGACAGAATGACAGACTGCTTTCTAGAGTACAAGACAATGCTTCTTTCTTTCTATCTTCTGATCCTTTGATCCGATGCCCCCTCCAGCGTTTCATCTTCCTTCTTTAAATAACCTTTGAAGAGGTGGCAGTTACTTCTGGAGAAGACGTCTAATATGAAGCGTTGGCGCTGGTCGGAGTCATATGATAGTTGCTGAATGATCAACCGTTCGGCGGTTATGTGTCCTGTGAGATAAACAACCGCAAGGTAGTTGTTTATCCGTGTATAACGTCGTGTGGTATGGATTACGCACGTGTTCCATTCTTCACACGGTAGGGAATATTCACGAGTTAGTTCGGATATCGGTTCATACTCTTTGCGACAGCTCTCACGGTGGAGGCTTGGCACTAGCCTCCGCCCGACCAGGGTATCCATTGCGTAACCTCTGGAATTCCTACGACCAGTGAGGTCGTGCACCTCAGGAGTTACGACCATGAAGACGTATGGTCTTTTTATGTATTAAAGATAATACATAGAGGTTTTAATCCTCGTCAGCTAGCCCCCGAACTTTAAATGAATAGGTCGTGTGAACACCTTTCTTCCGATGAAATCGTATCGGGATGACGCTTATTAAATACAAGGGCATTTGAAGCGTTTGTATTCACTTTAAAGTTGAGAACTTTGTCTTGGATTTGAAGAGTTTACGTGTCCGTTGGACTTTTGGGTAACTCCTTATTACGATTAGAAATTCAAGCTTATAAAACCCCTTTGGAGACTTTGGGTTTTTTCACTTCCTCCTTTCCTTCTTCATCTTGAGTGAAAACTTCTTGACCTCCTTTGCTTTCCACACCCAAAAGAAACTAACCATGTCGGGCCAAATCACCAACCGGTCGGTTTCCCACTGAGTGAGAAGAAGTTGGAGAATCAAGAAGATCGGGATGCTCCCAGCAAGGATGTGATTTCTTGGAGATCCGCAATGAGAACATTCCCCGAGCAGTGAAGATGGAGAAATTCCTGTTTTTCTCGCATATATCGAATGCGGATTTCGGCTACCAATTCACTCCTTCCTTCCTCAAGTTTTGGAGTATTATGGAGTTGAATTGGTGAATCTGGCTCCCAATGCCATCGCCAATCTCAGTATTTTTATCTATCTCTGCGAAGCGTACTTGGGGATTCCAGCAGATCTGGATCTATTCAGGTACTACTACAGGATGACAAAGTCCGAAAAGGCGATTGGGACGCCTGGAGAGTGCACCCTGCGTCTCCATGATGGAAAAGCTGATGAGTACATTTTTATGTACTCAAAATCTTCGTGGTCGTCGTGGAAGAAGAGTTGGTTCTATATGAAGATCACGAAGAAAGACAGTCTTTATTATTCTGGTAAGAAGGCGGTCGAGAATCCGAGATGGCGCTCCTCTACAGAGAAAGAGGGAAATGTAGGGAAATGGGCTGAAGCAATCAAGCTTCTTAGTGTCAAAGGTCTAACATCTTGCCATGTAGTGAAGGATTTTTCCACGCGCCGGGTTAGCCCTTTGAAGGCCCGAGCACATAAGATGCTCTGGTACATTGGTCGTGATGATCGACGAGAGACTCTAAAGATGGTAAGCCATTTTGAGGATTCAGACCGGTTTACCTATTTTAGTTGATTATTTCTTAACTCTTTCATTTTACCTTCTGACTCTATCTCGATGAGATTAGAAGCGGATCAAGATGATCTGCGGGAGAGCTTTGGCGATAAGGCTAGTTTTCCTCGGATCTTAGCGGTCGTTTCACAAGAGAGGATTGAAAGACTTAAGGTAAAAACATCAATCATTTGTCTTGTTATCGTACATATTATTTTTGATCGGTATACCATAAATCCTCTTTGATGTGTAGTCGGTTGGGTTGAGAATCAACAAGGTCAACGAGAGATGTGAGCCAATTGATGATCCGATCTCCTTCGACCACACAGATGTAAGCCTTCTAGAGGTAGGTAACCGAACACAAATAATATTTTGGATAAATTATGTTTATGGCCTAACTTTCTTTGATGATGAATTTAGGCGGTCGTCGTACCTTCCAGCAAGGTCACTGAGAACCCTCCAGTGACTACTGAGGCCACTGTTGTGGAGCTCGACGAATCTACATCTACTGACCCGGCAATCAGGGACCTCGACCAAATGGTTGCGGATATAAACTTCGATTTCCGATCGGTAGATGTGCAAGACCTAGTCAACCCTACCGGTTTAAAACCGGTGAGATCAGTTGATAGGAAGAGGAAGGCTAGCGCAACGAACTTTAGTTCGATGCGCTATAAGGGTAAATTCAGAAAAACAACAAGGTATATATATAAAATGAAGAGGTCGTATTTATACATACCTTGGATCTTCCTTACCTTCTCTCTTTCTCGTTTTAGATCTTCTGGTGTTCCGGTCGTGTCCGACCAGAGCACCCCTCAGGAAGAAGTTCCGAGGTAAAGGTGGTCGTGGAGGCTCGACCGAGGACACTCCTAAAGCAAAACTACCGAGGATGATGAAGTAGCAAAGAAGCCCCGAGCGGTTTCAAACATCTCGCTCATGATCCTCTAGTAATCCTTACTCCTTCTCCGGAGGTAGTCATCCCAGAGACCCTCAACGAGTTCCACCTCCTCCAGAAATACTTCTCAGGTTAACAAATTCCCTTTTTCTCCCCGATTTATCGAGGATAAGGAACTTGATGAAGCACGGGAATGATGTCGGACCATCAAGCCAAGATTGGTCCAGATACCATTTTTTCCGAATATAATGATATAGCAATTGGGTAAGTGTTCTCGACCATCCTTACAACTCTTTCTTTTGTAGTTTCTTTGAAAGCTTGCTAAAGAAAGGAATTTTTGTTTTTGTAGCATTTGGTGAAAACTATCTTTGTGATCGGAGGTGACCAGTGAATAAAAACTTTGGAGAAAAAACACTCCGATCCGAGAAGTAAGTACATTTCTCTTTTGATCTCCTAAGGTTTATTATCTTGATTCTCCTTATAGATTATCCTTCTCTTTCTATCATATTTGATAGATTTAGAGAAAATTAAAGAAGAGATCAAGGCCAAGGAAGCCCTAATAATAAAGGCGAGGAAGAAAATCGAGTAAAGACCGGTCGATCGAGCATGCGATGACCGGGCAAAAGAGGTTTTCGACTCTTGTGAGAAGAAAATCAAAGGTAGCGGTCGTAGACCTAACCAGATATTCCATAACTCCAATTGTAAGGAGTACATTAATTTTGTTTATCTACTCGTGCGAGAAAAAATGAAGCACTTGAACGAGCAGAGAAGACCCTCGATTTTGGCGTGGCCAAAAGCGACCCTTGTATTTGACCTTGATGAGAAGATCACGGCCCTTAACAAAATGATCTTTGATATGGGATCAGGATCAAGCTTGCCTTCATTAGGAGATCAACGGAAAAGATGATCTACTTTGGTCAACTTCGGAAGATCGAATGGCTGCTCAAAACTATGAAGGAAAACCATACCGGACAATGCGGAAGCTATTGTGCTCGGAGTTAGTGTTGCTTTAGCAAAATTAAAGGCTTAGACCCTCTGTTAGTCTTAAAGCTGTGGAAGAGGACTTGATCGCTCAAAGTGAAGCAACAAAACTTCTCGAGGAAGTAAGACCTCTCGAGAGAAAGTTGCGAAGAAATGGAAGTCGGATCTCCATCACATAGCGACGATCGGGTGGTCTCAACATGTAAATGAATGTAACTTTAGACGATGTAAAAGAAAACTTACCTTTTATCAAAGAAGATCTGCTTTGTCTTATTAATGTTGTTAAATACTCATATATCTCTAGCCCCGATCGCTTATGTTAGTAGATGAGCGTTACTAAAAGCGATGAGACAGTAATTGAGTAATAACGATGACCATGGTAAGAGTGTCGATAATGTGTATGACAATGATCTAGGAAATACTAGGAAATCATGTGGTGGAACCAAGCGCGACTTACGCTAGTCTAGATTTTGCCCATTATCAAGTACTATGGAATACCACTTGTAGTCGAAGACATAACAAAGACTAGATCTTGCTTATAAGAAGATATGCATTAAGAATGTATGCAAGAAATGAAATGAAGAGATAAGTACCGTTGTTTAGGAAATATTCGGATCTGGTCGTATCGAATCTTAAGAGTGAAGATTTGTAAAATATTTCGCAAACGTGCTCATTCTCAAATCCGACTAGCGAGGATCGTAGGAAAGGACCGTCACTAGAAGCTCCTTCCGGTGGGCGGGACCACGTGCGAGAGAGGAGAGACTTCAACCGGAGGCTTTACGTGTCGACCGAGAGCCAAACTTGATTAGAACAGAATGTTGAAATAAAATAACAATCTTCAATTTCAAGAAACGAAGCCAAGTAAATCGTGCGAGTTGGTACTCCTTATACTCGTATGACTCTTTAAGAAAAGAATGTCGGTCGTGAATGTGTATCATTGAAGCAATGATCACGGCTAAAACCAATGTGATTGGTGACATTTAAGTCAACAACCATGAGTAGTGGAGATCCCAAAGAAGGAATATCGGAGAGAATGAGAGTCTTCTCAGACCAACGATGAAGGAATGGCATACGACCGGATGCAACAAATAATAAGTATAAACAACCATACTTATCATTTTTAAGGAAAAGCATCTTTATTGAAGAAAAAAATGAAAAAATGAAATACATGAAATTAAACATAGAACTTACGCAATTGATCAATATTCCAAGAATTAGATAAAACCTGCCCATCGACATAGCTAACCGCATGCGATCTGGTGGGTTACTTCACGACACGATGTATGGACCTTCCCATTTAGGTGAAAGTTTATTGCGATTTGCTTGGTTACGGATTTTTTCGAGAACGGATCACCTCTGACTAGGTCTGCGAGGTTGTACCTTACGATCGTGATACCGAGCGCATGGCTTGTTGGTAGATTGTTGATCGTATCAAGGCTTGATTTCGTCTTTCTTCAAGAAATTGATGTCGTCAAGTCGTCGTCGATGATCACTTTCGAGAAAAGTGTCGGCTCAGCGAGAACCAATTTTAGTTACGGAGGAAGCATAGCCTCGGCCAGTAAACTAAAAAAATGGTGTTTCCTGGTCGCACGACTAGTTGTGGCACGAACAGCCCATAATACGAGAGGAAGTTCTCGAACCCAAGCTCGACCGTTGAAATGGCGGTGAACACTCGTCGTTTGATCCCTTGCATTATGATACCATTGGCCAGCTCAACTACTCCATTGCTCGTGGATGAGCAACGAGCGAAATGTATCTTGACACCTAGTTCTTCGAATTCACGAAAATTGCCGCTTGAGAAGCGGGCACCGTTATCGATGATTATACGATTGGGTACACCAAACCGTGTAATCACGATTTTTGATAGGAACCTCTTGGCGGCTTGGTTGTAGTTTTACAACGGCTCGGCGATCCACTTAGTGAGCGTGTCAATCATGACGAACAGAACTCAAAGCCCCGGTGCCTTTGGGAAAGGTCCCGAATGTCCGATCCCAGGTTGCAAAAGGCCAAGAAAGAGGATTGTTTGCAAAGCTTGAGATGGTGATGTACTTGTCGGCTATGAAAGCGACATTATGCGCGCCGTCACGAGCTCTTTTGCATCATGAAGGCGATTAGCGAGAGTATCCTTGCCTAAAGGCTTTACCGACCAGCGTTCAGTAGGAATGATGAGCTCCACGAACTCTGCATGAATTTGGTTAGCAATTTTATGCCATCCGATTGAGATATGCATCTCATCAACACTCCGTAAGATCCTCGCTTATATAAGGTACGTTCAATGAGAGTGTATGATTTGGCTTTTAGTGCAATCTGATCAGCCTCTACATCATCTTCTAGAATTATGTCATTGAAGATAATTGTAGATCGATGTCATCCAATCTCTCCGTGATCGTGATGGCGCCAACCATCATCGACACATGGAGCATCCATGTTTGCGAGAATCAAGGTGTGCAACCTCCTTGCTAACATCTATGTCCTCGGAAGGCTCGACTACAGAGGGTGAATCAGTTTCTCGAGAAAAACTCCGGGCGGGACGGATGTCCGTGTGGAAGCCATCCGGGCCAACTGGTCTGCCAAAAAGTTTTCCTTTCTAGGAATGTGTTGGATCTGAAAACCGAAGAAATGCTTTTCAAGTTTCCGTACTTCCGCTAGATATGACGACATCTTGGTACTAGAGCATTGATACTCTTTCCCTACTTGATTCGCTACTAGTTGAGAATCACCTTTCACTAGCAATCTGCGAATCCCGAGCGAACGAGCTGCTCGAAGTCCTGCCAGCAAACCTTCGTATTCTGCTGCATTATTTGTAGCAGGAAAGTTTAACTGGATGGCGTATTTAAGTTGTTCGCCAGGAGGGGAAATCAAAGCGACCCGACCCCGAGCCTTGAAGCATCAAGGAACCATCAAAGTACATTGTCCATTGGTCGTGAAACTCGTGCTCGGGTTCTTGGGAGGGTTGGGGTTTGTCCATTCGACAATGAATTTCGCTATTGCACGAGACTTAATCATTGTTCTAGGGACAAAATAGAGGTCAAACGCCCCAAGCTCAAGCGCCCATTTCGCTATTCGTCCCGATGACTCCTGTTACCTAGGACTTGACCAGCGGATATCCGGTAGAATGCGACCACTTTATGGGCACGAAAATAATGTCTAAGTTTCCTTGAAGTCATAAGGAGACCATAGAGCAATTTACGTATCGTGGATATCGTTATTTTGGTCCATGCAAGACTTAACACGTAATATATTGGTCGTTGGATACGATCACGTTCTACGACCAATACACCGCTAACTATACGTGGCGTTGCAAATGGCGTAAATTAGCAATGTTTCTTCCAATCTTGGAGAGACTAAAATTGGAGGATTCGTAAGATACCGTTTAAGCTCCTCAAAGCGTCGTTTGCCTCTTTAGTCCATTGAAACTTCTATGTTTCCGAGAAGCTTGAAGAATGGGAGTCCTTTTCACCTAACCGTGCTATGAAACGACTTAACGCCGCCATACTGGCGGTTAGCCACGGACTTCCTTTTCGGTAGTCGGGAACGCATCGATCGATAGCGGTTATTTTCATGGATTTGCTTCAATGCCTCTAGCGGAAACTAGAAACCCGGCGGTTTTCGGATGAAACTCGAACGCACACTTTTCCGGATTTAATTTAAGGTTATGGCGTCTTAAATTATTGAAAGTCTCTTGTAGGTGCGGAATGTGGTCACCAATGTTGATACTTTTACGACCAAGTCATCAACATAGACTTCAAGATTCGACCTATCTGTGTACTAAAGGTTTTCTGCATCAACCTTTGGAGCGTCGCACCAGACATTTTAAGACCAAATGGCATCTTTACATAACAGAGGGTACCAAATGGAGTGATGAAGGAAGTTTTCTCTTCATCTTCTTTACTCATATTAATCTGGTGCTATCACGAATATGCATCTAAAAACTTAATAACTCACACGGAGGTAGAGTCTACAAGTTGATCAATGCGAGGAAGGGAAAATCATCCTTTGGACAAGCTTTATTTAAATCAGTAAAGTCGATACACATCGCCATTTTCCATTGGCCTTTTTAACCATTACGAGTTGGCAAGCGGTCGGGGTGGTCGACCTCACGGATGAATCCACTTGGAGTAGCTTGTCAATCTCATTGGATTGCTATTTTCCGATCAGTGCAAAGCGCCTTAGCCACGCTTGATCGGTCTTTTATCGGTGCAATGCTAGCCTATGCTCGATCACCTCCCGGGGACTCGGGCATGTCGGATGCCCGCGGCGAATACATCTGGTTTGCTCGGAGGAAGGAGACGCGGCGACTCTTCCTATTTGGGGTTGAGTCCTTCCCGACGAATCTTGGCACTCTCAAGCGCGCCGAGTGGTACCTCTTTCATCTGGTCGGAAGGCTTTGGTGCTATCTTTGGTCTTGAGTGTTTGACACGCATGGTAGCGGTGTTAGTTCCTCCGTGGAAGCTCGTCGACCGGTTCTAAACATTTCCGATCACATGCGTGGCGATTTTTCGATCACCTTGGACCGTGATGACACCTTTGGTCCCGGCATTTTCAAACTCGTAACCGTGATGCGTAGCTACCGGGAATTTTGCTAAATTTGGGCGACCAAGGATTGCATTATATCTTTGTTTCAAAATTCACTACATCGAAGAAACTTTTACGTTCGGAAATTGTCGGGTTTTCGAGCGTAACCAATAGGGATAATTGCCCTATTGGCTTGGCGATAGATCCGGGAACTATACCATGGAAGGCATATTTCACGAGGCTTTACCTTAGAATTTGGAATCGCATATCTTCCAATGCGCTTGAAAAGAGAATATTTAAAGAACTACCCCATCTATCAAAACCCGATTAACCTTGCGATTATTAATAGTAGGCTCAACGACAATTGGAAACCTACCGGTCGAGTTGAAGGAATTGGGCAATCTTCTTTGCTAAAGGAGATTATTGTCTCGACCACCTTGAAGGTTTGGTGATGATCGGAGTTTCAAAGCAAGGTTGACTTCTCGCTCCATGGCCTTGGTGGCGTGCGGATTCATATGAAGAAGATCCCGAAAATTACATCGACGGTATCTTTGAGGTTCTTGATACTCCATCTCCTCGTCACCATCCTTGTCCTTTACGGAGCTTGTTTCCCAATTTCTTGAATTGAAGGAAGTGGACCTTTACCGCATAATAATCATTCAATTTCTTACGCTAAGCGTGATTCGTAAATCGTGTCTGCTTGTTTATGGAGAGGACACCATTTTTGCTTTTCTTATACTCATTGGTGGAGCTTTTACTTTGCTATGACCAGAGTAATCTTTTCTTCCTTTAGGAAATTTCTCAGAACAAACGAACCTCCTTATTGTTAGTTCTGCGTGTTTCTTCTTCTTGAGAGCTTTCTTACGCTTCTTTTCCGACTTATCCGGACGGTGGGGATCTTGTATTTTGATCAGCGGCCGTTCCACTCGGCCGCCGCTGGCCGTTGCGTACTTGTCGACCATGTCGAAGAGCTCGATGGTTGTTCGTGGGGATGAATTGCTAGATCCTCTGTAAACCTTCGATTTCTTAATCCCTCTTTAAAAGCTTTGGATAAAGAAGACTCGCAACCTCTGGAATCGAGTTGCGGACTTGGCTAAATCTCTTGATGTATTGTCGAAGAGTTTCATTAGGTTTTTGCCGTATCTGTGGAGATCATCCTCCTTTCGAGGCGATCGACGCACACGAAAGTTTGCAATTAGAAGATCGCAAAGCTGCTCCCAAGTATACAGATCCGATAGGTAAATTTAGCAACCATGATCGGTGATCCTTCTAGTACCGTGGGAAGATAATTAGCCATTACATTTTAAATGCGCGCGGTATCGATAGCGGTGGTATAAATCGAAGAAATTCTAAAGGATTTTGGGTCCCATTGAATTTATCGAGGTTGGCGGTCGGAACTGTTTGGCCAACGCACGACTTGGAGCCTGCAGAAAGCTCGACAACTTTGTGATCGTCTCACGGCGCCTTCTTTGAAAAGGTCTTTGGATTATAATCGATCGGGGACCGATTCACGGGACCGCTGCTGATTTTACGGTATCCGTCCGATCGTGTATGCGTTCGAGAACGCCTTTGACCACTTGCACGGTTAAGATGATACCGAAGATCATCGGGTCCAGCGTTTGCTCTTGTTGGCGAGGTGAAGATTCACGAAACAATCTTCTTCCCTCATGACCTCTTTGGTGGAGCGTCGGAGTGGTCCTTGTGTTAGTTGACCCTCAACACGACCGCGGCTTCGCTCAGGAAGAATCTTTGAGATGAAGTCATGGTGCGACTCGTGGTTGCCTTCGTCCCGATATGCTTCCGTGCGTTGCATGGTGCATTGGATAATCTCGATACTTGACCTACAAGTCGTGCAAAACACAGGTTTCGCCAAAGCAGTCGAAGTATTTAACATATTTCTAACTCGCTGCGAGTTCGTATTGTTGCGAGAAGGTCTTACGAGTTTCTACGAGTAAAGAGGTGTTTGATGGCACGAATTCTCTATTCTCCCGATCGGTCTTGCTCGATCTCTGCATTGGCTAGGCGGGGATCGGTGAGTGTGATGGGCGTCCACGATTCGTGACCTCGGCATTTGGTGCGACGCTCGTATCATCTCCATCATTATGTGGTGGCGAGGCAATGTGTGGAGGGGCGTATACGACATCTTGATTTGAATCTCCGATCGCATTGACCTCGTGTTTCCAACAGTTATCCTCTGATGAGCTTCCATCATAATCAATGGAGAGTCTTTCAGAGTTTTCACCAAGAGTTTCCACGATGGAGAATAATCGGTGATCAGTACCTCCTGAGGTCCTTGTAATGGTCTCGACTGATGCGTGACTGCGATCGTATCTCGAGCCTTATTATCCCCATCTGGTTTATAACCAGCGGGGGTCTCATCAACACTGTCACCAAGTGTCGGTTGGCTCTGGAATTGCTAGAAGCCGTCGGTGAGTATCTATCAACCATGATCGCATCAAAAGTATATTGGACTTGAGTTGATGAGTTGGGTTTTCTTCACCTTTCTTGCGGTCGCGCGAGTCGGGCTTCTTTGAAACCGGGCTTTACGAAGCGGTCGGGGCGTCTCCTCCGAAACACCACCGATCGCGATGGTGTATCCTCATCCATCCGGTCGATTTCGCTTGTTTACGCAGCGAGCGACCCGATGGAAGAGGAGGATGATGAAGAGGCTCCATTTTCCTCCATGGCGCGCATGCATGCGTCCATGTCAAGGTTGGCGTAGTCCGCGGTCGAACCAATTCTCTTCGTCCCAACTTCCGACATAACCACATGGCGATTACGAGTGGAAATGGACAAAGAATCGGTGAGCAACACCGGTCTTCAAGATTCCACGCCGCGTTCCCCACAGGCGGCGCCGGTATCGACGATCAAGTCGCGATCTTACGATAAATGGAAAAAGAGAGAATGGCGTGGAAATCTTGGGATTGCAATGGACCGCTCTTTATTAGTATGAACTGAGATTTTACAAGGGGTGTATCTGATGAATGAATGATTGCTTTCTAGAGTACAAGACAATGCTTCTTTCTTTCTATCTTCGATCCTTTGATCGATGCCCCTCCGGCGTTCCATCTTCCTTCTTTAAATAACCTTTGAAGAGGTGGCGATTATTACGGAGAAGGCGTCTAATATGAAGCGTTGGCGCTGGTGAGTCATATGATAGTTCTTTGAATGATCAACCGTTCGGCGGTTATGTGTCTGTGAGATAAACAACGCAAGGTAGTTGTTTATCCTTGTATAACGTCGTGTGGTATGGATTACGACGTGTTCCATTCTTCACACGGTAGGGAATATTCCTGGAGTTAGTTCCAGATATCAGTTCATACTCTTTGCGAACAGCTCTCCTGGTCGGAGGCTTGGCACTAGCCTCCGCCCGACTAGGGTATCCATTGCGTAACCTCTGGAATTCCTACGACCAGTGAGGTCGTGCACCTCAGGAGTTACGACCATGAAGACGTATGGTCTTTTTATGTATTAAAGATAATACATAGAGGTTTTAATCCTCGTCAGGAAGCCATTCGCATTTTGCTAGCTTTTGCATCGTCTAAGGGTTTTAAACTTTTTCAAATAGATGTCAAAAGTGCTTTCCTTAATGGTTTCATAGAAGAAGAAGTCTATGTCAAACATCCACCTGGCGTTGAAAATCACAAGTTCCCAAACCATGTTTTTAAACTCTCCAAAGCCTTATATGGATTAAAGCAAGCCCCTAGAGCTTGGTATGATAGGTTTAAGAGTTTCTTGCTTAATAATGAGTTCAAAATGGGAATAGTTGATAAAACTTTGTTCACTCTCAGGCATGTCAGTGACTTTTTATTGGTTCAGATTTATGTGGATGATATCCATATTCGGTGGTTCTTCTCATGCTTTGGTGTCCAGATTTTCAGATTCTATGAGCAGGGAGTTCGAGATGAGCATGATGGGAGAATTGACCTTCTTCCTTGGTCTTCAAGTCAAGCAACTGAAAGAAGGTACTTTCATTCATCAAAGTAAGTATACAAAGGACCTTCTTCGGAGCTTCGACATGGGGAGCAGTAGGCCAATGTCTACTCCCATTGCCACAACCACCGTGCTGGACCCTGATGAGGATGGAGAGCCCGTGGATCAGAAGGAGTATCGCAGCATGATCGGCTCTCTCCTCTACCTCACAGCGTCGAGGCCGGACATACAATTCGCTATGTGTCTGTGCACTCGATTTCAGGCTTCCCCTCGTGCTTCTGATCGTCAAGCAGTGTGGCGCATATTCAGGTACCTCCAAGACACTCTTGACTTTGGACTCTGGTTTTCTTCTGATTCTGCTCTCTCTATTCGGGCTTTTACGATGCTGATTTTATGGGTGTAGAGTGGATAGGAAGAGTACTTCTAGCACTTGTCATTTCTTGGGCACATCTCTTATTTCTTGGTCTTCTCGAAAACAGTTCTCTGTTGCACAGTCCACTACCGAGGCTGAGTATGTAGTGCACAAGCGATTGCTCTCGAGTTCTCTGGATCTTGTCTACTTTGCGGGACTATGGGTTATTTTTGGATAGTGTTCCTCTTTTCTGTGACAACACTAGTGCCATAAACATTGCTAAAAACCCAGTGCAACACTCTAGGACCAAGCACATTGATATTCGATATCATTTTCTTAGAGACCATGTTGAGAAAGGTGATGTTGTGCTTCATTTTGTTGAGTCTGAGCAGCAGGTTGCTGATATTTTCACTAAGGCTCTTGATTCTTCTCGTTTTGCTACTTTGCGGGGAGAGTTAGGGGTTATTAGTCCTCTTGGCCTGTTTTGAGGGGGGGTTGCTCTTTTTGCATTCATTGTATCATAATGCATTTTAAATCAACAACTTGCATTGTAATATAATTTCATGGAGCTTTGATTATTATCCTTGTATGACATGATTTCATACTTTATACCTTGCCATGTCTTGTGCTAGTGTGCTTAGACTTCTATTTATGGCTTTTCATGTGTAGCTTAGCTTTTGCCATGCTAGTTTTGTTATATGTGAGCAAATTGTATCAAAACATGACTCCTTGGCTCTTGTGACTAGTTTTGCCATAGTGATCCTCTTATGATTCACGTCATGTCATATACACTTAATTGAGTCTTGAATCTGATATGAGTTTTGTAATGAGCTCTGAAAGTTCTTAGGTCAAGCAAATGAAAAAATGAGCTTTTCTGTGCGAAAAAACTGATCTCACCAATTCTTTTTCATGAGATAGCTCATGAACTCAGGGGGAGTTTTGGATGACCTAGATCACTCTCTTAAGCTTCTTGCTTGGGATGGTCGCGGCAAGGCTTGAGATCTAGCACAATGCTAAGAAAACAAATTGTCTTTTGGTTGAAGCTTAGGAGGCAGTTGTGGATGGCTCCTAGTCCAGGACTTGCTTTACTAAGATAAAACTTGAAGTCTTTCAGCAAAGTGCTAAAATGTGTTAAATTCCAAATGCTTGAACAATTTGATTCAAAATTGAACTCATACTGCTCAAAATTGACTCTTTTTCTAGTTTCTAGCTCCATTTTGCTTATAGATATGGTTTGTCTCATTTTTGGATACCTTTAGTTAAACTATGATCTTGAGCATCTTGTCATGCTAAGCCTTTATTTCAGCTTAGATTATTGCTCTGTTGGCTTTAGCTTGCTATATATGTTTTGCCATGATGGAACATTGCTACTTCCCATAATATGACTTGGTGTAATACTTGTCTAGTCTTCTTGGAGAATTCTTATGGCTCCTATTGCTAAAAAAATGAAAAACACAAAAATTGCAGCCATTCCATTCCATTCATACTCTATCTTCTTCCATGTATCTTGATGAATACATTGTCAAAGGGGGAGAAAGATTGGTAAAAATGTAGTTATAGAGCTTTTTGGAGTCTTATGGAGAAAGTCAATTTTTTAAAAAATTGATGTTCATTGCGAGTGGGAGTATCTCTATTGCATTCTCTTGGTTTTATTGCCTGTTCTGATTTTGAATTACAATTCTTGAAAACTCACAATGACCGAATGTCATATAGAACAATTGTTCTTTCATATGGACCTTAAGTGAGATTTTTGGCGATTCTCTGGAAATTGAAGCTTTTGTGCCTTCTATTGCCTTATCTCACTTGCCTTAGCTATTCTGAAGCCAGCTTGGTCATTTCCATGGCTTTCTCTTGCTTATAGACCAAGTTGTGTCTTTACGCGAAAACGACGAATTCTTTACTTTTCAAACCACAAACTTACATTTTCTGGGAGATTGCCAATGTGTTCATCAAGGGGGAGATTGTGGATATCATGCGGATATGCTCACGATTTTAAGGTCATGTTACAATTGGCAATGGCACTTTTGGCTTGTCGTTTCACGCGTTTTCGACAAAGGTTTAATTTGCTTTCAGGCTCGGTAGTCGGGCGGCGTTGGGCACGCGATCGGGCCGGCAGCCGATCGGGCCAAACTTGTAATTAGCGGTCGAGCGGTCGGGGCAGTCGACCGCCATTGAATGGCGGTCTAATCGGCTTTGTGCTGAATGTTGATTTGTTTGGCTAATTGATTTTGGGATAAGTTATATCCTTGTTTGTCTTTGCATATGAGTTGCATATTGTATGTTTTGAGCTAACGTGGGTCAAGTTGTGAAGAACTTGTTCCCGGAGACGGTTTCTCTGTCTATTGCTATGCAGGTGGCTTACAGGTCAACGACGGTCAACAGCGAGAGGATTGGGACTAAGCTTGGAGAGCTGAGGTCCAGAACGATCATGGATGCTGGGTGAGGTCAAGTGGCTCAAGCGTGGTGCAGAATGGACGAGGATGACCGAATGGGCAGTTTGGTGCGACGGGTTGATCAAGCGGCGCGGGGGGTCGGTGCAAGTGGCTTGGTGGTTCCGGTGGGATCCGGACGGGAGAGACTTGCCAACATGATGAGAGCCATTGATCAACCTACACGTAGCGGAGCAGGCGATTGCTTCGACAGGATTGGACTCGATCCATGGAGAAGGATCGATAAGGGGTATTTTGGTAATTTTACCAAATACCGCCTTTGTGACTTTTGGCTAAACCGCGGCGCGAGACGGCGCAAGGTTAAGAGGTTTAGGTCAGGAGATGATGGATACGACTCTTTAAAATGCGTGGGTAAGTGTCTCGTTCATGTTGGGCCTTAACGGGAGCCTATTAGAGAAACTCTTCTAGAAACTAGGCCTCTAGTATAAATAGGAGGGGTGCTGTCACATAGCCCCCAAGAACTCCATTTGTAAACCCTAGTTTGGTTTAGGGACTTAGAGAAGAAAGAAAGAGGCTTAGGGTTCTAGAGAGATGAGTTGAGAGAGTGCTCATGGATTGAGCTCTTATCCTCCTTGAAGGAGTGGCTGTAACCAGCAACATCATGAATCAATCTATGGATGATTTCCCAAAGATGTGTCTTTTTGTGTTCTTCCTTCTCTCAATTTGGTAATTTTGAGTCCTTTGATCCGTGAGTTTTTGGTTGATCTCTTGCCCTCTTCTACCTTGCTGTGATGTGTGGGAATACATCTAGGATCATCAATCTCCCACGAGCAAGTTTTAGATCATGATTTTCGTTTTTGCTCGGTTTTGAACCTTCCTTCGGTAAAACTGAAAAAGATCAAAACTTTGGCATGGATCACTGTGATTTTTTATTGTAATAGGTTCCTAATATCTTAGAGAAGATGTGTCTCAAATTTTGTGGGTTTTGGCCTTACGGATCAAAAGTTATGTCGATTTTCGTTTTGGAACCCGAGCTGATTTTTACGTTCATCGTGCACGGTCGACCGCACCTTTGCTGAGTCGTTCGGCCCAAGGTCGAACGCACGTTTGCCTGAGGTTGGTCCGGCCTGAGAGGTTAGTCCGCACTTTTGCCTGGGGTCAGTCCGACCCTCTTGTTTAGGTTTTGATTTTTGGTCTTTTTGCTTTGAGGGGTTGATTAGATTTAACACAAGGCTTCCACCGCACTTTTACTAATCTTCTTAGCTATCTACCTACTGGAGAAAAGTACGTGTTAAATCTAATTAAGGTGAAATTTTTAATAACGTCTATTCAGCTCCCTCTAGTCGCCTTTCCGGTCCTACACAACGGAAACTTTCTCTCATTCCCGATTCTAAGGAGGTACTCAGCTTGTCTTGTAGTAGATTGCCTTCTCCATCATAAACACTCTCCCTGCAAAATAGTCTTTGGTTACTCGATTGAACAAAAGGTAAATTAGAAAGTATATGGGCAGTCTGAAAGTAAGTTAGTGAAAGAGTTACCTTCTGCACCCCTTCTCCCATCTTTTTAGAACATAGTGGCTCGGTACCTCGTTTAGTTTTGCACCTCTCAAGGCGTGTACAATATGAGGACAGGGCATTCCTTTCGATTAAAATAGCATGCATGAACACTCAACTACCATGGTTATTGTGTTATAGCGAACTTCTCTAACTTTATCGGAATTATCGACGCCGGACATGATTTTTATGTGCTCCTCCTGTACCATGCTATCTGAGACGCAATGATCCCTAGCTGCAACTACCCCTTCTGAAATTTCATAAAGACCTCATGTGTGTACACTATACTTCTGTGCTTCTCTATTCCCCAAGGTGTACTCAGTTCAGGGCTTGTATTAATGCTAGTGTTGTCAGCTTGCAATTCTTGATGCCGTTGAGTTTCTAAAGCTGTTTCTAACCGAAGCCAAAACTCAACCAAAGTAAGCTCTCGATGGACAAATCGGTTAAAGAATGAATCGGCACTCTCAGACCTTGAGGTGGTTCTGAGAATACCTGATAAGAATATGTCCATCAAGTAGGCCAGAATCCACCTTTGTTGCTATCCAAATGAAAATCGGAAATGATAGAAGTCCACTTCGATTCAAATTCTGCCTTGGTTTCCGATCCCCAATGTGGGGACCTGGATTTACACATCTGAAACAATCTTTGTATTCTGAACTAGTCTCGATCGATAGCTAGCTCACACAGAAACATCGATGAAATACCATCCATTTATCAATTTAACTATAAATATCTCAAAATAACAAATAGTAATAATAACTAGATCTTATGGTCATTATTTACTTAACACCACATGAGGCAAAGAAACAAATAAACTCTTGCAATGGAATGAGAAAATTTGGAAAGGCTAATCAACATGTCCATAGATAATCGAGTGGAGAACGTATCCTAATTCGCAAAATCTTCATAAAACCCTTGTTCATAGAATTCTTGAGCAGACTTGATATTCTTCAATTGAGCAATAAAGTTTAAGCGATTTTAATTCTCTGAGAGGTTGTGCGACTTTACCTACAAGAGATAAATCAACTTATAATGTACGTTCACACACTTTCATAGGTGCGCAACTAAGTAATTATGAAAAGGTCTTTACAAAGCTCCTTCTTAACCCAGTTCTGCTAGCTAAGGTTTCAACATTGAATGTCTTACCGACTGCAGACAGGCCCTCCGCTGCGCCAAATGAGTATCGTCCATCCCGTAACTCATGTTTCCAAGATAGAACCCAAATTAATACATTTCTAATTAGTTAGCCATGTCTAGCCCATATTTGACATGTGGTTGTACCATGGCTCAGTTCAATGGCGCATAAGATTAAGTCCTTAAAGACCTCATGTGTGTACACTATACTTCTGTGCTTCTCTATTCCCCAAGGTGTACTCAGTTCAGGGCTTGTATTAATGCTAGTGTTGTCAGCTTGCAATTCTTGATGCCGTTGAGTTTCTAAAGCTGTTTCTAACCGAAGCCAAAACTCAACCAAAGTAAGCTCTCGATGGACAAATCGGTTAAAGAATGAATCGGCACTCTCAGACCTTGAGGTGGTTCTGAGAATACCTGATAAGAATATGTCCATCAAGTAGGCCAGAATCCACCTTTGTTGCTATCCAAATGAAAATCGGAAATGATAGAAGTCCACTTCGATTCAAATTCTGCCTTGGTTTCCGATCCCCAATGTGGGGACTGGATTTACACATCCGAAACAATCTTTGTATTCGAACTAGTCTCGGATCGATAGCTAGCTCACACAGAAACATCGATGAAATACCATCCATTTATCAATTTAACTATAAATATCTCAAAATAACAAATAGTAATAATAACTAGATCTTATGGTCATTATTTACTTAACTTGCCACGCAGGGCCAAAGAAACAAATAAACTCTTGCAGCGGAATGAGAAAATTTGGAAAGGCTAATCAACATGTCCATAGATAATCGAGTGGAGAACGTATCCTAATTCGCAAAATCTTCATAAAACCCTTGTTCATAGAATTCTTGAGCAGCTTGATATTCTTCAATTGAGCAGTAAAGTTTAAGCAGTTTTAATTCTACAGAGGTTGTACAGCTTTACCTACAAGAGATAAATCAACTTATAATGTACGTTCACACACTTTCATAGGTGCGCAACTAAGTAATTATGAAAAGGTCTTTACAAAGCTCCTTCTTAACCCAGTTCTGCTAGCTAAGGTTTCAACATTGAATGTCTTACCGACCAGACAGGCCCTCCCGCTTGCGCCAAATGAGTATACGTCCATCCCGTAACTCATGCTTCCAAGATAGAACCCAAATTAATACATTTCTAATTAGTTAGCCATGTCTAGCCCATATTTGACATGTGGTTGTACCATGGCTCAGTTCAATGGCGCATAAGATTAAGTCCTTAAAGACCTCATGTGTGTACACTATACTTCTGTGCTTCTCTATTCCCCAAGGTGTACTCAGTTCAGGGCTTGTATTAATGCTAGTGTTGTCAGCTTGCAATTCTTGATGCCGTTGAGTTTCTAAAGCTGTTTCTAACCGAAGCCAAAACTCAACCAAAGTAAGCTCTCGATGGACAAATCGGTTAAAGAATGAATCGGCACTCTCAGACCTTGAGGTGGTTCTGAGAATACCTGATAAGAATATGTCCATCAAGTAGGCCAGAATCCACCTTTGTTGCTATCCAAATGAAAATCGGAAATGATAGAAGTCCACTTCGATTCAAATTCTGCCTTGGTTTCCGATCCCCAATGTGGGGACCTGGATTTACACATCTGAAACAATCTTTGTATTCTGAACTAGTCTCAGATCAGTAGCTAGCTCACACAGGAAACATCGATGAAATACCATCCATTTATCAATTTAACTATAAATATCTCAAAATAACAAATAGTAATAATAACTAGATCTTATGGTCATTATTTACTTAACTTGCCACGCAGGGCCAAAGAAACAAATAAACTCTTGCAGCGGAATGAGAAAATTTGGAAAGGCTAATCAACATGTCCATAGATAATCGAGTGGAGAACGTATCCTAATTCGCAAAATCTTCATAAAACCCTTGTTCATAGAATTCTTGAGCAGCTTGATATTCTTCAATTGAGCAGTAAAGTTTAAGCAGTTTTAATTCTCAGAGGTTATGCGACTTTACCTACAAGAGATAAATCAACTTATAATGTAACGTTCACACACTTTCATAGGTGCGCAACTAAGTAATTATGAAAAGGTCTTTACAAAGCTCCTTCTTAACTTGATTCTGCTAGCTAAGGTTTCAACATTGAATGTCTTACCGACCAGACAGGCCCTCCCTCTTGCGCCAAATGAGTATACGTCCATCCCGTAACTCATGCTTCCAAGATAGAACCCAAATTAATACATTTCTAATTAGTTAGCCATGTCTAGCCCATATTTGACATGTGGTTGTACCATGGCTCAGTTCAATGGCGCATAAGATTAAGTCCTTAATAAGTTACTCAAACGAGTCTACCACAACCCACAATGTGCTACCCGCACTCCCTTTATTTCACAATCGCTCGCCTGAGCGGAAAATCATTTCGTTCAACCAAAACCAATAACATGCCCTGTCATGGCACACAAATTTCAACAACAGTGGCTACCCACCATAATTTCATATCTCATTAAGTCAAATTTTAACATTTTCGAACATGTGATCATGAGCCCATCGTAACTAAGCATGGCTAAGCATCTCTACGATACCCATGTTGGTCAAACAAATATTTTCAAATAACATAATGACATTCTATGGTGACAAGTGATTTATGGTATTGAAATATTCAATGGAGGTATAATGATAAATAGGTGATTAACTATTCCCAAAAGCAGTTGATATAAAGATAGCATGTAATTTGATATAAACAATATAATTTGATATCATAGGTTCAATATGATCAAAGAACTACGACTTGCCTTGTCTTTCCTTAGTTATCACACTTGGATCTTCAAAGTTTGCTTATGCTCCTGCTCCTTGAAACAGATCGTCTAAACGAGATAGAAAACAACATGCAAAGCACAAATAAATTTCAAATAATTCAAAAAAAATACAAAAAAAAACCAACTCTAAAATAAAGATATCAATTTTATATACATGAATTTAGGAATTTGAACGGGCTTAATCAGAGTTCGGACGGAGGAGAACGAACTTTCGGAAGATTTGCCAGAAAGGAAAAAAAGAAAAGTGAACAGAATATTCTCTGGAATATTCCTTCAGATTTAATTAAAGAAAAACCCTAAAGGCTGACAAGTGGGCCCTACTGATTTTTCTGAATTTCCAAATTAAAATAAAATTCAGAAAAATGTTTTAGAGGCTGGCGGGTAGGCCCTTGGTCTATGGACCAAGTCCACAGGATGGCTCGGGTTCACGGTGGACCAGGTGCACACGGTTGACACGCAGGCTGATGACTAGACGACACATGGGTGGCAAAGCGGAGGTGGCTGACGAGGTGGCGTGCCACGTCGACAGAGAGAGAAACCAAGGGAGAAACAGAGGAGGAAGATGGTCAGCGGTGACGGTGAGCGGCGGCGGGCAACTCTGGCCAACTAGCAAAACGGGTTGCCAACTTGATGAGTATGTTTTAACGTTGTAAAAAAATTACTGCACAAAAAGTTTGGATTTACTGTACCTAAGTCAACCAATTACTACATCATATGAGCATGACGTAACCGACCGTAAAACCGCACACGCACCCTCGATCCACTCCCACCCCCTTGTCTGATGCCCCCCTTTACTACAGCACTACAAGAGATTTATTGCAATCTCATTGTGCCTTTTACTGCAAAAATCCTTGTGCTTTACTACAGCACTACAAAGATCTATTGCGACCTCATTGTGCCTTTTACTGCAGCACTATAAGAGATTTTATTGTGATCTCGTTGTGCCTTTTACTGCAACACTACAAAGAAATTTACTGCCATACTAAGCACGGAGGGCGTGAGATTGTGACCCGAGGAAAAAAGTTCACTTAGGTATGATGGGGCAAGTTACTGTCGCGCGTGTGCGGATCGTGGGACTGTGTCCGAAAAAAAAAAGCAGTATGCTATGACATAGTCCTACAGTAAAAATGGTATTAGAATTACTGTCAGATACACTACCTATTATTGTCGATATGCGTTGCGCGTGGGGCAGCGAGCGTTCTTGGCCCATAACTGTTCGAATTGGGCCGCTCAGACTGGGTGGGCTGACTGGTGCGTAGAATAATTATTCTACGCTTAGTTATAGAATAGTACATCTCTCTCTTATTTATATATATATATATATATAGCTACGTGCATAATAACTATTCTATGTGTCAACTAGCCCATCGCGTGTGCCAGTACAGACAAAACATGCGCGAGCACAAACCTCCTCAAGGGGGCCCAGTAAGAACAGTTATAGCCCAGAAACACCACACCCACACGCACAATGCATATCGGTAGTAATAATTAAATCTACTACCAGTTTTACTGTCGGACTATCGCATGGTGTAATGCCTTTATTCCGAGGGGCACGGTGCCACGATTCACAAACACCACGATCTTAATTCGCAACAACGAGCAAAGTAATTGGGTAGCCTTTTTTTTACCATCGGTTCGCGTATAAGTGCTTTTTTATCAAGCCACGAACCCATGACCCCCTACCCAACGTGTTAGGTCACATCCGACAGTAATTTGCAATGCATGCATTAGTAATTATGATGAAAATACTCTACCGCCTCATCTTGTCACAGTGGATTTTTTTCTTGGGCTAAGGACCCACGATTTTTCTTGCGTGAGATGTCACATCATGTAGTAACATTTTGTAACACACGCGAAGTAAGTGTATGACAAGACAAACAGAAAAAAATAGTGGGATAAAGTATCGCTCAACCCCGAACTGCCCCGACACACGCGAGGGGTAATGGTAACTTTTAACAAGAAGTATAGTAAAGTAATATGACAGTAAAAGTGTATTTATATTGAAGTAAAATAGAATGCATGTGGAAGTAAATGTATATACATTTATGTGACACACCAACACAGTAATATCAAATGTGAAAGTAAAAGCTCCATATATAGCGCAGTAAAACATGTGATACAATCACAATGGAAAGTTATAGTAATAATATGACATGACGACAGTAAAAGAGGGGAAACACACCTGTAAAAACAGTAAGACAAAAGTTGTTCTTCATTATATCCTTTTTTGGGGCCAAATAGCGCGACCACTCGCGTTTACAACAGTCCATCATTTTCTTACATTGCAGAAGAAAATAAAAAAAAATTAGTAAAAGACAAAGATCCTAGTTGCTAAGGTACGACCCTAGCCTAGCCTTTAAATCTTCGTAGGACTTCTCGTCAGTTTCAGTGGGGGTGGGGTCAGCTACTGTCTCAAGGAAGTCCTTCATCTGCTTCTTCGCACGGGCAATTCGATCCTTGAGTCGTTCGTGCTGAGGAAGCAGGTTAACGATAGCCCAGATGGCATTGTACTTTTCTTCCTTGGTCTCGGCGAGGTTGGTCCTCTCTCCTTTCCTCTCGTGGTAGTCATCGAGCCTGTGGCCTGCTTCCTAGGTATGGACCACGTAGTTGGAGAGGATGATCTCAACGACAAAGCTGACCCGCCGAAGGGCAGAGACCATGGCATTGGTCCGCTGGAGTAGCAGACCCAACGAGCGAACGATCGTCGCTACGCTCTCCGGCAGATTGAGGGGCAGAGAATGGAGGACATTGTGGACACATTCTTGTCCATGGCCTAGGACAGGGTCCTGCGGGAGAGGTGCTCGTAGATAAGGGAGAGGTAGGCGAGCACGGTAGGTGGGAGGGCAGTAGTGGGTGCCAGAGTGGATGAAGAGTTCGAAGCCATTTTTTCCTATTGAGAGTGTGCAGGAATGGGGATCAAGGGAGGTGTGCAAAAAGTTTATTCGGCCTTCTTTTTTGGAACTTGAAGAATGATGAGGCTTGTGATAAAGCGAATGTCCATTTTATAAAACACGTAGTAAAGTCGATACGGGAGATGAAGAGACACATCGGGAGTCGGAGCGGCAATGGTGCGTTTTAACGAACAATCTTTTTTTGACCTGCTATTTTGTGTTTTCTATTTTTATTTTTTCTTTTAGCAGTTAAAAAATAAAAATCATGAACAACAGACCAGTAAACGACAGCTTATGAATACAGTAAAACCTTATTACACATGCAGTAATTACATACAAAATAAACATCAGTAACATTTACGAGAATCATACAGTAAAAGATCTCATACAGAGCAGCAATGTGAAACAATGCCAATGCACGTTTGTTTTTCTAAAAAAAAACAGTAACCATCACGTAACAGCAGTAAATGACTATTATAGACTCAGTAAATATTATTCACATGTGCAGTAGCTCCAATACACCAAGGAAGCAATACCCTGGCATCTCCCCCACATCATGTCAGTCGTCCTCATCGTACATCGCCGTTATCCGACCCACCAGCAAACACAGCAACCATTTTCCTCTTAACCACCAGTAAACATAAATTATAAATGCAGTAAAAACAGGGTCACAAGCATAGTAGTGATAACACATGTGTCGGTAATATCAGGTGATGTTTACAGTAGGAGAGATCTTACATAATAGTAAAACAGCTCACGCGGGTCGAAGGACTCGATCTGTGTTGGGTAGCGACATCAAACAGTAACATGTATATGGTAATACAGTAAATATGTCATATTTTGAAAATAAAAACATGGCTATCCAGCAATCGTCGTTGCCATCCGACCCACTGGTGAAATCATCATCGGTGTAGTCATCTTCTGATTCGTCTTCATGTAATAGCTGGCGGCGTGCATCGGGCCATCCTATCCCTCGCCACTTCCTGCCCCTGCCCTTGCCTCTTCCTCTTGATGTGGCATTTTGTGGAAGGGTTGGGCAGGTAGTACAATTCTGGCCGGCTTTCAGTCCACATCAACCGCACTCCCGTGTCATCTTCTTATCTACCAAGGAAACAATAATCTCTGGTTCATCATTGCCGTGTTTGCAACCGTTGTGCTGAGATAGAGGAGGCACAGATGGATTGATTGTTGGGTCGTCCACCTCATTGGGCTCAGCGGTCTCGGTAGCCACCAGGCCAATGTCATTGGGTATGTTATCAAGTTGCACCCGAATCGCCTTAAGGACCTCCATGGCTCTATCATACGGAAGACTCGATCTGCACCCTGACCTCACCACGCCTATAGCCTCTGTCGGTAAGGTGGAGTGCCGATACATCTCAATCGTTCCATCGAGACCGACTTGCATGAGGTCATGCCTGTTGTACGTCACATCCACCCCTTGCATTCCTCGTGTGCCTACAGAGCACGTATCTGCTAGGGATAATCTTGACCTGCAATTGGGTGAACGTTCTAACCAAGTGTGTGCAGAACAGCTCCACAGGGAAATGCAAAATGGAATTAACAGTAAATTGTATAGTTATTGGCAGTAAAAATGACACTCAATATCCCACCAATGAACCAGAGTAATTACTATAGTATTTGGACAATAAATGTTAGAATACAAGATAGTAAATGTACCTGTGTGCTCCCACCGTTTGCATTCATAGTAGTAGCAACCAGAATCTTCTTCGGCCAGTACCATAAAATCATGTTGCGACCACGCGAACATTGTAGACTGTTTCTCGTGTGACACGAGATATAGGCCATCTCGGGTTGTGTTGACCCTGATGCGGAAGGCTGTACTAGAGAAGTAAGTCTCTTTGTACTCTTTGAACACTGCAGATGTGTACACCCTGTTCAGCTACACCTCCCACGCATCTTCTTTCATGCAGGTCACAGAGGTTAGACATAGCGTGGCTCTGCTTGAGGCCGTATTCTCTTACCAACTCCTTCTACGTATCTTCAATTTTCCTTGGAGTAAGCGGATGGTTTAGGACGAAAACCAAACGCTCCTTTTGTCCAACGTACACCATGTTTAACTTGTTCAAGAGCTGCTTGTACTTCTTTAGCACATGCCACCTGCACAGCCTATGGTGGTAAGACGCGCGGGATGGCCGCGCCTATCACCTGGTCCATATCTACAGTACATGCAAACACAACAAGCAGTAAAATATGTCCAGCGGACGTAGTACGAACATAGTAAAAATCAGCATTTTTCGTACACAATAAAAACACATGCGAAGTTAGTAAATGTGTTCAATAGATGGAGTAAGTACGACGGACATTTTTACTTTCGAATGCGGTGTGGCGTGTGGGTTGTACTCTACGTTCCAAGGATCATTTTTTTACTGGCGGTAGGGGGAGCACGGTAGGACGCTCCCGAGCTATTTTACTGTCGTTAGCAACGTGCAGCGTGCGTGTTTTACTGCCAATTTTGAGGGGGAAGTGTGGGCTAACACCCTACGTATAGCGCGGTCCAGGTTACAGTCCACACGCAGAATGAGCTATTCTATGCTCAAACGCCCTTATACTCCAGGGAGTACATACTCCCACTTCGAATATACCACTTAAACAAGCATATTATACCTACTTGTCGCTTTCATCGTATTTAAATACCAATTATAAGATAATCTAATACGACTTGATTGAAAAAATTTTATTGGAACCCTTTATCTTTGCTATATACTCTTTTATATATAAAAGAAATGTATACACAAATTTTGTTATGAAGAATGGACTTTAATGAAATTTTTCATGAAACTCGTTTTGTGGTATCTTATAATTATTATTAGAGTATGCTCAAATTGATAAAGATATATCATCATACCAATTAAGTGGTATATAAGAAAGGGAGTACGTACTCCAAAAATACCTGCACCATTTGGTGTGTGTATATATATATATATTTGTGTGTGTGTGTGTGTATATATATATATATATATATATATATATATATATATATATATATATATATATATATATATATATAGGAAGCCTTTTCCTACTCCAGTGTAGTTACTCCTTATTTTGTATCTCACAACGTAGGGAGTATCTTGCACAACCGAGAGTATGTATGTGTAGTATACGAGTATATAAGACCATCTAGGTGGTATTCACACCTTTCGTGGGGTGGTATGTACAATTTTAGATATACTTCTTTTTATGTGACATACTCCTTTTTATGTACGAATATGAAGGTATTTACAAAATATGCTAAAAACTATAGACTCTCTTGCAATTTTTTCGTGTGGTTCACATTAAAGTATCTTATAATTAGTATATGAGTATACCCAAAGTGATAAAGAAGTATGTCAAGTTCTTTTAAGTGGTATATCAAAAGTGGGAGTAACTACACCCGGGAGTAGAAAATATTTTTCATATATATATATATATATATATATATATACACACACGGAGAATCTACGCAAGCTACGTGGCCAACTGAACCCCGTTCATGCTATTTCATCAGAACCTCCGCCCAAAGGAGAAAAGCAATCACGGCCGGCTTAAAGCTGCATGCCACGGCCCAAGAGTAGCCATTAATTCATTGGGACCATCTCACGCGTCCGGCGTCAGAGCGGTCAAATCAAGCCCCTCGTGGGCTCGTACGAAGCCCATATCAAGAATGGACAAATGACCTTGCAGGTACATCCATGCATGACATATACCCTACATGTCTCTTACCAGTCAGATGGCTCGTGGTTTGACTCAGAATTATTTTTGGCGCATCTGTATCAAGAACAAAAGCTTGGCATCTCAAAAGAAAAAAGAACAAAAGCTTGGCATTTCATCGATCGACGGCTCCAAGTTAGCTCAGATGCAGGTTGGATGGAGCATATATAATTTGCCCCTATATACATAGGCGACAGCAAGGCAGAAAGCACGCGTTCGTCTGGTCCAGAACATTAGTCTTGTGGCTCAGGCGTCTTGGATGTCTTGTGTCTTGGGAACAAAAGAAAGACAATGCCGGCATTTCAAGGAAAGGATTACAGATGGGCCGTTGACTTGGGAGATATATACTACACATCGAAGTCAGCACATATAGGCCATACAACTAGTGGTGGCCAAACAGCCCACCTGGCACGACACAGCTCGAGCCTAGGCTGGGCCAGCACGGCTGAGCCCAGGCCGACCTAGCAAGGCTAGCCTGTTTACCTGTGCGGGTCATGCCGTGTCAGCCTGTGGGCCGGGTGTCGACCTAAGCATGGCACACCGACACCTTGTATCGTATTGGGCCGACCTGCTACAATGCCCAACATGATTAAAGCAAGGAACCAACCTTCCCGTGCCCAGGCTCCCTACCGTCGGCCTCCATTGTGCCCAGCCAGCCGCCACTGCGCCCGCCCGCCGCCCCAGCGCCCGCCCACCTCCACACTCCGCGACCCGCCTCTGCATTACCGCGCTACACCCAAGTCAACCTCCTCCTCCATGTCGGCTTCCTTCTTCGCCAGCAGTGCTAGTCTCCTTCTCCTCTCCTCCACATCAGTGTCCTCCTTCGTCGGCCATGCCGTGTCCCGGGTTGTGTCGCATCGGGCACGGCATGCCGACCCGTTGGGCCAGGGTGCCGATCGAAGCACGGTATAGCCCATTTGGCTACCTCTACAATAAACCAGAGGAAGCTCTCGAAAGTCGTGGTGGTCGAGTATAGAGAGAACAGCCTCTTCTTAGATAAAGAAACAACTGTAAGAACTAAACTGTATACATCTACATGAAACATGCTCATGAACCAACCTTAGCAGTCTTTCATGCTCTCGCCGCCTTGCCACACCACTTCCACTCTCCCTCCCATCATCTCCAAAATATTACTCATCTCTCGGTCTATCCACTGATCCCATGGTTAGGGTGTCGATCGATGAATCCGAAAAAAACTAACCCAATAGGCCCTATCTGTGAGGACCCCTGGTTTATCTTCGTAAGACCGAGGCATTCCTTGGTCTTAAGAAAATAACTTTGGGCCTTAGGGAATGAAATCCAACTTAATTCCATTCAAGTGAGAGGACTTCACCGAGTTAGAGCGATGGTGACCATACATACTGCTCCTCTGCGAGTGCTACATGGTGACCGATTCTCCAACAACTCAAGCAAACACTTAAAGGGATTAAATTGCATTTCAAATAGCAGGCATGGGTCTCGTGTTGGCTCCCAAGATCAGCGAGCAACACGCTCATACCCTCATTCAACGTCAATTATAGTCATACAACATTCATACATTAATAATCCAAAAGACATACAACATAGTATTTAAGTCTACAACTATTACAAAGCGACCGACTGACCAAATTCAAAATAATACATCAAGTGGCAGCGGAATCAAGTAAAATAAACCAAAAGGTCCAGCAAGTGTGCCCCATAACCCAAGGCAACCGACTAGGAGCTAGAAAGAGCACTATTTGTTAGCGTCGCCGAAATCGGCGCTAACGAATTGATCGAGTGAATCGTCATTCTTACCTGAACAAGTGGCAACCGGGTTGAGTACAAAGTGTACTCGCAAGTCTTACACAAATTAAAAATTATACATGCTAGAGGATATCCGAAAGAGAGGTTTAGTGGCTTAGTTTTGCATAAATTGCATAAGTTTTCACCCTACATATACTAGTTTGAAATTGCCATTTGACAAACGGATTTTTAACAAAAGAAAAATAAATAAGAGTGATACATATGTAGTTCAATCAATACCAAAGTGGTTGCCCACTTTGATAAACTAAAATGCATGAATACCCGTTCATGCCAAATACCGAGTTATACCCATATCAATTTTAATTGAAGTCTAACAATAATAACTCCCAAATTCAAGTAGTCGTCCATAATCGTGGACATGGCTATTCGAATAGATTTACACCCTTCAGGGGAGTACTACTTTACCCGCACCCGCCACGTCGCCGCCGCATGCTGCGCATTCCATTCACACCGTGACCGCACCGCCTAAACCCACCTATCCTAGGGCATCACCGGCTAACGTCGTCGCCATCCTCGTCACTCTTCCGAGCTAAAACCACCTCGGGTACCTCCTTCTCCCCCACTTACCCTTTCAGAGTCAGGGAGAAGGAAGCTAGCTTGTGCTCATTTCTTCGGTAAATTTCATTCCACCGCGTCCCTGAGCTCCTGTATTCGTCACCGTTTCCATTTTTTCTTATGTTGATCTTTATTCTCGTTTGTAGCTCACGAAGCATGATCGTGCCATTGGCAATTCCGGAGCGCACACCGAGCAGCATCCTTTTTGGCCATCTTATTCCCGGGTGAGCTTCTTGATCAATCTTGCACGTCACATCTTGTCTTTGAGCATGATTAAGAAAACCCCTCAACTAATTTGGGCAATGCATGGCAGGATTTATGGGATTTGGGTCTTGTCCCAAGTTTCGGCAGAAAGCACTGTTCATCGTCTTTTATCGATCTTGGTATGTCATTCCCCAAATTCCTTCTCGTGTAACAATCTTCTGGTAGCACTCAAGCACATCCTACCTCCTTTTTCGGTCTAGTTGCCCAGAGTGCCCCCTCCTTGTGAGCCGCACCGCCACCGTCAGCCATTGCCATGGACAAGCTTCCTCCAAGCTTCCCCAACTTTCTCCTCCCATTGGTAAGCTCCCCATGACTGACTAATAGCTCAAGCATGCGATGCTTTGCATGAAATTGCATTGTGGCATCACAAGCATCTTTGTTGTATTTGCACTGCCGCCCATCTCTGGCTCGACGCTGGTATAGGCCATCTTCGCCGCCACCACCGCCACCAGGAGGTGCGCAAACTTATTAGGATTTCATTCATGCCCATTGTCGGGACCCAGAATTACGATTCTGGAACCCTCTGTGTATACTGCACTAGTCCAGGATCACGCTAGTGCACACAGGGTTAACATAGGTAAATATCGATCCACACAAGCGATAAATAAAGTAAACGATTAGTTTGAATAACAAATAAGGGTTTTGACCTTATGGTCGAGTTTACACTTATTAAGCCATGCGGGGCTAACAGAAATAAGCAGCGAATAAACGAAATAACTCCGGCGTAGATCCCACCAATTCACCACGTGCAACCGTGGGATCCGGACTTAACGAACGATCGGCCTTTGAACTCCTCCTCGAAAGCGGCGTGACTCCTCCTCTTCAGAGGTTTGGGCGCAAGTTTTACAACAAGCGTGAGTACACAACCGTACTACGCAAATCATACCACGAATGCAATGTATAGATGCAGCTTATTCCAAAGAAAAGGCTTCGTGGTTCTTTTGCATAAAAGCAACATTTGTAATTGAATACGAATAATAGATTGAAAGCATAATTCAAAACAAATAGACAATACTAATTTATGATTGTTTCCACAAAGACACCACACTAAACAGATTATTTCACATAGCCATATGATTGAGGTCACACACCTCCATCCCAAATATTTTATGAAAACTAACCCTCGTGTGGAATCCCGAGCATGTCCATGATCATGACGAGCGATCGGTTGCACTGTGGTGAATTGGTGGGATCTACGTTGGAGTTATTTCGTTTATTGCTTGTTTATTTCTGGTAGCCTCGCATGGCTTAATAAGTGTAAACTCGACCATAAGGTTAAAACCCTTATTTTTATTCAAACTAATCGTTTACTTTATTTATCGCGTGTGGATCGATATTTACCTATGTTAACCCTATGTGCACTAGCGTGATCTCGGACTAGTGCGATATACGAGGGTTCCGTAATCGTAATTCAGGTCCCGGCTGCAGGTGGTATCGAGCCATACCGATCGTAAGTCTTGACCTTAGTTAGATTGGCCGTCTTTAGATCCGGGGTTGGTGGACCGTGCCACGCGGCGCACACGCGTCTGCGACACGGCGCCACGCAGCGACCGCGTCGGGCACGAATCGCCGAGGTGGCGGTGGTGGCACCCACGTCGGACCCGGCGGCGGCTCGGGGCCGTGCAACGGCGAGCAGCGGCGGGCGCCGGCGGTGAGTGGTACCGTGTGTAGCTCGCTATTGCGAACTGATGAGGTAAATGCGGGTGGTTGGGAACAGCGGAGGCGGCCGTGGCGAGCTCGAGCGGCGGAGGTGCCGGTATTGCCGGACGAAGCTCGATGGCGTTCGGCGGCGGCGAAGGCTCTGGAGGTATACAGTGACGCTGAACGGCCGTGCACTTGATGATGACGCGCGACATGCGGCGGCGGCGCAAGCGTCGAAGAAACGAGCGGCGAAAACCTAGAACTCCAATTGTGGCGGCGCTAAGGCTCGGGAGGAGATGAGGGTGGCGGCTGCGGGTTGCGGAGTCTTTGGCGATCCCGGGGGCCTATTTATAGGGCGAGGCGGCGACGCGAATAAGGAATCCCTAATTTGGGGATTTCTCGGTTTCAAGCAGCGGGGATAGAGTGGTTTTGATCCCGATGGGGTAGATAGATACGGGTGCGGGAAGATTAGAGATAGAGTTTGGCAAGGAAATCGGAGGTTTTAGTTAGGAAAGTGCATTTGTCGGATTGCGTTTCTAGAAGACGGCAATGGCGAAGCGGCACCGACTTCGGACGCGAGGAAGAAAGCGGCGCGAGACGGCGACTCGGCGCGAGCCCACTGGCGGCGACACCGAGGCGCTGGCGTCACGCACACGGACGGAAGCGCCAGCGGTGAGCGGGCTTGATGAGGACATCACTCTTTGGATGCACGCACTACACAAAAGCCTACATATCCAGTTGCTAAACTATAAGGTCCTATGACAAGAGCTCGTGCGCATCAATTAAATTATGAGGTGAACTCGTTTCTAGGTGCTAATAATTTATCTATGCAGAATGGTATACTACCTAATAATTGTGATGATCTGTTGTTGCTTAGGAATAATGGATCCCCAAGGTCTACGACGTGTCTCAAGCCCTCGACAAGGTTCGCGACCTCACGACCGATCCGCCGGCGCTACGACGGTCTCAAGCCCTCGACAAGGTTCGCGGCGCTACGACCTGCACCGGCCGGCGCTACGACTAGGTCTCAAGTTCTACGACCGGTCTTTAGGGTCTTTGCGACCGTTTTAGGCCTAATAGGGCCTTGTAAGCGTGTCGTGGTCAAGCCTAGGTTGTGTACGCCTCTCCCCATGGTCGCACAACCTAGGTCAACTCCCTCACGCCCCCTATAAATATACAACAGCCGCCACTGGTGTAGGGTTGGGTTTTCTTAGATTATTACGCCACTTTGCGGTTTCACCGTTTATCGGTTTGAGAACCCGCATTGTGAACTTCATTCATATTCGCAATACAATTGATTGCATCTTCTTTATTCTTGTGAGTTGCTTGATTGCTTGCGAGACAATAACCTTCGTGGTAAGGTCGATCGCGTGCGGCGTGGTCGATAACGACGATCGATGCGGGTGTAGCGGTGCGAGGTGACGATCTGGCGGTCGAAAGCCTCAAAGCGTCAACGTCCTCACGGCGAAATCAATCGAACCTATCGGAAGATCGGGCGCCGTAGTCTCATCATTTGGTATCGAGCGAAGGTTGCGTTAGGTAATCTCGTTTATTCCTTTTGTTAGTTGTTTCCATCACCTAGAGTCGAGAAAAATTGCCCTACAAAAAGTTTTAGATCTTAGTCTTTCATTGCCCAAGCCACGTTGTGCCTTTCGCAATTTTGTTTTCGATGTTCGCGTTGTTGAGTTCGAGTCCATCGTCGGTGTCTTTGTTCTTTGGTCTAGTCGCCGTGATCTAGTTTCTAGCGTCGAAGTCTTTCTTTGTTTTGGTCATCGTGTATCTCGGCTTGTCCTTTGTTGCATCCGTTGAAATTAGGGTTTATGCTGCTATAGCCGAGAATTGAGTCACCACCCCATCAGACCACTTACCGTGACACCACCCCCATCAGACCACTTACCGAGTCAACATTCCCATCCGACCACCTGCTCGGATTCGACCACCGAGTCGGATTCGACCACCTACATCGAGTTCGACCACCTCGCCGGATTCGACCACCTACTCGAAGTTTGACCACCTTCTGGGTTCGACCACCGCTCGAGTTTCGCCCGACAAGTCTATCATCTGCTCGTTGCTCTCGGACACCCACACACTCATCATATCGTGTCAAGGCCAACAAGGACCAGAAGAAAACCCATAGCAAAACAGAGATAGCCAAAGTTCAGAGAGAGAGAGAGAGAGAGAGAGAGACCTGAAAAAGTTTGTGACCTATATCTATCCTTAGGCCTGAAAAAGGGTTTTGAAGAGTTGTGAGTCAAGGTCACTTGCAAAAAAAAAAAAAAGGAATCCTAGGTTGGGTTTAGTCGGTCAAAAAAAGAAGAAGAAGAAGGAATAAAAAAAAAGAATCAAAAAAGAAAAAGAGACCACCTCAGTTGGCTCACGACCACCCTCAGTTGGTCTACGACAACCCACCAGAGCTCCACGACCACCCACAAGAGATATCGGTTGCTTTGCAAATTTTGTTCCTTTGTGTTTGTATCTACCCCATCTTTCGGCTTGCTTGAGCTAGTGCTAGGAGCGCGTTTGGGCCAGAAGCGTGGCGAGTAATCGTGGACTTTGACTTAACTTTGCTAATCTGATTTCATTATTGTTATTCCTTGCTACTAAACATTGCCTATCCGAGCTCCACGTACTTTTGGCCTCGATTTGGATCTCGCATTCGCCTCCTTGCGATCACACATCCCACCCTCTCCGATCGGACCACTGCGCAATTTGGTAAGAAATTCATAAGAGCTTGGTAAGGCGGCTTGAGAGTGTGTGATTCCACCTTCCACCACCTAGTAGTTGGTAGGGATAATACATTTGTGTTGTCTTTTGTCTCCTACTAACAATGGCGGTGAGGAATTGAATGCACAAGATTGTGTTGTGAGGGAGAGCTTACAAGGGTGTTGGATGAGCACCGTCATGCTATTAATGGCGACATCGAAGGAAGTTTGCGAGAGACAAATGCTACACTACAACGACTCAATGCTAGCATTGCAACACTCAATGCACATATTGATGGTATGACCAATCAACCGCGAACACCGTCGTGTGGATCCTCAAGGTGCGATCCAAGACCATGAGATCGACAACGATAATGAGATGCGCAACCGCGATGCCCTTGATGCCGCGACAACGGAACCGATTGAACTTCAACCGTCAAGGTATGAGAGGTAATAACTTTCCGCAACATAATGCACGTGATAATGATGATCCATATGCTAAAGTCAAGTTCACTATACCATCTTTTGCGGGTGCTTATGATCTTGAAGTATATTTAGATTGGGAGATGACGGTAGAATGAAATTTAATGCTCACTTAGTTCAGAAGTGCATAGAGTTAGGCAAGCTACAAGTGAATTTAAAAATTTTGCCATCATCGGTGGAGTAGAGTATGCAATGATGGATTAGCGCCTACTACTGCGGGATGCTTTAAAGGTTGCTATGCGTAATGATTTATTCCACCCTCATTTAAAAGGGATTTGCGTAAGAAATTGCAGCGCTTAAACCAAGGCAATAGATCGCAGAAGAATATTATCGGGAGCTACAAATTAGTATGTTGCGTTGTGATATTATTGAGGATGAAGAAGCGCTATGGCACGTTTTATGGAGGACTAATACGTGAAATTCGGGACATAGTTGATTACAAAGAATATGATAGTGTTCCTAGATTGTTCCACCTTGCATGTTTGGCGTAAAAGAATTGCGGGACGCGGCGAGAGGCCAAGAAACAATTTTGGAAGCACGTCTTCACCAAGATCAACATCGGGCACGTTAAAGCGGTCCAACCTCCACCACGCGATCTGCTGCCCCTCCTCGGTAGGGTGCGTTCAGCAGCACCTCCGACACCAACACACGCACCGAGGTAAACAAATCTACTAGTGTGCGGCCCGACCAAAGTACTTCTTGGTTGCTTCCACGGTCGTGACGACTGGGATTATTTGCCATCGTTGCAAGGAATGGGCCATGTCATGAGGGATCGCCCAAGTCGTGAGCCTACCTTGCCACGAAGACGGAGGTTATGTAAGTGCTAGTGATATTGAGGATGAGTATGTGCTTGCGGCTAACATTGCGGTGGAGGAGCGAGGCAGATGAGTGATGCCGATGATGTGGAAGAACAAGTAGGCTGCTTTGCGACACGGGGACTCATGTGAGCCTTGTTGCAGCGAGTGTTGAGCGCACAAGTGGAGAGCGGAGCAAAATCAGCGGCACAACTTATTTCAATCCATTCCTCGTGAAGGAGAGAGCTTGTAGAGTCATCATTGATGGAGGGAGTTGCAACAACCTTGCAAGCTCTGAGATGGTCGAGAAGCTTGGCTTGATCACACAACCACACCCACGTCCCTACTACATCCAATGGTTCAATTCGTGTGGTAAGTTAAAGGTAAACAAAGTTGTGAGAGTGCCATTTTCAGCTGGTAATTACAAAGATAGTACCGACTTTGATGTAGTGCCTATGCAAGCATGCTCGTTGTTGCTCGGTAGGCCTTGGATATATGATAATGATGTTTTGCACCATGGTAGAGCTAATACCTACTCGTTCTCACATAAGGGTAAGAAGATTAAGTTGTTGCCTTTAACTCCATTGAAATTGTGAAAGATGAAGTAGAGCGTGCTAGAAATGAAAGAAACACCATCGAACATGATTAGAAAATCAGCAAGTAGCGAAATGTGTTTTCCCATCTAAAAGGGAGAAAGTGGCGCCTAGTTCCAAGGCGAGAATTAAATTGAAGGGATGTGTTATGCTTGCCACTAAATCTGAGCTTGCTGAAATTTGTGATAATGAGCTGCCATGCTATGCTTTGATATGCAAAGATGCTTTATTTTCACTTGAGGATATATCTAGCTCTTTGCCTCCTATTTTTGCTAACCTTTTGCAGAATATGTGGATGTATTTCCAACCGAGATACCCGGGACTGCCACCTATTCGAGGATAGAGCATCAAATTGATTTGATTCGGGAGCGACTTTGCCAAAGTCTTGCATATAGGACCAATCGAGAGGAGACTAAGGAAATTCAGCGACAAGTCCAAGATCTTTTGATTTGTGGGTGCGTCGGAAAGCCTTAGTCCTTGTGTTGTTCTGTTCTTTTGGTTCCTAAGAAAGATGGAACTTGGCGTATGTGTGTTGATTGTAGAGCCATTAATAATATTACCATAAGGTATCGTCATCCTATTCCTAGGCTAGACGACATGCTTGATGAGTTGAGTGGCTCTATTATTTTCACCAAGATTGACTTATGAAGTGGTTACCACCAAATTAGAATGAAACTGGGAGATGAATGGAAAACTGCTTTTAAAACTAAGTTCGGACTATATGAGTGGTTAGTGATGCCTTTTGGTCTAACTAATGCACCTAGTACTTTCATGCGATTAATGAACGAGGTTTTACGTCTTTTCATTGGGAAATTTGTGGTGGTTTATTTTGATGATATCTTGATTTATAGCAAGTCACATGAGTTACACTTGAATCATATACGTGCTGTTTTTAATGCCTTGAGAGATGCACGTTTGTTTGGTAACCTTGAGAAGTGCACCTTTTGCACCGATCGAGTTGCGTTTCTTGGTTATGTTGTGACACCACAGGGAATTGAGGTGGATGGAGCAAAGACTGCAGCCATCCAAAGCTGGCCGACGCCCACTACCGTGTCACAGGTGCGGAGCTTCCATGGACTTCTTGGATTCTATCGGCGTTTTGTGCGGATTTCAGCACCATTGAATGAATTGACCAAGAAAGGAGTGCCTTTCCAATGGGGACCTACGCAAGAGAGGGCATTCCACTTATTGAAAGAGAAGCTCACCCAAGCACCCCTACTCCAACTCCCTGATTTTGGTAAGACTTTTGAGATTGAATGTGATGCTAGCGGGATTGGGATAGGTGGTGTATTGATTCAAGAAGGTAAACCGGTTGCATATTTGGTGAGAAACTAAATGGGCCTAGTCTGAATTATTCTACCTATGACAAAGAACTGTATGCTTTAGTTCGTGTGCTTCAAACTTGGCAACATTATCTATGGCCCAAAGAATTTGTTATACATTCGGATCATGAATCGCTAAAACATATTAGAAGCCAAGCTAACCTAAATAAACGACATGCTAAATGGGTAGAATTCATTGAGTCGTTTCCATATGTCATAAAGCATAAGAAAGGTAAGGACAATGTGATTCTTGATGCGCTTTCTAGGCGTTATACCATGTTATCTCAACTTGACCATAAGATTTTTGGTTTAGAGGCCATTAAGGAGTTATATGCTCTGATTTGGACTTTAAAGAAGTGCTTGAGCTTTGTAAAGGAGGGAGAACATGGAATAAATATGTGATAATTGATGATTTAATCTATCGTGCTAACAAGCTATGCATTCAGCTAGCTCAGTTCGTCTTTTGTTGTTGCAGAGGCGCATGGAGGAGGTTTGATGGCGCGTGCGGAGCAAAGAAGACAGAAGATGTGTGGCCGCCCACTTCTTTTGGCCAAAGATGAGGCGCGATGTTGAGCGCTCACGTGGCTCATTGCACTACATGCAACAAAGCTAAGTCTCGTCTCAATCCACATGGACTTTATATGCCTCTCCCTATTCCTAGCGCCCCTTGGGAGGATATTTCTATGAATTTTGTTTTAGGATTGCCCAGGACAAAGAGGGGGAGAGACAGTATATTTGTAGTAGTGGATAGATTTTCTAAAATGACACATTTTATACCTTGTCACAAGAGCGATGATGCTACAAACATAGCTGATTTATTTTTTCGAGAAATCATTCGCTTACATGGAGTGCCCAATACTATTGTCTCGGATCGTGACACGAAGTTTTTGAGCCACTTTTGGAGATCACTTTGGAACAAATTGGGGACCAAGCTGCTGTTTTCTACTACGTGCCATCCCCAAACTGATGGACAAACGGAGGTTGTCAACCGCACGTTATCCACCATGTTGCGGGCTGTTTTAAAGAAGAATTTGAAGATGTGGGAAGAGTGTTTACCACACATTGAGTTTGCTTACAATAGGTCGGTACACTCCACCACCAAGGTAAGTCCGTTTCAGGTAGTGTATGGTTTTAACCCCCGTGCTCCTATTGATTTACTACCTTTGCCTACATCCGAACACATTAATTTAGATGCTAAGAAGCGTCTTTGAATTTGTTCTTAAGTTGCATGAAACAACTAAAGAAAATATAGAGCGTATAGTGAAAAGTATAGAGTTCTTTGAAGTAAAGGTAGGAAAGAAATAACATTTGCAGGGTGATTTAGTTTGGGTGCATTTGAGGAAAACGAGGTTTCGAGTTAAGAAAATCAAAATTGATGCCTAGAGTGATGGACCATTTAAGATAATTAAGAAGATAAATGACAATGCCTATCAATTTGAGCTATCTGCGATTTTGGGGTTAGCCCCACATTTAACATTTCAGATTTGAAGCCATACTTGGGAGAAGCAGATGAGCTTGAGTCGGGGCGACTCCAATTCAAGAGGGGGAGGATGATGAGGACATCACTCTTTGGATGCACGCACTACACAAAAGCCTACTGAGATCCGGTTGCTAAACTACAAGGTCCTATGACAAGAGCTCGTGCGCGTCACTTAAATTATGAGGTGAGCTCGTTTCTAGGTGCTAATAATTTATCTATGCAGAATGGTATACTACCTAATAATTGTGATGATCTGTTGTTACTTAGGAATAATGGATCCCCAAGGTCTACGACCAGGTCTCAAGCCCTCGACAAAAGTGCGCGACCCTCGACCGATCTGCGGCCGCACGACTGTGTCTCAAGCCCCTCGACAAGGTTCGCCAGTGCTACGACCAGACCAGCCAGCGCTACGACTAGGTCTCAAGTTCTACGACCAGTCTTTAGGTGCTGCGACACCGTTTTGGGCCTAATAGGGCCTTGTAAGCGTGTCGGGGTCAAAGCCTAGGTTGTGTACGCCTCTCCCCATGGTCGCACAACCCTAGGTCAACTCTCTCATGTCCCCCTCTATAAATATACAACAGCCGCCACAGTGTAGGGTTGAGTTTTTCTTAGATTATTCTGCCACTTTGCAGTTTCACCGTTTATCGGTTTGAGGAACCCCACATTGTGAACTTCATTCATATTCACAATACAATTCAGATTGCATCTTCTTTGTTCTTGTGAGTTGCTTCGATTGCTTGCAGGGACAATAACCTTCGTGGTAAGGTCGATCGCGCGCGGCGTGGTCGATAACGATCGTGCGGGTGTAGCGACTGCGAGGTGACGATCTGGCGGTCGAAAGCCTCAAAGCGTCAACGTCCTCACGACGAAATCAATCGAACCTATCGGAAGATCGGGCCGCCGTAGTCTCATCAGGGCTGGCGGGAGTGGGGCTGGAATAGAGAATGAATGGGCCGGATCGAAGGAAGATTCGGCCCGAAGCTTTTTCTGAGATTTATAATAGGTTTTCTAATTTAGAAAATACCAGAAATTCAAATAAGCAATAGAAAATAGCAAATGAACTCAGAAAAATTCTAGAAAAATCTAGAAAATATATCTGAGCACATAGAACCCAAATAAAATAGTTTTGGCTATTGTTCCACTTGGGATTATTCACATTAAAGGTTTTTTATTATAAAGTCCAATATTAAGCTTTTGAATTAAATTCAAATAAAATCCAAATGGTGAATTTTCTCCTACTAACTATTTAAAAGATTTTAAACTCGAAAATTGAGATGTTACAAACCTCCCCTTAAAGGAATCTCGACCCAGAGATTCAAAGAAGCAGAGAAAAGGCTAGGAAACTCGGCTGGCTCCTCTTCACGTTCCCACGTTGTTTCTCCTTCCAGTGGTTGCTCCATGAACCTTGCAAAACGAACAGTCTTGCTTGGGTGGCGCTCTGCGACATCCAAGATCTTGGTGGTTGCTCTGTGTAGGTAAGATCCTCTTTCAACTCAATTGATTCCAACGGGCTTGCTCTTGTGGCACACGAAGACACTTCTTCAATGCGAGACATGAAAGACATCATGCACTCGCTATGCGATGCGGTAGCTCCAAGCGATAAGCAACTTCTCCACGGCGTTCCAAAATTTTGAGCGGACCAACATACCTAGGGCAAGCTTCCTTTGGCATGAAACCTTTTGACACCTCGGCGCGGGTAACTCAAGATAAACGAAATCCTCGGGTTCAAAGCGAGATCACGGCGATGATTATCGCGATAACTCTTCGCTCGGGTGAGCTATCTTCAACCTTTCTCTTATCATGACCACTTGCTCTTACGCTTCTTGAATGATGTGCGGGTCGAACATCGAACGCTTGTTGTTTACGACCAATTCAACGGGTTCGCGAGCACGACCATACAACGCTTCAAATGGTGACATTTGCGGTGGCTTGGTAATCGCTTGTTGTTATGCGAAAATTCGCATACGGCAAACTTTTATCCCATCGGCAAGCATTAGCTAGAGCACAAGCTCGGCATATCCTCAATATCCGATTAACTCTTTCGATCTGTTTATGCATGCGTGGATGATACTGTGATCGAAATTCAAATGGGTGCCCAATGCTTCATGCAAACTTTGCCAAAAGCGAGGTGAACCGAGATCCTCGATCGATACTATCTTCTTGGGCACTCCATGCAACCGACAATTCTAGCCATGTACAATTCCGCAAGGCGATCTCCACGAGTATGTGGTCCGATCGCGCAGAAATGGGCGACCTTGGTTAGACGATCGACTATTACCCAGATCGAATCGTAACCCGATTGAGTCTTGGGTAAACCGGTAATGAAATCCATACCGATCTCTTCCCACTTCCATTCGGAATCTTCGTTTCGCAAAGACAAACTGCTGGTCTCTCGTGTTCTCCTTTACTTTCGGCGGTGTCGCACAAGGCAACGAACTCTGCGACTTCGTTTCAAATTTGCCACCAAAATTTAGTCTTAACATCCTGGTACACCTTGGTACTTCCAGGGTGGATCGAATACTTTGAGTCATGGGCCTCCTTTAAGATTAATTGTCTTAGACCATCGATATCTGGTACACAGATACGACCATTAATCCAGAGTATGTCTTGATCATCCTTGGTGAAATCTTTGAATTTCCCTTCTACCATTTTGATCTTGATTTCTGACAACACGGGATCCTTTGGTTGTGCTTCACGAATCTGCTTCTCCAGGGTAGACTGTACCTCTAAATTGGCTACAATTCCTTCGGGCACAACTTCTAGTCTTAGCTTCTGAAATTCTTCATAAAGTTCTGGACAACTTCCCTTTACTTCCAAAGCATTGTAGTAACTCTTACGACTTAGTGCATCTGCAACTACGTTGGCTTTTCTGGGATGGTAGTGGATTCCAAGATTATAATCCTTGATCAATTCCAACCATATTCTCTGCCTCATGTTCAAATCGATTGGTGAAGATATACTTGTGCTCTTATGATGCATGTAGACTTCACAAATGACATCGATGAGGTAATGACACCAAATCTTTAAAGCATGCACTACGGCAGCTAATTCCAGATCATGAGTAGGGTAATTCTCTTCGTGAGGTCTCAACTGCCTTGACGCATAAGCGACAGCTCTTCCTTCTTGCATCAGGACGCATTCTAATCCTTGGCGCGAAGCATCACAGTAGATATCGAAATCCTTGCGAATATCTGGCAAAATCAGCACTGGTGCTGAAGTCAAGCGCTTCTTCAACTCTTGAAAACTTTCCTCACAGGCTGGGGTACAAGTGAACTTTTTCTCCTTCTTCAACAATTGTGTAAGAGGCTTGGCAATCGATGAGAATCCTTGATGAAACAGCGGTAATAACTGCCATTCCCAAGAAATCGCGAATCGAGTCACGGTCTTGGGCTGCTCCCAATGTAACCTTGCTTTAACTTTACCGGTCAATTGCTACTCCTCATTTGTCATCACATGACCAAGGAAATCCACTTCCTTCTTCCAAAATCACACTTACCGAACTTGGCATACAACCGATGCTCTCGAGCTTTTCCAAGATTATTCTTAAGTGTTAGCGTGTTCTTCCTCCGACTTGGAGTACACTAGAATATCATCAATGAACACAACTACGAATTTGTCCAAATATTCCATGAATACTTTATTCATCATGTTCATGAAGTATGCGGGGGCATTAGTCGACCGAAAGACATGACTAAGAACTCATAATGTCCATACCGTGTTGAGAACGCGGTCTTGGTATATCCTTAGGACAAATCTTGATTGATGGTAACTTCGATCGCGGTCGATCTTTGAGAACACTCGGCTCCTTTCAAGCGATCAAAGCGGATCATCTATCCGGGTAGTGGATACTTGTTCTTGATAGTAACTTCATTGAGTGAGCGTAATCGATGCACATCCTCATACTTCCATCTTTCTTCTTGACAAACAACATGGCGCTCCCCATGGCGGCGAACTAGGTCTCACGAAACCTTTCTCAAGAAGTTCCTCTATCGCTTCTTCATCTCTACCAATTCATGGTGGCATCCGATAAGGTCTCTTTGAAATTGGTGCTTGTCCACGGCACTAGGTCGATAACAAACTCGATGTCACGATCGGTGGCATCCTCGTAAATATTCGGAAACACGCCCGGATATTCCACGACCATCGTACTTCTTTCAAGGAAAGGGTCTTCAAAGCGTTTATTAGCAAATGTCCATCACGAATCGAGGTAGCTAGAAACTCTACCTTGTTTCCTTTGGCATCCTCGATCATACGGTTCTTCGCCACAATCTAGCACTGGCTTTGTGCTTGGATAACCAATCCATGCCAATAATGACATCTAGGGTTTGGGTATGTAGGACAATTAGGTTGGCTAGAAACTCAACTCCAAGCTATGAGTAACTTAGCTCCTAAACATCCCACTCTAGTACTTAGCTCGCTCCAAAGCATTGGACTAACAGAGTATGCTTAAGTTGCATAACTTCCAAATTATTCTTGGTTGCAAACATTCCGAAACAAACGAACGCTAAGCTCGAGAATCAAACAAACCGATGCAGTATCGAGTTAACCGAAACTTACCCGAGACGACGTCTCGTGATTCCCGGCTCCTTCCGAGTGATGTGGTTGACACGGCCTCGATCACGATGTGGTGCTCCTCCGCTTGACCGCAACTTGTGAAGCTCCTTGGTTGATGCTCGGTCTTTGGCGTCTTGGATGGAGTAGCTCCAAGGTTGAAGCGCATCGAGTGATTGTTCCCCTTTGCGGACGGTTGGCAAAATGTCTGGTGGCCGACGCAGCGTAATGCACCTTTGATGCGTTCTCTGGTTGCTTCTGGATTGGGGTTGACGGTGCGGGGTTGCGGAAGTTACGAGCGGTGGCGGGTGAGTTGGTGCAGTGCTCGAACGTAGTCCGGTGGAAACTCGTTGAAGCTGCGGCCGCACCGTTCTTTCCTCTCGCGTGATTGATGGTTCCCTCATCGAGCCATCCGCGCGTTCTGTTATCCTCCGTTCCTTGCGTTTTCTTCTAGAACAAAGACTTTGTTGACCAGCTCTTGGAAGTCGGGAAAGTATGGGCGATCGGTCGACTTGCGAGTCGGTGTTTAGCCCCTTGAAGCGACTTTGGCGAGCCTTGTCCGTGGCTACATCTTCCATTGCATAGCGAGCTATTGAGAAAACTTGTTGAGGTAGTCGACATCGACATAGCTCCTTGCTTGAGAGCGCGGAACTCATCCTTCTTGGATCGATAATGCCTTCTCGGTACATGATCTTCGCGAAAAGTCAGAAAATTCCTCCCAAGTGATATCATGTGGCGTCTCATGGGCGGACGAGGTTCTCCCACCATTCGTGTAACAGGCCTCCATCCGGTGAGTGGCATACAAAACCTTTTCACGGTCGCTGACCGGGTGATCGCGACTTTCTTTCAATAACCCCAGTCAATCATCCGCTTCCACCGGAGAAGCGTGTCAGGAAAATGTAGGTGGGCGAGTTCTCATGAATTTCGCCGGTTTGGATGGTCCATGGTGACCATGAGCGGTGGGCTCCATCGTTGATTGTTGTTGTTGTTGGCACAGTTATTCATAGCTTGCATCCGAGTCATCATGGTATTCATCACCGTGAGTCTGTCTTTGCCATGAAAGCTCCAAAGTTTTGCAAGTCAATTGGAGGTGCTTGTGGCGGAGCGCTCCTCGCGGTGGTTGCTCGTTGCTTCTCGGTCTTTGAGACAGGAACCACTAGCGCGTAGCCCCGACGAGTTTGAACCATCCGCGAAGCTCCATGGGTTAGATAAGGTAGCAAGCACAAGATAAGTTAAGAACTAAGCAGGGGGTAGGTTAAACCCAACAAAGCATAGCGCAAGAAACTCAAATGAAATACCTTTATTATTTAGGGTCTTAGCACGACTGCAACAAATGCCTAAGGGCCTTTGCAGCTCATACTCGCACACAAAAAGAAACAACGACCTAAGCACACAAAACTACCGCCTAAAGGGCGACTCACTAAACTGAAACTGGCTAAGCTTGAAAGACCGAGACTAAGACAACTACTCGAGAAAGCCTCCACAACCGCGGCGGCGCTCCTGACGGCTGTAGACTTGGAAGTGAGCCGGCATCTTGGCAACCGATCTGATGCCCTGGCCGGTGCGGCGAGAACGGCGTTCGGTGCTGCCCAGCTCGGTTCACCGCTCCTCGGCTCTGCATCTTCCTCTGGCTCCACTGGGCCTTCCTCCGGATCTTCTTTGGAATCCTCCTCGGGGTCTTCCTCTTCTTCGGGAACTTGGTCGTAGAGAATCTCTTGCAGAGTGGCGATCTTCTCTTGACTCTGCGCAAGGCTTCATAGACATGATCCAACTCCGTGATGGTCCTCTCCAAGGCTTCCTCCGGGCGGCCACAAGCGGGCGAGGTGCACGATCAGTAGCGTTGCTCTCCTTCGTGGGCGGGTAGCGTCTTTGGCAAGTCCACAGCTGCAGCCTGGGTGGTAATGTACGGTGTCACGAAGCTCCGTGCGTAGATGTTACGAATCACGCAAAGATGGCCAAGCGACGACTCTGGATACCTTCCGGCCAAGTGATCTTCCTCACCGAGACGTGCGAAGGTTGGCTTGCCTTGTCGTTCTCTCTGGCGTAGATCGTCAGCGACAAATCACTCCACGCTTTGTCCATTCACCGTCCGATTGTTGCCGACGTCACGGACGATCAAATCCTCCAAGAACACGGAGCAACTTCCAAAGCTCGGCGTGCACCTCCAGTGCGCCACCATAGCTCGAAGGCGAGGCATCTGTCAAGACAGACGAACAGGGGTAAGAGCAACTTTAAAACAAGCGGGAGAGAAAAGATCATAGCAAAAGTTGAGGCGAGAGAGATATGAGGAGAGTTAAGCAATTAATTAACCTTGTAAGTTAATTTTCCTTTAGAAAATAATTTGGACACTCTAAAGACGACCAATCTAACTAAGGTCAAGAATTACAACATCGGATGGCTCGATACCACCTCTGTCGGGACCTGAGTCGACGACGGAACCCTCTCGTGTATACCTTGCACTAGTCCAGATCACGCTAGTGCACATAGGGTTAACATAGGTAAATATCGATCCACACAAGCGATAAATAAAGTAAACGATTAGTTTGAATAACAAATAAGGGTTTTGACCTTATGGTCGAGTTTACACTTATTAAGCCATGCAGGGCTAACAAGAAATAAACTGCAGCGAAACGGAAATAACTCGGCGTAGATCCCACCAATTCACCACAGCAACCGATCGATCCGACCTTAACGAACGATCGGCCTTCAAACGAACTCCTCCTCAGCGGCGTAGACTCCTCCTCTTCAGTAGGTTTGGCGCAAGTTTTACAACAAGCGTGAGTACACAACCGCACTCGCAAATCATACCACGAGAATGCAATGTATAGATGCGAGCTTATTCCAAAGAAAAGGCTTCGTGGTTCTTTTGCATAAAAGCAACATTTGCAATTGAATACGAATAATAGATTGAAAGCATAATTCAAAACAAATAGACAATACTAATTTAACAGCTTGTTTCCACAAAGACACCTGGCTAAATGATTATTTCACATAGCCATATGATTGAGGTCACACACTCCCATCCCAAATATTTTATGAAAACTACCCTCGTGTGAAATCCACGAGCATGTCCATGATCATGACGCGCTATTCGAATAGATTGTTTAACACTGCAGAGCTTGTACACTTTACCCACAAGATACAACTAGTATAGCAAGCACCAATCCTAACAAAGCAGTTGGAAACTTCATCTCAAACATTGACATTCCGGTGTGCTTACAAACCGCTATACCACTCACATAGAATTGGTATAACACACACATTGGGACGGGGAAGACGAATCGTCCCGCGATGCAACCACCAAGTAGTCACACCTCCACCTGTCACACACACCCTAACCTATCCACCGAACATCAATGCCGAGAATCCATAACTTACTAAGTTAGGCCTGTCCCATACTGCATGTGGTCGCTGAGAAGGCTCGTTCAATGGCGCACAAATTTAAGTCCTTAATTGACCAAGGCAAGACTTCCATGTTCTAACTAAGTCACGAAGATTAACATTCTCATCACATAGTCCACCATATCACACAGTTTCCACCACTTGCCTCAGTCTAAATCCTTTACCACCCATTTAGTTTTAGTGCAACACATGCCATCACGAAGTAATAACACATAGCACACAGTTTTACACAAAGTTCCATAATCACTTAGTCAGATTTAATGTTTGCGACTCACATGAGATGATGACTCGTGGCATGGCTAAGCAATTGTACTCGCATCTAACCAACCCACGTTAGTGCTATAATATTACCAACTAATAACCAATCTAGGGTGACAAGGAATTATGACATACAAGGCCAAGGTGTGATAACAATTTGGATAATAACTATGCCCAAAGCATTTAAATAAATAATTAAAGTAGAATGCAATAATTTAACACAAAGTAATTTGAAAACTGGGTTCAAGATGATCAAAGGTATGACTTGCCTTGGAAAAGGTCTATGTACTGGTATTGATCTTGGGGTGCTCCTGCTTCCACAAAATTCCCCGACGAATCGACGTCTACTCGCAAATGAAACAAAAACAAACAAAACAAATAAATAACAGAGGCAAAACAAGCTCCAAAAATTAAATAAAAATCTCAGATAAATAGAGCTTGAATTTAGACAAATTTAGAAATTTGAATGGGCTCAATCGGAGTTAGGATGCAAAAGTTATGGCCTCTGGAAGATTGGAAATCTAAAAGAAACACTAATTTGGATTTTCCAGAATTTCCGAATTATTTCTCTAAAGAAAAATCGAATTATTGCGCAACGCTGACGTCATCGGAGGACGTTGGACGGGATGAAATTGGTCGGCGGTGGGACCCACATGTCGGTGAGATGGTGCACCGTGGACCAAGTCCACGCGATCGATCGGGGTTCGGTGGACCGTACACGCGAAGCGTACACGCGTGCTGCGACACGGCGCCACGCAGCGACACGCGTCGGCACGAATGCCGAGGTGGCGGTGAGGTGGCACCACGTCGGACCGACGGCGGCGCGGTTCGGGACCGATGGCAACGGCGAGGCCGGCGGCGGTGAGTGGTACCGGTGTGTAGCTCTCGCTATTGCGAACCTGATGAGGTAAGTCTGGGTGGTTGGGAACGACGGAGGCGACCGGCGGCGAGCTCAGAGCGGCGGAGGTGCTTCGGTATTGTCGGACGGAAGCTCCGATGACGTTCCGGCGACGACGAAGGCTCCTGGAGGTAGCCCTGGTGACGCTGAACCTGACTGTGCACTTGATGATGACGCGGCGACACTGGCGGCGGCGCAAACGTCGAAGAACAGAACGGCGGCGAAAACCCTAGAACTCCAATTGTGGCGGCGCTAAGGCTCGGGAGGAGATGAGGGTGGCTGCTCTGGGTTGCGGAGGTGCTGGCGATCCCCAGGGGCCTATTTATAGGGCCGGGGCGGCACGGAATAAGGAGTCCCTAATTTGGGGATTTCTCGGTTTCAAACGAAAACCGGGATAGAGTTGGTTTTGATCCCGATTGGGGGTAGATATAGGTGCGGGAAGATTAGAGATAGAGTTTGGCAAGGAAATCCAGAGGTTTTTAGTTAGGAAAGTCCGTTGTCGGATTGAGTTTCTAGAAGACGGCAATGGCGAGCGGCACCGACTCGGACGCGAGGAAGAAAGCGGCGCAGAGACGACGACTCGGCGCGGGCCCACCTGGCAGCGACACTGAGACGCGGGCCCACGCATCAGCGGACGGAAGCTTATATATACAAGCGAAGCGAAAGCTGGCGGGAGCGGGTCGAACAGAGAGTGAATGGGCGGATCGAAGAAGATTCGCCCAAGCTTTTTCTGAGATTTATAATAGGTTTTCTAATTTAGAAAATACCAGAAATTCAAATAAGCAATAGAAAATAGCAAATGAACTCAGAAAAATTCTAGAAAAATCTAGAAAATATATCTGAGCACATAGAACCCAAATAAAATAGTTTTGGCTATTGTTCCACTTGGGATTATTCACATTAAAGGTTTTTTATTATAAAGTCCAATATTAAGCTTTTGAATTAAATTCAAATAAAATCCAAATGGTGAATTTTCTCCTACTAACTATTTAAAAGATTTTTAAACTTTGAAAATTGGGATGTTACACCCATGGTTTGCGCCGTCGTGGCCGGAAACGCCGGCGGGGCTTCGGCAAAGTTTGAGCTCGTGGGAGCTTTGTTTGTCGGAGCGTCTGACCAGTACTGTAGCTGGCCATTAGGGCTAAGTGTAGTCATTAGCAATTAATGACCAGATCTTTGTCAGAAATCACGTGTTAGTCGCGTTAATCACGTCTCAGAAATCTTTGTCAGAAATGCATTAGGGCTAAGCATGGATCAAATCAAACTCTACCACGAATGTCCAAACAACAAATGAGGCACACCGAGTTAAGCACCGACTCAACAATGCATTACTCCTCAATAATGCATTACTCGTTAGTACTCAGTACTTGACGCTGCACCGGTCGCCGGAGGCAAGGACGCCGCCTACGCCGCCGCGGCGGCGCTCGGCCTTGACCGGAATCCTCAGCCAGCACCGAATCCTCGGCTTCTTCCGAATCTTGATGCTCTTGAACCTGTACCTCGCCTGCGCATCGATCGCCACCTCAAGGCTCACCGCCCCCTCGTCCTTAACCTCCCTTTCCAGCTCCACCGCCATGTCGCTACTGACAGCGACGCCCCTCCCGTCGAACTCCACCTTCACGTCGTCGCCGCTCTTCCGGAGCTGGTAGAACTCTGTAGGGGAGGTGTCGTTGGCAGCCGAGGATGTTGGCTTTGCCCAGGAGAACACTCGCTCATGGCTTTGAACACACACTTGCACGGTGGAGAGGATAACACGGTAGAACAACTGAGCTCAAATGCTTGTTCTATTAGTTAGTCGACTCAACTGAATATAAGCGCTTACAATGCTTTATACAGACTCAACGCACACATGCGGTGGCCTAGTGCCGATCCGATTTACTCGGTGCACTACCCTCTGATGCCACCACTCACACGTCCATGCAAGATGCAACCAACTAGGACCTTTTCTCAAGCCACTACTAGCTAATGCATGGCTACTCAACAACACACAACGACTAGATAAATATGCTGGACCTCAACTCATGCACTAACCTACTCATGCGGCAACTAAACCCAAAACGTGCACATAAAAGTCTGGCCGAGTCTATCGGCAGCACTACTCCTACCCACATGCAATAAGATTATTTCCAACAGAGGACGGTGTCGTGGAAACGGAGCTCGGCGTCGAGGGAGTCGTAGTAGATGTTGACGCGGACGCTGGGGTTGTAGAGCCTGGGGCTGACGGCGAGGTGGTAGGAGACGGCGGCGGCGCCTGAGGTGGCGTTGGTGACGGTGAGGTTGGTGAGCGTGGCGGAGTCGACGGTGGCGCGAATCTGGTGGGGCTGGAAGATGGCCCAGTAGATGAGCACGACGAACCCAACGCTGAAGATGAAGCCGACAAAAGAGCCCGTACTCCTATAGCCGTTCTGCATGGTGGACAGGAGGAGCTTGGTGTTGGTGTGATTTGTAATTCGGCGTCTGCCCGGCCTGTGGGGTGTATATGTAGAGGTTTGGATTTGAGCTGAGCTGGGGGAATTGATACCGAGCTGACGATCAGGGTTTAGAATATTCTAGTCACAGGTGCAAGAAACGGCAGTGGCGGTACACATGCTAAGGCTTGATCAAGACGAGGATTAATTGCTGAAAGGCAGCAGGCTCCTCCTCGTTGCTGCTTCGTTAGCCTCGTCCCCGTACGTACGTCGCTGACCGACCCCTTCTGAATTCTGGCTGATGAGCCAGCGACACCATGCTCGCGTTGAGCGTCATAATTTGATGGTGTCCGAGATGGAGGCGCGGCCTAATCTTTCACGGCCCACGAGCATCCGTGCCTGCGCTGGTCTCCAATTTCAGCCCAGACCGGAAAGTGGAGGAGTGGCAGGCCGAAGAAAGCCCAAACTGATGCTGCTTGTGCAGTCATTGATGCGTCAGAGTCAGTTGAGGCTATTGAGGGTCCCTACACGATGCGTGAATTTTACGCCACTGACAAAACAGGCAACTAAAGCTAGCACACGGCCAACATTCTGTAATTATCCATTGGCAAGAGTGGCTGCTTATCCGACAATAATTCTTTTTTTCTCCTCATTCGGGAGCTTACTTATTAGCCTTTGTTCATCAAATAGGGACATTACAATCGTGACGAACACAAAGAGAAGAGAAAATCCGGCACCCTATACAGCCACGAGCATAGTTAGTTTGGTGCATCTGTATGTATCAGCAAGTTGTACGACCATTTTTTTTAAGGAAACAGAAGCTTTGCTATTACTCCGTCTGTTCTTTTTTATTTGACACAGTTGTTTTTTCACAATCAAACTTTCTAAAGTTTGACCGCCAATAAGTTTAAAACTATCTAGATTGGCTATATAAAAATTATATCATTAGAATTGTCGTTGAAAATACTTTCATAATATTATAATTTTATTAGTACATCTTAATGTAAAAGTAATAAAAAATTATGATCAAAGTCACATCTCGAAGACCGTGAAAAATCAACTGTGTCAAGTAAAAAATAACGGAGGGAGTATTTCTTTAAGGACGCGACTAGTGTCGTACGTAGTGTTGAGGTGTTGGATTTCGGAGCATGCTTTTCAGCTGTCCATCTAGAGCAAGCGAACATCCTCCCGAACGTCACACGCAGCACAGACAGCATCATTACCCCCCATTACCGCGTCTCCAGAGCTTGCTCATCGCCCAATCCCGATCTCCTCCGCCTATAAATCCCCCGTAAATTCGTTCTGGCCGATCTCCCCCGCAATTCCGAACATCCCCCACAGCACAAACTCGATCAATAAAATCAAAACAAAGCATCTATAAAAAACACATTGAAAAAATATTACAACATCATCGTGAACAGTATACAACATTTGTTTCCTATAGATGCAATATTGCAAAGAAAAGTATGTAACATTTTTTTCTAACCATTGCAACACCACCTGCGCTCAGCCTCCCGTGGCTGCACTAGCAGGCCACGTCCTCGGCTTGCCGCCGCGGCATGCAGGCCAGCGGCGCCAGCAGCCGTAGCTCCAGCGCCACCGCCGACGCCATGCGTCGTGCCCACGCCGCAATGTGCTCGCCGCCGCCGAAGCCGGAGAGCAGCGCCTTTAGCTGGCCGTCGATGGCGCCGTGGTCGCCCCACCCATCAATTGATTCTCTCAGTGCGCGATGTGCCACACAGCAGCAAGACTAGAGCAACATTGCAAACTCAATCAATAAAATCAAAACAAAGCATCTGGAAAAAAAACGCATTGAAAAAATATTGCAACATCACCATCAACAGTATGCAACATTTTTTTCCTATGGATGCAACCTTTTTTTCCTATGGATGCAATATTTTTTTTCCCTATGGATACAACATTTTTTTCCTATAGATGCAACACTGCAAAGAACAGTATGCAACAATTTTTTCTAACTGTTGCAACTTTTTTTATGATGGTCTCAACATATCAAAAAAATTTCAAAGAAAGCAACACCATCACCTGCGCTGAGTCTCCCGCGGCCGCACTGCAGGCCGCGTCCACGGCTCGGGGCCGCAGCATGCAGGCCAGCGGAGGCATCTTGCAGTTGCGTGTGAGCAGCAGCCGAGTCGACACGGTCCCCTCAGCACCGGTGACTTCCCCCGTGACCTCGCCGGCGAGAGGCCCCTGACCACCTCCCCCTTGAGTGCCGAAAAGAACCCTTGCGTTCTCAGGTGGGAGGCGGAGCGAGCTAGAGCCGGAGGGGACTGGGGAGAAGGCGTCGGGAGTGGGTGTCCGGAGGGGACTGGGGACCCCTCACCTCCTGAGTCCGAAGGGGACTGGAATCCTGTAGTGGGGAGAAGGGGAATGGGAGAGGAAAGTAGTGAGAAGGGGAACGACGAGAGAAGGATAAGAACGAGGGAGGAAAGCAGTGGTAGACGTGAAGGAGCAGTCAGTGGGTGGTGGGCTCGAGAAATTAATTGGTGGAGGTTGGAATAGGTAGCGTCTGATATTTTCATCTCTCCAGACGTCCTAACAGTATCGTTTCTCTTTCTTTAAGGATGGAAAGTGGACAAGAACGCAGAAGTTTAATTTACACAAACAGCCTACCCAGGTACTAGCGGCTTGAACTACAAAAAGGTAGAGACGTTAAGCGCTAAGCTACATTGAATTGAATTGACACCCCCTCTCCCTCGCGTAAATAAGTAGCTAGCTTTGGTGCACCACTTAAAATCCATGCGCGAGCTTCTTCCATGATAATCGTGTGGTCTCGTTTCTCTGATGTTGGAATATCCTCCTATTTCTTTCTATCCAAATTTGTCTGAGAACTAGAATAATCACTGTGCTCTGACCATTTCTTTAATTGCTCATTTTGTTTTGAAACCTTTTAGCCCATCATTCCAGAACAACCTCTTGTGTGTCCTAATGCCCTAGGTCTAAATTTTATCTAAGTCGAGGTCGCCTCCAAGCTCCAAACTCTTTTGGCATACCAGCATTCAACAAACAAATGAGATATTGTTTCTTGATGAGAGTTATAGAGGGGGCACCAATGGTCCTTAGGTATATGTCGCCTTGCCAACATGTCTGCAGTTGCTAGCTGTTTGTTGGATAAGTAGGCATGCGAAAATCTTGCATTTTTGTGGTGCCCATGGCTTCCATACCAAGTGTTCAAAAGGCCTTTCCACTGAGCTCAGGAATTGAGCATTGTACACCGATTTGGCTGTGTAATCACCACCTGGTGTCCATTTCCAAAGTACATCCGACCTATCTGGTGATAGTGTGACCTGCTGGAGCATACCAAACAAGTTTACAAATTCAACAATTTAATGTTGGGTAATCCTCCTTAAATTCGCGATCTATTTATTTCTATTTAGTGCCTCTTTGTAAGATCAAGGAGGCCAGTTAGAGGGGGGGTGAATAGGCGGTTTTAAAATCTCTTTTTGCTAAAACTGAGTTTTATGTGCAGAAGTGTAAATTAAATTGGTTTTGCACAATTAAAGCCTACATGAAGTAGTCTCAACTAAGTGCACCAACAACCTAAGTCTATATAGCAATTCAATTCTAAGAATATAAATTATGAGTTTTATGTGCGGAAGCGTAAATCAAATCAGTTTTGCATAGTTAAAACCTACATTAAGTAGTCTCAACTAAGTGCACCAACCTAAGTTTAGATCAAGGTTTACAATCCCAGGGTGACAAGCAATCAATCCAATTCTAAGAATATAAATTACAAGAATAAAAATGAACACAAGGAGGTAAACCACAAAGATGACACGACGATCTTTTTAACGTGGTATTTGGAGACTTGCCGGTCTCCCCTAGTCCACATTGAGGTAAGCCCAAACGAATTAGATCGACTCTACGAATTAAGCCAAACACCTCGAATCCACTAGTGATAGCTCTTCCCCCCGCCCCTCGGGTAGGTAAGCTCTAACCTTCACAACATGTCAGTCCTTCTCACAAGCTTCTTGATAAGATCACTGGACCATGACGTCTCCACGTCGTCTAGGTGTCGGTAAATACCAGAAGTAATAAGCCAAGTCCCTTGCTTGACTCTCACCAGGTGCTATATATACAAGCACAAGCGAATACTCAATCCACATCTAGATGCAACACATATAACTAGAGACCTCTCTCCTTACTCACAAAGTGCAACACATGCACAATTGACAGGAGAAGCTCACACTAGCTCAAGAGAGTGAAATAGGATGTCTTCAACCTGGATGTTATATAGCTCCCATGCAAGAAACTAGTTGTTACTTGCAAAATCAGCACAAACACATACACCCCAGACATGTATGGGGTGCTGGTAACAACACCTAATGGCTAGTTCGTGTACACGTGGCAAATAGCCGTTGGTCCGAGATGTTGATGCCCTAGACATGTCTTGGGTACCCCCATACATGTTTGGCCCACCTTGGGAGCTCTCTGGAAACCTCAGACATATCTGCCCTATGTTGAAAACTTGAGTTCAATTCAGTTTTTGATTTCCAAAGCAAAGATGCATGAACTTCGACCACTTGAAAAACTTATTTGAGAATTATAGTCTTATACCACAAATACTAGATACATGAACCTCAACTATTTACAAAACACATCTGCAAACTTTAGTATCATGCCACAAGGAGTAGGTGATGGACTTCAACCATTTGCAAATTATAGTTTCATGCTATAAAGAGTAAATACATCAGCTTCAACTATTTATAAAACACATTCGAAAACAATAGCATTATGCCACGAGTAGGTGCATGGACTCCAACCATATGCAAAATTATATTTGCAAATTATAATCTCATGCTACAAATTTAAATATTTGCAAAACACATTCACAAACAACAGAATCATGCCATAAGGAGTTGGTGTATGGACTTCAACCATTTGTAAAACACATTTACAAATTATAGTCCCATGCTATAAAGAGTAAATGCATGAGCTTCAACTATTTGCAAAACACACTCATAAATGATAGCATCAGGTTTAGAAGAGCTAGAGTAAGCGGGATTGAGCTATCAACATATGATAAGACTCAAGCTACTAGATAATACCCCTCTTAATAGTATGAAAACCTATACTAAAAATCCGTTCTCCCAACCAAACACCAAGACTGGTAGAATGACTAAGGAACATATCCTTAGCCTATGCTAGTTACCTTTGGCTTACGTGATGATGATCATCTCCTCTCCAAGTCCAGGTCCTTGTCTTGATGGCCATCAAGTCATGGTGTCATCCACTTGACTTGAAGACCATCAACTCATGATACTAACCAAAGTCTTCCTCATGAACCGGGACTAAACCTATTTCACACCAACTCATGGAGAATGTTAGTCCGACAAATCCGATTGTCATTAATAACCAAAACTCACCATTAACACATAATGAAGGGACTAGATCATTTAAATCTCCCCCTTTTGGAAATTCATGACAACCCAATTGCAAATAATTGAATTTACAACTACAAAAGCTTCATATATTCGAAGGATCTGTTTCAAAGTAAGGATCTCGATATATGTGGATAAAGAACAAGGATAAATACTAGTAAAACCACAAAACATAGAGTGAACTCCCCCTTAATGTGTGCATGCGTATATATATGAGTTGAAACAATATGAACATATCCAACATAGATTTTTGGTGGAGTTCAACTGATATTTTGATCCGAGTAATGCAACAAGATTTAAGAATATGACATCAAATGCATACCTCCGAAGATTTTTCATCTTTCTATCCAAATAATACTAAACAATAGCATATCAATAAAAATTTTAGTCTCGCATTTAGATTTATTATTAAGAGAAAATTCATAATATGCCACTAAATAACTACATGATTCACAATGTACCACTCATTGTGAGACTAACATGTGGGCCGAGAGCCCATATGTTAATGAGACACCAATTGCATATACATATAATGAATTACCCCTATTATTAATCACCAAAATCAAATTAATGGAGCTTGAATTTACACTCTTACATCATCCTATTTTTCCTGCTCGCAATCCGGTAAAGCCCGAGTGCAATATCCCTTAATGGTGTGGAATTTATCCATGCATCCTTCCAAAAACTTGCTTTGGTGCTGTCTCCTAAAATGATAGTTGTGGATGCCTAAAACAACACTCGACCTTCTTCGTAAACTGACAACTGCATTCCACACCACAATTTTTTCGGTGGTTTCTATTAATACCATAACCAGTGGAGGTGTAAGGCTCGACTAAAACATTTAACATAAAGCACTCCAAGGTCGCCGAATTTCTTTGGGCGGCATATCACGTTCCAGTTCACCCAACATTTTCTGTCGGTACATAGGTCTTTCCCACTGCAAAAACAGGCTCTTCGACGCTTATCTATCTGAAATAACCCAAAATCTGGATTTCAAAAAAAAATTGAATCTTTTTGGTTTGAATTCAGATTTCTTTCCCTGTTCGGAATTTTCTTCCAAATTCCCGCTTTCCTTTTCCGTCCAGCCGTCTTCCTCTTTTGAAAGCGCCTTCTCTCCCGGGAGCCTCCTCCCTTCTTCCTCCCTCTCCTCCTTCCTTCCTCCTCACGCCGCCGCCACTGCTGCGATTTTGCGGCGCCGCAATCGACGACCGCCACGCCAGCACGCCACCTCCAGCACCTTCCACCGCCTTCGCCGCCTCCACCTCACCCCGCCACCTCCTCTCCCGTGCCGTTCTTCCTCTCCCGCCAACCACGTCGCCGCCACCCATGCCGCCCCACACCGCGCCCTGCTCCCACCTCCTCCCGACCTATAAAGGCCACCGGGCAAGCTTCCAAGCTCATCTCCCACCACACCACCACCCTTGCCCTCTCATCACCAACACCGGCCGAATTCCGAGGAATCGCCGTCGCCCTGTTCATCTTCCCTGGAAGACCCGAGGTGAAATTCGCCCACCCCGTTGATCCCCTCCCATTCCTCTTCTTGCTTTAGCTCCGCCTCACTTCCCCGCTTCTTTTCCCCACCTCCCAAACCCACCGGAGCTCGCCGGCGCCGTGCTCCTCCTCCACCTCACTCATGGCTCACGCCGCCACACCGCCTCGGACCTCCCCAAGCACCCACACCACCACCCCCGAACTCCCCTACCTCCACTGATGCTCAAGCACCCCTTCCTTTGGCCTGTGCGCCACCCTAGCGTCGCCGGCTTCGTCCCCTGTTCCGGCCGGCCGCCACTCTCGCCGCCGCACCATTCCCGAACCCCTTCGACCCCTCCAAAGACCAAAAATGGAACCTCCTCACCTCAGTGATGCTCCCTGCACCACTCACCCTCGCCGCCGGCCACCGCCGCCACGCATGGCCGTTGCCGCCGGCTCGGGAACCTGACAGCGCTGCCTTCGGCCGAAAGCGCAGCTCAAGCTCGCGTGGCGGTATTGGGCCTTAAAGGCTGGCGGTTTGGGCCGTAGCCCATTTAAAGTATTGGGCTTAGCCTAATACTATTTAATGCACAATAGTTTCATTTCTTTGTTCATCCGAAAAAACTAAAAACACTATTCATGATCCAAAAACATGAAACCCCTTAATGTTCAGATTATTTGTTGTTCATTAACCAAAGCACTAAATCCTATAATTGTTCACTGACTCATTTTCAGGTATGAATAGTAAAATAGTACTATTCATCATCCGCGCCTTTTACAAACCAAGACCCTAATTTGACATTACGTGTCAAAGTTGACCGCTCGAACCGAAAACCCACTCCTTGTCTATTCCTTTAAATCGGTCCAAACACTGCTGTACGCAGTAGCTATTCTTTGTTCACGACAAATCAAAACACTATTTATAACCCGAAAATGGGGTTCCCTATTCCTTCGACCGAAACAAGAAAACCTAATTCTTGTTCAAAAAACCAAAACAGAAATCTAGTTCTTTATTCAGATCAATATTTGTAGATGAATAGTAAAAATACTACTATTCATTACTCGACCATTTTTACTTTGAAACCCTAATTAGACACTTTATACTCTTTTCGACCGTTTGAGCAGTGAATCCAAAACTCAACTCCGTTCAGTCCAAACAAGTGCCAGATAAATCTCCAGCATCCCACACCACCACCTTCCTTTATGATTCTATATCCATTTACAATATTTTTTGTTGTACTTGGATCCAAATCTCAGCTCCATTCGATCCATTTAAACACCAAATAATCTCCACCACTCCACTCTACCTTTCTTTGTGTTTCTTTTCTGGTTTTATTTACTTGCTTGTTGTTCCCAGCTCATTCCTTGTCGAGCCGGATTTTATTTGAATTGTTTTATTGTTTTGTTTCTCGTTAGGTCACGACTTCGACGATCAAGCTCCAGAAGACGCAGGACAAGACCAGTATCCAAAAGACTTAGTGCAAGAAAGCAAGTCGCATTCTTTGATCATTTTGAACCTACATTTCATACATGTATTTATTACTTTCATTACTGTATTCGTGCCAATTACTTTAAGTATTGAAATAATACTTTTGAATACCATGACAATTAGATAAATCCTAAATACCCCACAAACAAACCCACCCAACTCTTGTAGGCCATATTCACCTTGACAAGCTTAGTTTATATAGAATATTATAAATAACTTCATCACCAAAAACGTGTTCATCAATCAAAAGCAAGTATTGGCTACTCGCCAATGGTTTTGGTGCAGAGTTGAGGGTTGTGTCCAGAAAGTTGGGCAACCCAATAGACTTGATAAAAGTGAGTCATCAGTGAGATCCGGAGGTGGACAGCCACGAGTTGGTGTTGGGCCATCGCCTCACTGGATGACAGGTAAGGACAAAAACCTTGTGCCAAAGTAATGCGACATAGAAACCGCTCAACCATAGCGTGGTTATTACTCCACAGCTAAGTACACTTGCTCTCCGATTGAATATCTACATGAAAAGCGTGTGCTCTTGTATGATAGAGCGTGCAAGGAACTAGGGTGTGACAGAGTGGGCGGAAGTGGACACTCGGTAGTCTACACACATGCGGTATGGGCCCATCGGCCTCGGAGTGAGGATTCCACTAACGGTTAGTGGTTTCCAGTTTGTATGGAGTAAGAACCTACGGGTAGAGACTAGAAAGGTTGAGCGGTGAAAGGCTTTGTTATCTCAGCTCGATCATGCGCTAACGTGTTGCGTGTATATGATCTGACGAAGACGAGCTTGAGATATCTTGTGGGTAAGTTGGGCAACTCTGCGAGTGAATAATCAAAGGTATTCGAATCGTCGTGCTTCCGGCTAATGAAGCTGTGTCAATGGGTGATTCGATTACAAAGACATAAGTAGAGTTTTTGAGATGTTAAGTTGGTGACCGAGGTTGTTGATAAACCCCTGATGCTATTACTTACTATTGTTTTACTGTTTTATAAATTATTTTAAACGCAAAGTGCATCCACATATGCCAGGTATGGTAAACCCTAACCATCAATTGAACTCCTTGCATGTAATTATTTAGCATTTCCATGCGGCTTGTTGAGTACGGTGGTAGTACTCATTCTTGCAATTTGCAAAACATCCACAGAAGAGGATCCTTGTGAACAAGATTTTGGTAGACCCCAAGAAGGCAACGACTACTGTTACTAGGTCTCGACTACGCTCAAGCGTACCTGTGGTTTGAAGTTCTTTTGTCTTGTATTTAACTTTGGGATTGGATGCCTGTGTCAGGTCAAAACAGGTTGTTAAACCTTAACTTTGTATAACAAAAGTCTGGTTTTGTTGCAATCGAAAGCTTGCTTGAGATACTATTTGCTTCGCAACTGTACATCCTGGGCAGTTGCGAAGGGTTTAGCAGTCCCGAAAATCGGGGCTGTCACACTATCCGTTTTCACACCCATACCTGTAGGTCTAACACAGTGAGTTGGTAGATTGGTAAGGTTGTGAGCACTGCCTTGAGAATTGTCAATCTCTAGGCCCTTGAAAGCATGCGCTCTTTGTATCCTACTAGTCTCCCTTCAATCTTATCGATCAATGGCTGAAGTTGCATCTTCCTGAGTTTGCAGAAAGTCAACATTAATCCAAGATATGTGCATGGTAGATGTTTTCTAGCAGCTAGAAAGTTTAGCAGGATGTCATCAAAATCGAGTTGTTGGCATCGGATGGGAATGATAGCACTCTTGTTTATGTTTACCTTAAGGCATGTGTTTATGTTTACCTTAAGGCATGTGACTTCACTAAATATTTGTAACAACTCCTTTAACAGCTCCACTTCCTCCTTGGCCAGCGCTAGAAAAATTATTGCGTCATCTTCATGCATCGAGAGCTGGAACTTTGCCGGTCTCTCATTTAGAGGTGTAAGCCAGCTTTGCTCGGTTGCTCGATCAAGTAGGCACTACAGTGAATCGATAGCTAGAATGAATAGATATGGTTGCCAAATTTTCAGTCCCCGAGTTCCATTTAACAAGATCTTGGAGCTCGATGTCGCTAGAAGAATGGAAATCCATTCTCTCCATTTAACACCAAAGCCCCTTATTTGAGGCATATCCAGCGTATAAGGCCATGAAACTGAGTCGAATGCTTTTGATATGTCAAGTTTTATCATGAGTACCGGTGTCTTCGATCAGTGGTAGTTGCACATATAAGAAGTTTTCATGTATGCATCTCCTTTTGATGAATGCACTTTGGCTCTTGGAAATCAGCTTATCCATATGTTTGGCGAGGTGGATCGACAGTACCTTTGTAATGAGCTTTGCAAGACTCTGTATTAAGCTAATTGGTCTGTACTCGCCTATTTCAATGGCCTCTTTTTTCTTTGGCAGCAGAACAATGTTCGTTGTGTTAATCTTCGCAAAGTTTGATCTGTTCAAGACCAAAAAAAAAAAAAAAACTTGCAAACACAGCTAACACATCTTCCTTAATGACCGCCCAACTTTTCTTGAAAAAACAGCTGGCGAATCCATTCGGGCTAGGTGCCTTGTCTGGCAGCATTTGGTTTATTGCTGCCGCGATTTATTGCTCGGTAAACGGTTGTTCCAAATCGTGCAGGTCGTGGGCTTATAGCTGAATTTGTTTCCAATCAAAGGTGGTATGCGCTGGCTGAGCAGCGCCCAAAATCTCGTTGAAATGCTAGTGCAGTGCTTCCTCTTTCTCTACATGGTGTATGAAAGACTGTTGTTTTTCCTCAAAATGCGAATAAAGTTCTTCCTTCTCGAATTAAAAAACTTGGTATTCGCATCACAATTTTTTTTTAAATACTATTATTTTAAAATATAATTACAAAACTAAATAATCGCCCAAAAAAATTACAAAACTAGACATCTGTCGCCACTTAGAATGGCAACAGACTCATGTCGCCATTCTAATTAGCGATAGAGACACTGTCGCCAATGGGAACAGTGGGGGAGGTTTCTGTCGCCACTCCAATTGGCGACAGGAGGAGGGTCTCTGTATTTTTTTAAAATTTATGCGTAGAGGAATTTATAAATTTATTTTTAAATTTATGTGTAGCGGAATTTTTGAATTTTTGTAAGGTTTAGGGTCACCATGCGCAATGTTGACCCGATATTTAGGGAAAAGAGATGTAATTTGTTTGATAAGATATGTGGACCATTAATTTGGTGTGGCAGAGTTTGGTCTTTCCCCTCTGTAAAGTTTGCATAGCAGTGTTCGGTCTGAAAAGCTGGAGAGGTAGAGTTTGCCCTGGCTATTTCTACTGACTATTCCCGATAGATCACAATTTGTACCAACTATTTTTTAGCACATTTTTGTCGATAAACCACAATGTCACAATTAACATTACATAACATTCAGCACAATCTTATAACATCTTTTGTTGATAAATCACAATGACACAATGCACAATGACATTACATAACATTCAGCACACCGTCATAACATCTTTTGTCGATAAATCACAATAGCACAATGCACAATGATATTACATAACATTCAGTGTAACGTCGTCACATACTTTGTGGACAAATCTCACTGATATTACATAACATTCAGCACAACATCATAACACCTAGTTTTTTACAAATCAAAGTGATATTACAAAGAATTGGGCATCACATATTTCAACTGGACCAACCTTTCCCGTGGTCGTGACCTCAACGCCCCCCAGATGGACCGCCTTGAGTCGAGCGGTCAGATGAGATCCCCGCGACGACGTCCGGAGTGCCGATGTCTCCTTCGTCCTGAGGATTTCTCATGGGGTATTTCTTGAAGGTGTATCCAGACTCCCTGCAAATAGACCACTTCTTCATACGATACCTGGCTTCTGCTTCGTCCATATCGTTCCTGATGCGCCGTATTTATCGTCATCCAACCTTTCCCTTCAACCTATCAACGTCTACGGCCCAGATAAGTTGCTATCAGGCGGATAGTCAGTGAAATGGCCAACACGACATAACCATACATCTCTGTACTCCAGGTTTGCATCACTTCCTCCTTGTTAAAATAGTCAGTGAGGTACTGGCTGGGATGTTGTGCCGTCATCGAACATGCGGCCATAACATAAGAACAGGACCTATGTAAAAGAAAGGGCTTGTTGCAAGTGCATACGCAACTAGCACGACGTAGTGTGCACTTGTGGGTGATCCTCTCGCGGTTCGTTCCGCGGCGTCCTTTATCCCTGCACGTTATCTCAAAGCGAATCTCCCTTGTGCCCGTCTTAAATGCTCGGTGCATCTCACCCTTCTTGATTTTCTCCTCCATGTACTTGGCGATCATGGTGGAGTAGAGCACTTTGTCATTTGCCATAGCGAATGACGCGTTGTTGCTTCAGTCAACAAAGTAATTTATGGTACTGCGGAGAATTACCTCCACAATACCAACCAAAGTGAGGCACCTTGCGTCGCGCATAACACAGTTGTACACCTCTGCTAGATTGGTTGTCATGGCACCATATCGTGCACCACCCCTGTCATATAGCAGCGGCCACTTCTCCTTAGGCTCGTGCTCAATCCAATCTGTGAAGTATTTCACCAGCGCCCCCATCTTCCTCGTCATGTTAGGACCATCTGTGGGTAGCTGTGGCAATACTTCGAGGGGTTGGTCAGCGCTTGGGACGGCCCTCTTCGTTGACTCCCTTCTATGTGTCTGGATCCGCTCATCCAGAATCTTCTAGAGCGCTTCAAACTTTTACTACTGGTTCTAGTTGCATAGCCGCTTGAACAGGTTTATCAAGTCCTTGTTGCGGAACTACTTGTAGAAGTTTGCACCCAAGTGCTTCATGCACCACTTGCTCTACAGATCCGCCTACGGAAGTGGTTCGTTCTCACCTTATTATAGCTGAGTTATTGCATTCAGTAGGCCTGCATGCCGATCATGTATAACACATACATTTGGACGGTTCTATACAACAGAAATCCTCAAATTCCTTAGGAACCACAACTAGCTGTCTTGTTCTCGCTTTCAATGAAAGCGAATACTACGGGAAGAACTTGATTGTTCCCGTCTGTCACTATTGTAGTCAGTATTTATCTCTTGTACTTTCCAGTCAGGAATGTATCATCCATGCATAAGATTGGACAGCAGTACCGAAATGCAGTGATGCATGGACCAAAGACAAAGAATGCTCGCTGTAGTACCCTCTTATTGGCCCACTTCGGATGCGTGGAATTTTGAATGTCGACATGAGTACCGGGATTCCTGTCTTGTATGACTCGGAGTAGCCTGGGGAGGTTGTGGTAGGAATTCTCAAACGTGCCGAACCTTATTCCAATGCCTTCTATTTTGCCTTTCAAGCCTTAGCATAGCTGACTGTGTACTAGAACCTCGCCGCAATCGCTCGAATGATGGATTGTGGCTCAAAATCCAGATTATCCATGATCTCACCGTACATGAGGTTAGCGATGAAACCTGGTGATAGGTTCCTGTGGGATTGCACTAACTCAGCGACGACACATGTGTGTGGGACCACTATATAGCACTTCCAGTAAGTGTCCCACTTAGGCTGAAATGTGTGTACTCGCTAAGGGCGTCTCTCTATGTCGCATTTTACGTCGTAGTATCTTGGGTTAGACTTAACGACTGTGAATGCACGTCGCATCGATAAGGCCTAGAATTTGACCGCCTCCTGCATGACCTCCTTACATTTGTATATAGCTCCTTGACTGACCTCACTCTGGTCGTACCCCCACAACACACGAGAGCCTTCGTTGACAACAAGGTTGTCGAACTGGTATGTTTTCCACTCGGATGGAACAGCCTGCTGGTCCACATCATCCTCGTCGTCAGATCATTCATCTTCTGACAATGCCATGTAGTCTCGATCTTTGAGATCCATCTTTTGCACTAGGGCTTCCAGCTCCTCACCTTCGTCAGCAAGCCCACTAGCTTATCTAACTGAAGGAGCTCCTTCCACAGGGTTTTCATCAACAGGACCAGCTTCTCTCGGACCTTCGGCCATTGCGTACGCCGCGCTGTGGCTGGAGTCCCCAACTTCTTCTTCGACATCATCACCCCCTTATTGTTCATCCGCGGATGCAAGAGTGGGCTTGGCATATGCCTGGGCTAGAAGGACCAAATCCCACCCTCCCTCGCCATGCGTACATATGACTGTCATGACCTTGTTCCCTTGAGCTGCACTAACTCTCAATATGTGGCTGTGTTGCTCAGGGGGGGTAAAGCAACTCAATCTCAGATCATATACAGTATGGTCCAATTCGAATGAGTAAAACAACCACCGTATCACAGCACCCCATTGATGTCGCTCTGCTCTTGGCAGGGGCACGGTCGCCGATTGAAAATAACGCAAATCAATCCCCTCGGGGCCCTCAAGAATAGTCCCTTGATCGTAGTAAATTTTAAAATTGGTGATGTTCGATATATTTGATGCACTGCACCGTAAACAAGATTTCGATAATTTACCACATATCTAAATCTAGACTACCCACCGAAAAAAATTATTTACAACATACTGCACTACGTAACCGTACATCTAAAATTATGTAATCCATTCGGTTAAAAAAAGTTACCCAACAGGTGGGTGTCCGGACGGGCAGCGCTTCGCTATCTTCTCTCCTCCCCTCTGCTCCTCTCCCTTCCCTCCCCTCTCTCTTTTTTCTGAATAAAAATAAGTTTTACCTAAATTTTAGGGTTTCAAGGATCTTTTATAGGGCTCAGCTCCCTATCGTCATTTGAATTGATGACAGGTCCACAGGGAGCTAAGCCCTCTTGTCACCAGTGGCTAGGCCCCCTGTCGCCAATTGGAGTGGTAACTGGGCCGACAAAAGTTTAGTTTTGTAATTTGTTTTACTATTTTTTAAAACATAGCAGTTTTGTATTTCCAATTTTGGACCGGCTCCAAACCAGTTCTTGGTAGCTTTTCAACTATGATTTTGATCGGGTCATTCGCATCTACCTGCTATGACCAAGCTTCCTGTACCACCTCTTGCTAACCCGACATATATAATATGGCCAATAGTTGTACGATCGTGAACAGAAGCTAAAACATCCTATGGATTCCTGCCTGGTACCTCTGGTCCTGAACACTAGTACTGGCCCAGGCGTCTTGTATGTCGTAGTTTGAGCCTTCGAAAAAAAAAAGACGACGCAGATATTTTGGGCAAGAAAATGATGATGGAAATGGACCGTTGACTCACAATATGTCAGGTCAACAGACAGCACAACTGGCAACAGCAAGCTCGATTTGGTGCATGGGCCCACTAATAATACATGGCAGCTCAAACCAAACCTCTAAGCTGTCGAGGAACCATCGCTAGCGAGTCTAATTCAAGCGATTACCTCGTAGATAAACATAGAATCGTAAGAACAATGCATGAACAATAAGAACAGAATAAGAGATTAAACACAGAGATATAGGGGACGTCTTGCTTCTCTTTATTCCTTCATTCATCGATCAATCCTTTACAATGAATAGCACCCCCTATTTATAGGCTACGACCCTGCTAGGGTTTTGGATGGGGCGCCCACTAATGGGCCGACTGCAGGGTCAGGCCCATGGTTTCCCAACACTCCCCCTTGGGCACCTATCCTTCATGTCCATATCTCGTCAAAACTCCATAAAAACTCAGTGGAAAAAATTTGGAGAAAGAGTACATGATACACGTTCTGCTGTGACGCACGAATTGCCTCATTAAAAACCTTGGCGAGAAACTTGGAAAACTTCGTCAAGGAAAAAGTACAATTCACCCAATTTCATTTAATCTCTGGATTTATTCTTTGGGTACTCGATCTTCATGATCAAGCTTTAATAATGAGTTCGTGAAGGTTCTCCCCCTGAATTCTGCACTTCTAAGTCTCATCGTTCCAATTCACGTATGCATCTTTCAAAACTAGATGCTGGAAGTGACTTAGTGAATAGATCTGCAAGATTCTCACATGACTCGATATCACGATGACTTTGATTACGTTCATCTTTTGCAATTCATGAGCATAGAAGAACTTGGGGTTGATATGCTTTGTGAGAGAACTCTTCACATAACCCATCTGTTCTTGTGCAACACAAGCTGCATTATCTTCATACAAAAAGTAGGGGTTTGCGCGGTATTCAATCCACACGACTGCTAGATGTGGTGAATCATCCGCTGAAGCCAAACACATTCTTGTAAGGCCTTGTACAATGCTATAATCTCCAAGTGGTTCGTCGAAGTCGATACAAGATATTTCTTAGATGATTTTCATGGAATTGCAGTTCCACCACATAGGAGTTCATAGACTGTTTGCGATTTGGCTGTATGCGGGTCCTACAAGTACCCGTCATCTGCATTGCCATTCATAGTTAAGTCTTGGTTCTTTTTGTAGAACAGACTAAATTCTTTGTTTCTTTGGAGGTATTGAAAGATGTCCTTCATTCTCTGCCAGTGCCTTTGTTAGGTTCTGTACTATACCTTGCTAATAGGTTCACGACAAATACAATGTCCGTTCTAGTACAGTTTGCTAAATACATTAGTGCTTCTATTGCACTTAAGTGTGGGAATTCGGTCCGAGACTTCTCCCCCTCTTTTTAGGTCTATACTGGTCTTTGTCTTCTGCAAAGATCTCCGACCATTAGCACTTTCAAATGGTATGCCTTTGCAAAGTCGAACCTTTCTGACACCTTCTGAGTGTAGGTTGACTGATGTACTAATATTCCTTCAGGGACATGCTCAAGCTCCAATCCTAGGCAATATTTAGTTTTACCCAAATCTTTTATTTCGAACTCCGACTCCAGGTAAGAGCTTGCTTTCCTAATATCTTTCAGAGTTCCGATGATATTCAGATCATCTTCATACTCTAAGATTATACAAAATCCATTCTGGGATCGTCGTATAAATATACAGAGATTATTCTCATTGTTCGTGTAGCCTTTCTTGCATAGAATGTTGCTTCAAGCGATTATACCACATTCTGCCTGATTGCTTAAGTTCACACAATGACTTCTGAGTTTCACACTGTACATATTTCTATTTGCTCTGTTTTGATTCGGGACAGTGATACATTCAGATATCTTCATATAAATGTCCGAATCCAATATTTCATAAAAGTATGCTGGTACCCCATTCCATCAATTTCACTTCTAACTTCAAGTTCACTGCCATTGAGATAAATATTTAAAAGGGAGTTCCGCCCATGACCGGGGAATATGTTCCTTCATAATCATCTTCTGGATGTCCAGTGAAAATTTGTACAACGAGCCTTGCTTCTTTTCATTTCTCTTTCGAATAAATACCCACTTATACCCTACGGGGTGCACAAGGGAGGCGTGCACTTACGAGGCCTAAGCGTCTTTTTTATTCGGAGAGAATAATTGATTTCTATTGCCTTCTCCTAATCTTCTCAATCTGATCTTTTCTTTCGTTTAGCGAGCGATGCTCTGAATCAAGATTGATGATTGTGGCAAGTTTCTTTGCAAAGTAAATATCGACATTAGCTGTTGTCATATTCAAAGATTCTCCCGAGGTCATAAAGTTTATAACTATTTCTTCAAAGGGCGATTCTTCTAATGCTTCTACTTGCTCACCGCTACTTTCAATTGGGGCAAGTCCCTTTAGTTTTTCAGCTCCGATGTGTGCGCACATCCATCACGATGTCTCCCTTCATGGGGATGTTGAATTCTGGTATGCCTTTTCTGAAAGTTCCATACCGATGCCAGGTCTCAACTGGCTCCCCTTCTAGTTCTGGGGCACTTCGGTGACCGGCTGTGTCAAGTCCTTCTTATCCTTTTTCACCAGGCGTCCCTGATTACTTCGGATTCGAGGGACCGGAGTTCTCGTCCTTTTATTCTGAGGCCTCTGGACGGGATTAGGGATACCCTCTCCGGTGTATTGCTTGCAGGCAAATGCTACTTATTCACGCTCTTCAAATCACTAAAATAGTCTGGCAGTTGATTCACTAATACTTGCAAATCAATTATCTTCTGGACTTCAATTGTCTTCTAGACTTCAATTCAATTATCTTCTGGACTTCTCTATTTGCTTCACTAGTGCTCGGGTCATATGCATAGATTTCAATTATCTTCTGGACTTCAAATGTCTTCTAGACTTCAATTATTTCCCGACATTATTATCAAGGGTTGATTTCCTCCCCCTAATGACGGGAAACTAATCTCATCTATTGTACTATCAGCGAATCGGGCATTATGCAAATCTCCAGTCATAGGGTCCAAATACTTGATTATAGATGCTGTCTCATAACCAACGTATATCCCAAACTTTCGGAGAAGACCCAATGTAGTTCGCTGCGGTGGTGGTATAGGTATATACCCTTGCAATAAAACCTGCGAAGATGAGAAGTTTTCGGTGCTGACCCTTACGCTAGTTGCATAGGTGGATGGATGTTATAGGCCGACGGTCTAAAACTAATGAGAGCTGCTGCGAGCAGGACTACGTGTCCCCAACCTGTAGTTGGTAAATTACAATTCTTCAAAGTTTTGCTAGTCCATTCTACGTGTGGATATGATGTACAGAATGCTCATCGTTAATTCCCATTGCTATATAGTAATCATCAAATGCTTTCAAAGTAAATTCTCCGGCGTTGTCCATTCAGGTGGACTTCATATGATGATCAGGGAAAATATTTTGAATTTAATTATCTGCGAGATTAGCTTTACAAAAGCATGGTTTCTCGTAGACAATAAACATATATGCGACCATTCAGGGGAAGCATCGATGAGCACCATAAAATACCGAAATGACCCTTACATGGGCTGTATAGGACCGCAAATGTCTCCTTGGATACGGTCCAGGAATGCAGGGACTTCATCCTTCACTTTCAGAGGAGAAGGTCTAGTAATTAGTTTCCCGGTGGCACATGTAGGGTACACAGAATCTTCTTGATTCAGGAAATTCTTTACATTCATATTATGTCCCTGTGAATTGTTAATTATATTTCTCATCATCCTGAGACCTAGGCGGTATAATCTATCATGCTAGAGATAGAAAAGTTCAGAGCTTCTAAATACGGTTTTCAGGGCAGTACAGGCTGCAGGTGCCTTAATATTAATGTAGTATAGCCCAGTTTCATATGAAGGAAGACATTCTAATGTCATTATTCCACATTCTTCACGCTTTTCAATGAGCAGACATTGCTTACCATACTCTTCTTCAGTCTCTACGTGGAAACCGTCAGCGCAAATATCCTTGGGAGTTCTAGTCGATTCTGGGTATAACAAGTCTTGATGAGGATATCCCTACTACTTATGAGGTTATTCGTGAAGCAGGAGCTAAACTTCTCAAACAACAGGTGCATTTGTTTCTTAATGAATTTCCTTTTGTTGCCAATGAGAATTGGTTACTACCTAAAGCAATAATTGGTGCATTCTCAGGTTTGACAAATTTAAAGACTTTGGAACCGAGAGGGAGGAGAGGGAGGCCGGGAACAAATTCATGGAGGAGAAACACATGCGACCAACAAGGGAGAAGAAACCCATGTGGCCAACGAGAGAGCGTGCTCTCGGGATAAAACCCTAGCACATGCGGGCGGTAAAGAAAGACATATGGTGACATGGCAACAAAGGGTTACATTGGCATCAAAAGAAGCATCAAGTGCATCGAACAAATTCGCGCAAACTAAGAGAAGGAAAGCTCACAATACAAGGGAAACCGAGAGGAGACTAGTTTAAATTTCCAAATTAAAGTAGGACGTTTTTGAATCGGATTCGTTTACGTGAACGATGTCGGACTCGGATCTTTATGCGATGAGCGATGTTGGACTGGATTCTTGTAGCACTCGGTTCTTGTTCATCCGAGTTTTGTGCTTCGTGGGAGGCTATATAAACCCCTATGGCGCACCATAGAGGTAGACCGGTTTATGCATAAGATTGAAACATAGCTATTGCTTGTTCTTTCGACACGAGTTCATGCGAGGACTTTGAGAGAGAATTAGGCGATCCATTGTTTTGTTCGCAATCCGAGGTCAAGCCGTCGTTCCATTGGGAATTGGGGACTTGGCGTTCGCGTTCGTGGTCTTGCTGACGAACAACTACCCGGTGTGTTTTGGGCGTATTCAAGAGTTGAGGTTCGTGCATTGGCGCGAGTGTTCAGCTAGCGATATCGCCTACCGCATTAACTATCACGGTTCCTCACTCGAGAAGATCGGGCCTCCGTATCATATGGTATCGATTCTAGGTTTACTCGGTGAGAATTTCTTTACAGTAGTTAGATTCGTTTTCTATCCTATCGTCCAATAAACCGAAAATTGCAATACCAAAACCGTAGTTTAATCTGTTATTTCTTGTGCGTTTAGTTAAGTTTTAATCCATTAGAGTTTTTGTTTTTAGTGTTGATCCATGTGTTCCTTTTGCGTTGCTTAATCGTTGTGTTCACATAAACCGTACCAAATTGCTGATTGAACTCCTCAATTAGCACCCAAAAAGAGATAGGCGAGAAACACTTTGGGTTTCTTGAGCTTCACTTATATCCTTTCATCCTTGAGACTAGCTTTTGTACATTGCACTAGGGCTGTTCTTTGGTTTATTTACACGTTGTTGAATTGTGAGACTTGTGCAATCAAGAGGAGCAAACCCTATTTCGGCCATTGCAATAAGAAAAGAGGAAAAGGCAGGTTACAAGAAAAAGCCACGGCTTGAAAAGGTATTAAAAAAACAAAAGATCAAACCCATAAATACGATTACCAAATTTTTCCTTTCGGTTTCCTTAATAGCCGAAGGGCGAAGAGCTTTGTTCATGCGGTTTTGAGAAAAAAACAAACAAAAAGGGCTGGCGAAATTGGGAAGAGTAAACCTTAGTCCACAATTTCAGATTGTGTATTTAATCTATTTGAGCAATCTTGTGCCCTAACATTGATATCTTTGCAATTGGCTAGCGTCTCTCATAGTACTTGGTGCAAAAAGCAGCTAGTTTTCATCTCAATTTCAGTTTGTCTCTCACTAGCTCATTCCTTTGTTTGCATTAAGTCACATTTATCTTTGTTTGTGCGTTCATACACTTCGCTTAAACCTTTTGGATCAGCACATAGGCAAAATACTCTAGCTTGGATCATTACTTAGCTTTACAATACCTTGAATATCAGATTGCATAGGATATACACATACCGTCCGAGCTCCACCTACACCCGTTTGTGTACTCCTTGCTCTTGGTTACGCTCATACATTACGGGTTAAGGTCGCTCATTGTCTGGCTGTCGATTTGCCGTCCTTGATTCACTTTGGAGCAGTAAGCTTGTCTTGTGTTCGGGGCGGTGAGTTGCGGCGTAGAGAGCAAGTTTTTACTAACCCGATATAATTTCGTTTGCTATTTGTGAGTTGTATCCATGTCGGTCATCGGGAGAATCCACCGTTACGTGGGCAGAGTATACGGTTGTGTGGGGCGCTACAAAAGCAACTTCATGATCGTGATAATGGTGTGCGCGATGAGCTCGGGTTCGTTGATTGGATTGAACAACCTCGGAGAGGAGGTTACGCAACTACGTCGGACATCAACAACAACTTCTTGGGTGCACGCCATGTTCAATCAACCAAGCGTGCATCGTAAGGATTTTCACGATAAGCCCAAATTTTCTATCCCTATATTTTACAGTAAATGCGGATGTACAAGAATATCTCACTTGGGAGCTAGAAATTGATACTCTATTTGGATGCACAACTATACCAATGAGAGGAAGCTCTTGCTTGCGTCTAGTGGCTTGGTGATTATGCCACACATTGGTGGGAGCGGTTTATTAAATAGCGTATGGAGCGCCATGAATTGCCGATTATCACGTGGGAGCGGATGAGCGGCATTTCGGCACGTTTGTACCGCCGCCACTGGCGTTCTCTACTTGACAAGTTGACTTGTCCACGAAAATGTTTAAATGCGCTAGTATATCACATGTGAAGGCGATCGAGCATGGGACATTCCCTTCGGTACATGTTTAGTGTAGTCTGCCCCATTGCTTCATGAAGAGTTTGTGGTTCTTGGTAATTGCTCAATTGCTGACCCACAATCTTTGGGGGACGGGATGTATCCAAACCCATATGAGAATGAGTGTCACATAGCCAAATTGAGTGAGAATGATAAAGAGAGTGAGTGTGTGATTCCACCATATGTGAGGTTGAGAGCATCTCTATTGAGTGTGAGAAAGATGCACCAAAAGAAAAGAGAGAAGTAGATGATAGTCAAAGTGAGGTTACTCTGAAATTCACGATTTATTTTCTACTTCTAGTGTTGTTTCTCATTGTGTGGAGTTGATATTAAAGAAAATGAGTTGAAAGTTGAACAACCGCACCGTTGGACGTGAAAGACGAGGAGATAACCACGGTGGGGATAGAGTGCTTGCGATCCAATGGTTTCATGATGATGATTTGATATCTACAACAACTACAACAAGCGAGGAGGATGGTAAAGGTAACTTGATAATGGTGTTGAATTGCATACTCATCAAGAAGAATACGTCTGAGTTCGATCTCTAGTGTTCCTTTGAATATTCCATGTTCTAAAATTTGTATGCGCTCAATTTACATAATGTGGAATTGATTACCCATAAGGGCGTTCTTACTAAAATATCTTTTGATGATCTTTTATACTATATCATGTTCGATGTTCATAGAGAGCTATCTAGTGTGATTGAGAATCTTGCTAAAGTTTCATGTTTAAAATCACTCGTTAGTACTTATGCCTACACATATACATTCAATTTGATTGGAGATTATGGTGTAGATGACAAGTTCTATGTTTATCGAATATGCATTACATGATAATCTTGCTGATTTAAAGTTGCATGTTTTGCGCAAACCATCTATTGAGAAATATCATGATCATTTTGAGATGGATTTTAATACAAGTGCCTATTGTTTAGAACGCAATATGATGCCTACTTGTTTCTCTATACATGTAAACAACGTGAGTCGAGTTGAAGCATGGAAGAAACTAAAATTTTCTCTCCAATATTTGAACAACTTGATCTAGTGGGTCCCTCTTATATCTTGTCCATGTACTTACCAAAGTCGAGGACGATTTTTCTCATGGGAGGGAGAATGATGTGACTCAAAGTATCGCAATGTATATATCAAATACATCCTATGGCTGCTATGATCCTAATTATTTTGTGCGCAACAACGAGAATGTCACAACAATTGATGCATACATATACCACGATATATCGTTGTTCTTTTGTTTATTACACTTTCAAGAAATCATCATGTGCTAGCGAAAGGAGTTTGGATGACAAATATATATACCACGCATATACGTTGTATTTTTGTCTAGCACATCTTGAGCTATCAAAAGCCGAGGACGGCTTTTTGAAGAAAGGAGGATGATGAGGATATCCTACTACTTATGAGGTTATTCGTGAAGCAGGAGCTAAACTTCTCAAACAACAGTGCATTTGTTTCTTAATGAATTTCCTTTTGTTGCCAATGAGAATTGGTTACTACCTAAAGCAATAATTGGTGCATTATCGGGTTTGACAAATTTAAAGACTTTGGAACCGAGAGGGAGGAGAGGGAGGCGGGAACAAATTCATGGAGGAGAAACACATGCGACCAACAAGGGAGAAGAAACCCATGTGGCTTAACGAGAGGAGCGTGCTCTCGGGATAAAACCCTAGCACATGCGGGCGGTAAAGAAAGACATATGGTGACATGGCAACAAGGGTTACATTGGCATCAAAAGAAGCATCAAGTGCATCGAACAAATTCGCGCAAACTAAGAGAAGGAAAGCTCACAATACAAGGAAACCGAGATGGAGACTAGTTTAAATTTCCAAATTAAAGTAGGGCGTTTTTGAATCGGATTCTGTTTACGTGAACAGTGTCGGACTCGGATCTTGTATGCGATGAGCGAATGTGTTGGACTCGATTCTCAGAGCACTCGATTCTTGTTCATCCGAGTTTTGTGCTTGCATGGGAGGCTATATAAACCCCCATGGCGCACCATAGAGGTAGACCCGTTTATGCATAAGATTGAAACATAGCTATTGCTTGTTTTTTCGACACGAGTTCATGCGAGGACTTTGAGAGAGAATTAGGCGATCCATTGTTTTGTTCTGCAATCCAGGGTCAAGCCGTCGTTCCATTGGGAATTAGGGACTTGGCGTTCGCCGTTCGTGGTCTTGCGACGAACAACTACCCGGTGTGTTTTGGGCGTATTCCGAAGAGTTGAGGGTTCGTGCATTGGCGCGAGTGTTCAACTAGCGATATCGCCTACTTCGCATTAACTATCCACGGTTCCTCACTGAGAAGATCGGGCCTCCCCCGTATCATATGGTATCAGATTCTAGGTTTACTCAGTGAGAATTTCTTTACCCGTAGTTAGATTCGTTTTCTATCCTATCGTCCAATAAACCGAAAATTGCAATACCAAAACTGTAGTTTAATCTGTTATTTCTTGTGCAATACCAAAAGCTAGCAGTGGCTTCATGGTCAACATTGCTATTAGGTGGCTGCGAGATGTAGTTCTTTCTTAGAACATCATCCTGAGTTTTCGCAACTTGCATAATATCAATTAATTCGACATACTGCATGTAGCCGTCTTGATAGTAGTTGCGTGCAGATTGCACCGCATTCGGGTGAAAGGTAGAAAATCTTCTCCATCTTCCGCTCATCTATGATTACATTACCACAGAATTGAAGAATGATACAAATTTTATACAAATCGGCCATCTTTGGTCGATTCTTGAATTCTGATTCGTGATGCGATCATCTTCATATTCATGCCAAAATTCATAAGATTATCACTGGTAATTTATGTAAAATGGTTGCAAAATTCTCATAATGCTATTCGAACTTCCGGTTCGTGATCCCGTATTTTTCTATGCATTTGCATGATTTACTGCTATTTTCAGTGATTAAAAGCAATATAAACAATCACAGATAATCAAAACAGTAAATAAATTGCATAGAAGTAATAATAACAAAGTTAAACGTGCTTCAAAGTTCAAAATTATTCAAAAAAAAATAAATTCCTGCGGACTTATTCTGCTGGAATATGAATTTTCGGTAAATTCTGCAATTTCCCGGGGTTAAAACACAAAATCTCAGTTCTGAGAGAAAATTCACGTAATTTCCAGATTTCGGAGGGCCGACATGCGAAATCAGGATTTTTTCAATTTCCTTCCACCCATTTTTTCCCTCCCGTACGGGCCTTTCTTTCTTTGGGCCCATTTCATGCTTTTCCTTTTTTTTCCGAAAACAAATGGACCGTGGCCCATGCACTTGGGCTGTGCAGCCCACTCGTCACTTGCCCAACTGCCCGAGTGTGCAAAAGGATTGGCAACCTTAGCCGCCAAGGACAGTTGCGTGTGCTGCTTATGAGCGAGCACTGCGGCGTGGGCATTAGCGGCGCGGAGCTCGACGCTACGGGCGTGGAGGGCCGGCAGAGCACGCGGCGGCCTGCAAGAGCGGCGCACGCGGGCAGGAGAAGCCGCATCGCAGCGGCGGCTCGAAGCGGGAGAGCCGCGTGCGGGCGGCGGTGATGCGGGGGCGGCCGGCGGCCGGCTTCAAGCGTGGCTTCCGACGGAGTGTGCGGCAGTTTCGAGCGGCTGGGCGCGAGCGCGACCTCCATGGTGCGTACGGCGGCTTCAAGCGGCGGACACACGCGCGCATGCGGGCAGCTGTTGGGCGACTCCGGCGACGCTTCAAGCACACGCGGATGGCCATACGGCGATCGGTGCGAACGCGGCCGTCGCGAACGACGGCCGGCGGCCATCGCGCATCCATACGATACGACGACGGCTGTAGGGCGTGTACGCGTGCGTTGGAACATACTTGCCGATGCATGCAATTGCACTGCATAATGCTATTTTGGCCATCCAAGAACTAATGATGTGGCATTGCATGCATCACGTGATTCTTCATTGCATTCATGACGTGATTTTTCAACATGCTTAATGACAACATGTGCTTCACATTGCGCACAAGCTACACGGCCACCATCAACCACCTGTCCGCTCGGCCAAAAAATGCATGCATGTCTCACGTCCACGCTCGCACACGCGTGAGCAGCCCCATTTGCCAAGATATTCTCTGATTCCCTACTGCCTGATATCTCGCACGACGCGGTGGCGGCTGCAGGCCGAACGGCACGGCGTTCAGGCCGGATTTGGGCAACGCTGACTTTGGGCAGCGCATGGCGGGGCGGCGCCGGCTTCGGGCGATGCACGGCGGAGCGTGGTGGCATGGCCGTATGCAGGCGGCGTGGGATGCAGCCGCGTGCGGGCGTCGTTTTTTTTCTATTTCTTTTTCTGTGTTCATCCATGAACAGTGTAATCGACAACCAATCATCCGATCGGCATTGTGCCGACGACTACAAGTCAGCTCGCGGAGATTAGAGAAAAATTGCAATCTACAATCCATGGTGCAATCGACATCTACTCTTTCATGCAATCTACCGATCGGCATTGTGCCGGCGACTTCAAGTATGCTTGCGGTAGATTAGAGCGGATTTGTACCGGAGAAAAATAATCTAGAAAACCAAATTTGCATAATTGAAAGCAATCTAGAAAATATGATTCAATCTACGAGCGTCGTGCTACGACGGTTACCTTTCGATCCAAGGAGAGTCGATCGTGCTGATAACATGTTGAGGAACCGTCGCTGGCGAGTCCAGTCCGAGCGATTACCTCGTAGATAAATATAGAATCGTAAGAACAATGCATGAATAATAAGAACAGAATAAAAGATTGAACACAGAGATATAGGGAGGACATCTTGCTTCTCTTTATTTCTTTATTCATCGATCAATCCTTTACAATAAATAGCACCCTCTATTTATAAGCTACGACCCTGCTATGATTTTAGATGAGACGTCCATTAATGGACCGACTGCAGGATCAGACCCATAATTTCCAACATAAAGTACTGCTGCAACACACATATTTTAACAGACTCAACGAACTAAGAACCAACTAAGTTTGATTTCTAAAGCGAAATTACTCAGAATCGAACCAGGCCGCGAAACACGTTAATTTGTACCATTAGCAACTGCCAAAAGAATGACTCGAAATCGAATCAAGAATTCAAGATTCAAGAATACCAATACACAATTAATTACTACTACAGGAACGATCTTAACATCCCAAACAATATGAATCATTGCGTGAATCGAATTAAAACCGGTACGCTAATCTCCAAACAAGACACAAACGAGAGTGAATCGTTACTCTAGTACTTGACGCTACACCGGACGCCGGAGGCAAGAACACGCCGACGCCGCCGCCCGCGTCTCCGGCTTGACCGGAATCGTCGGCGAGCACCATATCCTCGGCCTGCGTATCTTGTCCGACGAACACTTTGCCTCACCACCGCGTTGACGGCCACCTCAAGCTCACGGTCCCTGGCCCTTCTCCTTCTCGGCTCCCGGGACGCCGACGCGCTCCCGTCGAACTCCAACTTCACGTCGTCTCCGCTCTTCCGGCCCTGGTAGAACTCTGTTGGGGAGGTGTCGTTGGCGCGGCTGAGAAAGGTGCCGTGGAAGCGGAGCTCGGCGTCGAGGCAGGGCCGTTCCTGAGTTTTTTTTGGCCTAGGTCGAGTACTAATACGGAGGCCTAATCCACTCTCTCAAAATATCTATATATATTTCTATATACGTATATATAGTCTTATAAATACACATCAATTAAGAAGATAATATTCAATGCACTAAAATAACTTATATAGAATATCTCAAAGTTCATAAAGTGGACAAATGTAATAATAAATTACTTACTTGGCGCTTGACATTATTTTAAACAATTTCTTCTAACATTTCGAGATGCAAAGTCATTGATTATACTATTGATATCGATCTCATCCAATAACTTCTTCTCGATGCATAAAGTCGCCAAAACATTTAACCTTTCTTGAGACATTGTTGACCTCAAATAGTTCTTCAATAATTTCAACTTTGAAAAGCTTCTTTCAATTGATGCATGATCCACACAGTACGATGAAATAAGATCCGTAAGCAATGGAAACATTTGGATAACAATCCACCTCTCGACATGCTCGAAAATCTCCATAGCGGACAATGCACCATCGGCAATGTGAATTTTATAATCTTCAATTCGAAATAAGATCATGTACCTCAACATCGATGATCCATTAATGAGAAAGTTTCGCAAATTTAGTGCGATTACTCTTCAAGTTCAATATTATCTAATGACTTGGTGCTTGAGCTCATTAAGAAACCAAATATGTCTTTAAACACCATGAGTTCTTCAAATCATGTCGCTGCACGCGCGGCGAGGATCGGAGGATGCTGATGGAATCAATTGAATAGAACAATCGGGGCCACGAGAATAATCGATCTCCTTGACCTTGAGACCTCGACTCGTGATGCCTTGCGACTTGCGTCCGCGGCGCGCGTCGCGTAACGCTTCCTCTTCCGAGTTCGACTTTCCAACTTCCACGCCCGGCGGACGGCGGAAGGCACCGACCACCGGCGTGATTACGTGAAAGGCTAAAAGCCTTCTCTAGTTCTCACGTTGTCGCACTTGATGCCTTGATTGGGCCATACTCCATAGAGCCCACATACATTACTAAGTATACTAGTACTAGTACTAATGTACTATATGGGGTGGGGTCTATGTAAATTTTAGGCCTAGGCGATGGCACACCCGCCCACCCCGGGCCGCCCTGCGTCGAGGTGTCATAGTAGATGTTGGCGGAGGTGGGATTGTAGAGGTTGAGGTGACGGTGAGGTGGTAGGAGAGGCGGCGCTGGAGGTGCCGTTGGAGGCAGTGAGGTTCTTTGAGCGTGGCGGAGCCGACGGTGGCGCGGATGTGGTGGGGTGGAAGATGGCCCAGTAGATAAGAATAACGGCCGACGCGAAAGGCGCCGAACAATCTGCTGCAGCACTCAAGATCGGACTTGCCGCCGTCGCCCATGGTGGAGTACAGCGGATGAGCTCGGTGGTGTTCTTGGTCAATGGGAGGGAGGGACAGAGGAGGTGGTTCGTGTGTGTTGTGATTTGGGCTTTTCCCAATTTGCCCTGTGGGGTTTATGTAATGTTGATTTGGAGCCGAGCTGGCTGAGAACAGAAAAAAAATCCTATAAGACTTGGTTCATAACTCTATCAATGTAGATCAATTTCACATGTAATATATGTCTTTTTACGAATCTCAAAGCGTGACATGCTAGCCTTCAGTATTCAATTCGTGAAAATTCACATCAGTGATTTATGGGGTTGTGCGCTTTGAGATTCGTGAAAAGACACGTATCACACGGTGGAGTTGGTCTACATTGATGGACTTGTGGACCAGATCCTATAGGATTTTTTTCCGGTGAGAAGTAATATTTAATACCGAATTGATTTGTTGTATATCAAGCCACCTAAGAAGGCATTATTGTGTGGCTATTTTATCTAAACAAATGTCTATTAGGGCAGCCGACCCACTAGGCTCATTAGCGTAGTTAGTCCCATTGGCTTATTCTATCATGAAGGCACTCATCTCCCTCTATATAAGGAGGGGTAGGGACCGCACATTATACACATAAGGCTACGGGCAAACTAGCAATAAAGTTGAGAGGAAGCTTAGGACTACATCTTAGGTCTCATGTTCTACTTTTATAATCTTGTGAGTTGAGTGTTTGATCGTCGACAACGCGACTCTGAATATACAATACCTTATCATCACGATAACGCTCTCGCTAATGCAACCGGGTATGTTTTTTATTTAACTTGTCAATTCAAGTTTTGTGGTGATGCTTTTGTTTGTACATTGGTTCTAGTTCTACCCTATGTCGCCGCTCCCTCTCCTATCGTCGAGCTGCCGGTCAATCGAATTGGATAAAAAATTTGCCACAAACTATCTGGAAATGGGAGAAGTCTTTTATAGACAAGTATGTGCTAATAGCAGCTGTTTCATGGCTAAGATTGCTTTCCATATTGAAAATTAGGATCCGAAATCGAAGATGATTGCAGAGTGCAAGAATCGTCATGATTGGGACAAACAGAATTAAGCAATCGAGAATAAACTAAACTCGCTAAACAAGATAAAAGTTTTCAGACCAGTGGTCAAGACACCTCATGATGTTATTCCTGTTGGACACAAGTGGGTATTCAAAAGAAAGAAGAATGAACATAACCAAGTAGTGAGGTAATAGAGACCCAGCATCGATTTTGATGAAACTTACTCTCTTGTAATGGATGGCACAACATCTCGTTACTTGATTGCTATGGCAGCAGAAATAAATCTGAAAATGAAACTTCTGGATATTGTGACTGCATATATGTATGGGTCACTTGATCCTGAAATCTATATAAAGATTTCAAAGGGATTGAAAGGCTCACATATGAGCAAGAATGAACATCGCAGCATATATAGTGTCAACTTGCAAAGGTCACTATATGGGTTGAAACAGTGAGGTCGTATGTGGTATAACCGACTGAGTGAATTCCTTTTGCAAAATAGATATGCAAACAATGAGGTTTGTCTGTGTGTGTTCATATAGAAGTCTATGAGTGGATTCTGCATTATATCGGTATATGTGGATGACTTGAACATAATTGGAAACACAGAGGACATTCTCGAAGCAAGCTCGTACTTAAAGATGGAATTTGAGATGAAAATTTTGGGTGAAACCAAATAAGAATTTGCCTTATGGCATATTTCTGCATCAAACCTCCTACACCAAGAAAGTGTTGGGGAGATTCTATCTTGATAAATCTCATCGATTAGGTACACCCATGATCATTAGGTCATTGGAAGTGGAGAACGGTCCATATAAACCTAGACGAGAAAATGAGGATATATTAGGGCCTGAAACTCCATACTTAAGTGATATTGGAGCCTTGTTATAAACTTGTCAATTATACTGGGCCTGATATTGCATTTACAGTAAATTGTTTGGCAAGATATAGTTCTAAACCTACAAAGAGGAACTCGAACAGAATTAAAGGAATCATCGAGTACCTACAAGGTATAAGTGATCTTGGGCTCTTTATGCCAAGGGTGAAGATGTAAAACTAATGGGTTACTCAGGCGACGACTATCTTTACGATTCTTATAATGCCATATCACAAACTGGATATGTATTTCTAGCGGAAGTATAGCTATCTCTTGGAGATCTCAAAATAGTCGATCGTTGCTACATCGACAAATCATTCGAGATTATTGCTCTATATGAAACGACTTGCAGTGTATATAGCTTAGGCGATTGATTCATCATATCCAAGAGTCTTGTGGTGTGAGGTGGAAAAGACTCCCACGGTCCTCTATGCGGATAATGCGGTTTGCGTTGCACAAATGAAGAATAGCCATTTCAAAACGCATATATGTGAACATATACTCCCAAAGCATTTCTACCCATATGAGCAGCTAGAGAATGGTAATATAGAAATACAAAAAATCCAAACAAATGAGAATCTTGTGTATTTATTTACCAAGTCTTTACCATGACCAAGTTTTGCAAAACATGTCCATGGTATTGGTATGAAAAGACACAAGGGGTTGTTGTCTTCAGGGGGAGATATATGTTCATTGGGATGAAAATATGTTGTACTATTTTTCCCTTAGTTGAGTTTTGTCCCAATGGGTTTTTTCAATTGAAGGTTTTTAATAAAACAACATGTGCAATGGCAAGAACATGAGATATGTACTCTTTTCTTCTTACCGTTTTTCCCATTGGGTTTTCAGAAGGAGTTTTTAATGAGGCATAAACATGGTATTGGCAAAGTGTCCAAGGGGAAGTGTTGTATATCACCTATTTACAAAGGCCCAATTGTGTGGACACTTTACTTAAACAAAGGCCCATTAGGGGTAGCCCACGAGGCCCATTAGCATAGTTTAGTACCATATAGTTTATTTTATCATGAAGGCACTATCGAGACCCAAAATTACGATTTTGGACCCTCTGTGTATAATGCACTAGTCCAAGATCACGCTAGTGCACATAGTGTCAACACAGGTGAATATCGATCCACACAAGCGATAAATGGAGTAAACGATTAATTTGAATAATAAATACTGGTTTTGACCTTATGGTCGAGTTTACACTTATTGAGCCACGCAGGGCTAACAGAGAATAAAATAGCTGCAGAATAGAAATAACTTCAGCGTAGATCCCATCAATTCACCACAGGCAACCAACTGGGATCCAGACCTTAACGATCAGCAACCTTCGATGAACTCCTCCTCGAAAGCAGGCGTAGACTCCTCCTCTTCTTTAGGTTTGGGCGCAAGTTTTACAACAAGCGTGAATACACAACCGTACTCGCAAATCATACCACATAATGCAATTTATAGATGCAAACTTATTCCAAAAGAAAAGGTTTCTGCGGTTCTTTTGCATGAAAGCAATATTTGTAATGAAATACAATAATAGATTGAAATGTAATTCAACACAAATAGATAGTAGTAATTTAACAGTTATTTTCACAAAGACACAAAGCTAAGCAGATTATTTTACATAGCCATATGACTTAGATCACATAGCTCCCATCCCAAACATTTTATGAAAATCCACCCCTCGTGTGAAATCACCGAGCATGTCCATGACCGCGGACGCGGCTATCCGAATAGATTGTTTAACACTCTGCAGAGGTTGTACACTTTACCCACACGATACAACTAGTGTTGCAAGCACTAATCATAACAAAACGATTCAGAAACTTCATCTCAACATTGACACTCTCGATGTGCTTACAAACCACTATGCCAACCCAAACGAAGTGCTTTGGCATAACACACATCGTTGGACAGGGACACGGCGAACCGCCCGTGACGCGACTACCTTGTAGTACACACCTCCACCCATAGCCTAACCTACAACCTGAGTAATCAATGCTAAGAATCCATAACCTACTAAGTTAGGCCCGCTCCATCAGGCATGTGGTCGTACAGTAAGGCTCAGTTCAATGGCGCACAAAGTTAAGTCCTTAACTGACCAAGGCAAGACTTCCATCTTCTAACTATGCCACAAAGATTATCATTCCCATTCACAAAGTCCACCATATCACGCAGTATCCACCACTTGCCTAAGGCTAAATCCTTTCCCACCCTGTTGGTTAAGTGCAACACATGCTATCACAAAGTAATAACACATAGCACACAGTTTTACACAAAGTTCCATAGTCACTTAGTCAAAGTTATAATTGCAACTCAAATGATAAGTGAGACTCATAGCATGGCTAAGCAATCTACTCGTATCTAACCATCTCACGTTGGTGCTACGATAATACCAACTAAATAAATCAATCTAGGGTGATAAGAGATTATGATATACAAAGCCAAAGTGGTTATAACAGATTGGATAATAACTATACCCAAAAGCATTTAAATACATACTTTAAAGTAAATGCAATAATTTGAAGCAAAATACTTTTTGGAAAAACTGGGATTCAATATGATCAAAGGTATAACTTGCCTTGAAAAAGGTCTAGGTACTGGTCTTGATCTTGACGTGCCCCTTCTTCTCCAAAATTCCCTGACGTATCGACGTCTACTCGCAAACGAAGCAAATAAAAAAACAAATAAATAACATAGGCAAAACAAACTCCAAAAATTAAATAAAAATCTCAGATAAATAGATCTCTAATTTAGATGAAATTAGGAATTTGAATGGGCTCAAACGAAGTTCGGATGCAAAAGATATGGGCTTTGGAACTTTCAATCTAAAAGAAAACCCTAATTTTGGATTTACTGGAATTTCCGAATTATTCCTTAAAAGAAAAATTAGATTATTACACAACAATGACGTCAGCACAGAGAATTCGGGATTAAGATAAATGAAAAGAAAATTCTGACGTGTGGGACCCACACGTCAGCCATACGGCTCACGATAGACTAGGTCTCACCAGAGCCTCGGATCCGAGGCGGTGGATCGCCACGCGGCGCACACATGTCTGCTGACACGACGCCACGCACGCGACACGCGAGCTTAGCGCGACACGGTCTTGAGTGGCGGCTGACACGACGTGCCACGCCAGATCAGAGGCGGCGGCGCTCTCGACCATCCGACAACGGCGAACGGTGGCGCCTCGCCAGAGATGGGTTGCACCGGGAGGTAGAGAATGCGAAGGCGATCACGCAGAGATGCTCACGGGTGTTCGGGGATGCTCACGGGTGAGCGGCGGAGAGGGTTCGACTTTTGTTGGACGGAAGCTCTGGTGAGGTCTAGGCAACAGCGAAGGCTCCTAGAGGTAGCCCTAGTGACGCTGAACCCAGTGGCGTGCTGAACGACGACGCGGCGACACTGGTGGCAGCGAAATCCGAAGATGAAGACCGGTGGCGAGAAACCCTAAAAGGTCGATTGTGGTGGCGCTAGGGCTCTCAGGGTGCTGTGGCTGGCGGCTTTGGGTTGCGGAGGGCAGGGCGAACCACGGGAACCTATTTATAGGGCCGGAGCGGCACGGGATATGGAATCCCTAATTTGGGATATCCTCGGGTTTGTTCAATCTAGGCGATAGAGTTCGATTTGATCCCGATTGAAAGTAGATCTGGTGCGGGATAAGCGGGGATAAGATTTGGTGAAGAAATCCGGCGGTTTAGTTGGGATAGTCCGTTGTCGGACGGGGCTTCTGAAGACGACCATGGCAAACTCGGGCGAGCTGCGAGGATGACGCCAGGCTTCGAGAGCGAAGACGGACGCGTGGGGCCCACGCGTCGACATGAACATGAGGTGAGCGTCTTGCGGCGAGTGGGAAGGATTCGGCCCGGTGGGTTAACTGAGATTTTAAATACGGGCTCACATGGAGCGAGCGAGGACAGCCATGCACGCGAGAAAGGATTTTGGGCCGGAAGGATTCGGCCCAGAAGGTTAACTGAGATTTTAAATACGTTTTCTATTTTAGAAAATACTGAAAATTCAAATAAGCAATAGCAAATAGCAAATGAACTCAGAAAAATTCTAGAAAAATCTAGAAAATATATCTGAGCACATAGAATCCAAATAAAATATTTTTGACTATTGTTCATGTTGAGATTATTCATATTAAATGTTTTTGATACTAAAATCCAATATTAAGCTTTTGAATTAAATTCACATAAATCCAAATGGTGACTTTTCTCCCTACTAACTATTTAAAAAAATTAAAAATCAGAAAATCGGGATGTTACAGGCACCCACCTCCCCCTATATTAGAGGCTGCATGCACATTGTACACACAAGCCTACAGGCAAAAGAGCAATAAAGCTAAGAGAAAGCTTGGACTACATCTTGTGTCTCTTGTTCTACTTTTATATTCTTGTTAGTTGAGTGCTTGCTTGTTGGCAACACAACCTCGAATATACAATACTATTGAGCAGGTTTAGGATATTCTAATTAGATGTCAACAAAGAAATGGTAGTGGTACATACGATTTTAGAACTGCTACTCTATTGGCATTTGACAAGAGACCATTATGCTTGTTGGGATATGTAGGGAATAATGAGTGTAACACCCGTCAGTGTTCACTTATGCCCGCATTCTCAAAATGTGGGGATCCATTTCCCGTATGAAGAATCTTTCATACAGGGATCTAGTTTCTCATACTAAAAACATGGGAATCTCAATACCCACTCCCGTGGGTTAAACATGAATGCTTGAAATGAATGTAATGAAATGAATACTTCCATACTTTCCAATTGATATCAACAATTAACAGAGGCATGTAAACAGCAGAAAATACTCATACTTCATAAGGTTAACCATATCATATTCATTTAACCAATTTGTACAATTAAGCATCCAATATGACTCTAAATTGTACTTGCTTTTCACATTACGACAATTTGGAATGTAGTGAAGGCGAAACCAACCCCAAGGTTACTCTGCCTACAATAAATATTTTACTCAAAACAAGCTTTGACAAAATAGAACAACGCTTACTCACAACGCTCTTATCCGCACTCCAAAATCCAACATTTCATATATTTAATCTACTCAAGCAAAATGACGAACTAGCAGTAACTCGATACTGGATGGCAGCATTCTAAAATCCATAACTGCCATTCTACTTATAAAAAAAATGCATGCTCAGTCTCTCTGGAAAGCTTACGAAATTGTATACAATAGTTATGTTGGCCAAATCTTCTAATTTGGCTTTTATCTAATTTTAACAAGCAGTTACTAACTGTCAGAATCGGCGGACCTTACAGATAATACGATTGAAATAACCATAACTTTCATTCGGTTGATCCAAAATTGTATTCTTTGACATTATAGAAAGCTAAAGAATTACATACAAAAGTCATGTTGGTTAACATCCCTAATTCGGTCGTTATCTATTGTTAATCTATCAATTACTACCACTGTTATAACCTGAGAGAGATTATGGACAGTAGCATTGTAAACACCATAACTCAAAAACTATTCATCCAAATAATACGAATTAAGATTCAACAGAAAGCTACTGAAATTACCCACAATTCTTTAGGAGATGATCAAACATAATTTTGCAGTTATAGACTTCAAAACTACAGTACAACTATCAGCAGGAAAAACATGATTTGCTACCCGAAATCCACCGCATAGAAATGAATTAAACAAATACAACAAAGAACTAAAAGTCACTCTTGAAGACACGCTGAAACCCACTAAAATCTCCACGAGAACTTCCTCTCCCTTCCTTCTCCCTCTTCCTCTTCCTTTCTCCTTGGCAGCAACACCCAAAGGGTTCTACCTCCTTTCATTTCTTGGTCGGCAACAATGGAAGGATACCACCAAGGAGGAGGCGTGGTGAGGATGTTGGATAGGGGCACTCTGATGGCTGCCGCTCTGATCTGTCGCTATAGTAACAGCTAAGGTTTCCCTCTCTCCCTCTTTTGTTGGTGGTCGACCCACCTCTTGGGTATGGGCCGAAGGCCCATAACTATTTTTCCATCAAATTTAGATTATTAATATTTTTCTAATTCATTAAATACTTATTTAATAAAATAGGATATTACAGGACTGGTTGTCCGTGGAAGATAATAAAAGAGGAGTTCAAACGGTGATTCAAGAGGCAAATGCTCGAGCAGAAATTACAAAAGTAGATTGAAATACAGAGGCAGGTACAAGTCATGCAAGTATTGCAAGAAAAAATTAACATGACATATCTGAGTGCTGCTGGATAAGAGAAAGGATTAAAGGAATAACAATTTCAAGAATGATCAACAAGAAGATTGTGCTAAAGCCACCATTACTACTAAGCAAGATTTTGATGGAAATGTTCTCGTTACCTTTGTCGATAATTCTAAAATTAGTGATGAGTGGTGATGAGGATTAAAACCTCTATGTATTATTTTTAATACATAACAGACCATACATCTTCGTGGTCGTAACCCCTGAGGTACACGACTTCACTGGTCGTAGAGATTCCAGAGGTTACATAATGGGTACCCTGGTCGGACGAAGGCCTAAGCCAAGCTCACGACCAGGAGAACTGCTCGTAAAAAGGTATGAACTGATACTTGGAACTGATTCCAAGTATATTCTCTACCGTATGATGAATGGAGCACGTGCATGTTTCATACCATACGGCGTTTCTTATCCAGAAGCACTGACGAACAACCACCATACGGTTATATGTCTCATAGACATATAACCACCGAACGGTTGATTCTTTATCAACCGTCACTTGACTCCGACCAGTCGCAACGCTTCACATCAGACGTCTTCTCCAGAAGTAACTGCCACCTCTTCAAGGGCTATTTAAAGATGGAGCACGGACGGAGCAAGGGACAGAAGAGACGAAGATAGAGCCATCGAACTAAAGTACAAGTCTTAGATTCGTGTTGTAAGTCTGATATTGTAAAGGAACAAGCAGTGTTCTCAGTGTATACAGGTGTAGTTCATTATCTAGTCAGGATGCATCCCCTGTAAAACCCAGTTCATACTAATAAAATAGCAGTCCCATTATTACCCTAGACTTCCCACGTCACTCTCTCCTTTTCTTTTCGTAAGATCGACGACTTGATCGTCGACAGCTGGCGCCGTCCGTGGGGAGCGCGGCGTGGAATCTTGAAAGAATTACTCTGCTCATCAAATCTTTGTCCATTCCCCGTTTGTGATCGCTAATGCGGTTATGGCGGAAAGTTGGGATAAAGAAAACTGGTTCGACTTGGCGGACTACGCCAACCTCGACATGGACGCATGCATGCGCGCCATAGAAGAAAACGGAATCTCTTCATCATCCTCCTCCGCCGGTTCGCCCATCGCAGAAATCGGCGAAGTCGACCGGATGGATGAGGATACACCGCTACGATCGGGGCGTTTCAGAGGAAGTGCTTCCACCGATTCGAACACCCTAAAGCCTCAAACAACGGCCTTTTCGACCGGCAAAAAAGGTGACAAAAATTCAACACCGCAACTCGAGGTTCAATATACCTTTGATGCGTTCATGGTTGATAGGTACTCACCGACGCTTCTAGCAATTCGTGAGTCAACCGACACGGTAGCGGTGTCAATGAAACCTCCATTGGTCATAAACCAAGTGGGGATGATAAAGCTCGACGATTCGATCGTCAATTCGTCGGATCAGGTTGAGACCCTTCCGAAAACCTCAGGAAGTGCTGATCACCGACTGCTCTCTGTCGTGGAAGCTTCTTGCAGAAGCTCTGAAAGGCTCTCCGTCGATTACGACGGAAGCTCATTGGAGGATCACTGCTGGAAGCACGAGGTCAATGTGATCGGAGATACAGATCAAAATGTCGTGTACGGTCTTCCATATGTTGCCTCGCCACCACGTAATAATGGAGATGGTACGGACGATCAAGCACCAAATGCCGGAGGTAACGGAACTGGTGGACGTCCATCGGTTAGTGCGCGATCTGCCCCAACCAATGTAAGGGACGAGACAAGACCGACCAGAGATCGGGATTCAAGTCACGGACACCTTCTTACGGCGAAATCCCGAGACCCGGTAATAATACAAAACTTGCGGCCGAGTTAGAGATATGTTAAATACTTCGACCCTACTTTGGCAGAGACTCGTGTTTTGCCCAACTTGTAGCTCAAGTGTCGAGATTATCAACGAACAACTGCGGCGCACGAAGCATATCGGGAGCGAAGGCACCGCAAAGTCGAACCATGACCGTCTCGGCATTCTTCCGGCGAGGGCACGCATGGTCGTGTTGAGATCGATTGACACTACGACCAACTCGGCGATTCCGACCAACAAGTCATGAGGGGAGGAGACTGTTCCAGGAATCCTCACCCTCACTTCGTCGAGAGGAACAATCGCTTGGACCTGGTGATCTTCGACATCACCTGAACCAAGCAAGCGGTCGGAGGTGTTCTAGTAATGTCTACTACCGAATCGGGACACTGGAGCACCGACAATCTGGTCATAGAAATCGGTCTCCAACTGATTATAATCCGGCACCTTTTCAAAGAAGGCGCCACGAAACTATCACAGGCTGTCGAGCCTTCTCTGTAGGGCACCAGGCTATACGTTAGCCAAATAGGTTCCGACCGGCCAATCTGTATAAATTCAATGGGACCCAAAATCCCTTGGAATTTCTCCAGATATATACCACCGCTATTAGAGCCGTTGGTGGTGATGAAAATATAATGGCAAACTATCTTCCTACGGTATTAGAAGGACCAGCCCGGTCGTGGTTGTTAAACCTTCCAGTCGGGTCCGTGTATACTTGTGAGCAACTCTATGACCTTTTGATTGCAAATTTCCAAGGTACGTATGATCGCCCTGGAAAGGAAGACGATCTCCATAGAATACGGCAAAAATCTAACGAGACTCTCCGCGGTACATCAAGCGATTTGCCAGTTCGTAACTCAATACCGGAGGTTGCAGAATCTTCTGTTATCCAAGCCTTCAAAGCGGGATTAAGAAATCGAAGGTTTACGGAGGATTTAGCTATACATCCCCCACGAACAACCATTGAGCTTTTCGACATTGCTGACAAGTACGCAACGGCCAGTGAAGCGGTCAAGTGGAACGAGGTCATTGATCGAAAAGATAAAATTCCCCAACCTGGCTTAGATAGGACAGAAAAGAAGCAAAAGAAGACTCTTAAGAAAAAGAAGCATGGCAGAACCAACGATAAGGAGGTTCTTGCTGTTCCTGAAAAATTTACAAAGGGAAGAAAGGATTATTCTGGTCATAGCAAAGCCAAGGCCCCGACCAATGATTACAAGAAAAATAAAAAGTGGTGTCCTCTCCACGACAAGCGAGGACACAACTTGCAATTGTCGTGCTTGGCAAAAGAAGGCGGATGATTATTATGCGGTGAGTCCACTCCTCGATACAAGAGCTCGGGGAAACAAGCTCCAAGAAGGACAAAGATGGTGATGAAGAAATGGAGTACCAAGAACCTCAGCACACTGTCGATGTGATCTTCGGTGGATCCTCTTCATACGAGTCCAGACGTCACATGAAAGCCATGGAGCGAGAAGTCAACCTTACCGAACCTTCGATCGCCGTTAAACCTTCAAGGTGGTCGGAGACAATAATCTCCTTCAGCAAAAAAGATTGCCCTATTCCTTCAACTCGACCAGGTAGGTTTCCAATTGTCGTTGAGCCTACTATTAATAACTGCAGGGTTAATCGGGTCTTGATAGATGGGGTAGTTCTCTAAATATTTTATTTGCAAGTGCTTTGGAAGACATGCAGATTCCCAAATCCAAGGTAAAACATGTGAAATATGACTTCCACAGCATAGTTTCTGGATCTACCGCCAAGCCGATAGGGCACTTGTCCCTACTGGTTACGTTTGGAAAACCTGACAACTTCCGGACAGAAAAAATTTCATTTGATGTGGTAAATTATGAGACCGCATATAATGCAATCCTTGGTCGTCCAGCTTTAGCAAAATTCCTGATAACCACGCATTACGGTTATCAGAGTTTGAAAATGTCGGGACCAAAGGGTGTAATCATGGTCCGAGGCGATCAGAAAATAGCCTATGCATGCGATCGTAAATGTTTAGAACTGGTCGATAAACTTCCGACCAGGGGAACTAACACCATTAACATGCAGGTCAAACACTCGAGACCAAAGATGACACCAAAACCTTCCGACCAGATAAAGGAGGCACAACTCGACGAAAGCGCTTCTCCAGAGGGTGCCAAGATCTGGTGGAGCGAGACTCAACCTAAATAGGAAGATTCGCTCGTCTCCTTCCTCCGAGCAAACTAAGACGTATTCGCTTTGGCGGCGTCGATATGCCCGAGTCCCTGTGGAGGTGATCGAGCATAAGCTAACTTTACAACCTAACAAAAACCGGTCAAGCGAAGCTAAGGCGTTTGATCGATCGGAAAGAAGCGATCCAGTCTGAGATTGACAAGCTTCTCAAAGCTGGGTTCATTCGTGAGGTAGACCACCCAGAGTGGCTCGCCAATCCTGTAATGGTTAGAAAAGCCAACGGGAGATGGCGAATGTGTATTGACTTACTGGATCTTAATAAAGTTTGTCAGAAGGATGACTTTCCCCTTCCTCGCATCGATCAACTTGTAGACTCTACTTCCGGTGTGAGTTGTTAAGTTTTTAGATGCTTACTCGAGTACCACAGTTAATATGAGTAAAGAAGATGAAGAGAAAACTTCATTCATCACTCCATATGGTTCTTACTGTTATGTAAAGATGTCATTTGGTCTCAAAAATGCTGGTGCAACACTCCAAATGTTGATGCAAAAGACCTTTAGTCCACAGATAGGTCGGAATCTTCAAGCCTACGTCGATGATCTGGTCGTAAAGAGCATCAACGCCGGCGATCATATTCTAGATCTACAGGAGACTTTCAATAACTTGAGACGTCATAACCTTAAGTTAAATCCAGAGAAATGCGTGTTCGGAGTTTCGTCGGGAAAGCTTCTCGGATTCCTAGTTTCGGCTAGGGGCATCGAAGCAAACCCAGCGAAAATCGCCGCCATCGATCAGATGCGCGCTCCGACCACAAAGAAGGAAGTTCAGAAACTAACCGGTTGTATGGCAGCACTAAGTCGTTTCATAGCACGGTTAGGCGAAAAAGGACTACCTTTCTTTAAGCTTCTCGAAAATATGGAAGTTTGAATGGACTAAAGAGGCAACGGCGCCTTGAAGAACTAAAAGCAGTACCTTACGAGTCCCCAATCTTAGTTTCTCAGAGATTGGGAGAGACATTGCTAATTTACGTGTTTGCAACGCCACAAGCGATTAGTGGTGTCTTGGTCGTAGAAGCGAGACCATGTTCAACGACCAGATATATTACGTGCGAAGTCTTACATGGACCAAAGAAAGGTATCCGCAAGTGCAAAAGCTACTCTATGGTCTCCTTATGGCTTCAAGGAAACTAAGCCATTATTTTCGAGCCCACAAAGTGGTCGTACCAGCTGGATATCCTCTTGGTCAAGTCACGGGAAGCAGGAGTCATCGAGCGAATAGCAAAATGGCGGTTGAGCTTGGGCGTTTGACCTCCATTTCATCCCACGAACAACAATCAAGTCGAGCAATAGCGAGTTCATTCAGAATGGACAAACCACGACCCACCCAAGGGCCCGAGTACGAACACCACGATGAGTGGACAATGTGCCGACGGTTCCTTGATGATACACGGCTCGGGGCTAGGGTCGTCTTGATTTCCCCTCTTGGCAAACAAATAAAATCGCCATTCGATTAAACTTTCACGCTACTAACAATGTGGCGAATCGAAGGTTCTTGACGAGGACTTCAGCGACTCGTTAAGCTCGGGATTCGCAGATTGCTAGTGAAAGGCGATTCTCAACTAGTAGCAAATCAAGTGGAAAGAGTATCAATGCTCTAGTACCAAGATATCATCATATCGGCGGAATGCGGAAACTCAAAAGCATTTCTTGGTTTTGGATCAAACATATTCCTAGAAAGGAAAACTTTCTGGTAGATCAGTTGGCCCGGATGGCTTCCACAAGGACATCCGTCCCACCCGGAGGTTTTCTCGAGAAACTTGATTTACCCTCGGTAGTCGAGCCTTCCGAGGACATAGATGTTTGCAAGGAGGTTGCACACCTTGATTCTGCAAACATGGATGCTCCATAAGTCGATGATGGTTGGCGCCATCACGATCACGGTAGAGATTGGATGACATCGATCTACAATTATCTTCAGTATGACCTAATTCCAGAAGATGATATAGAGGCCGATCGTTATAGCACTAAAAGCCAAATCATACACTCTAATTGAGCGTACTTTATACAAGCGAGGATCTCACGGGTGTTGATCGATGCATATCTCACTCGGATGACATTAAATTGCTAGCGAAATTCATGGAGGAGTGCAGTGGAGCTCATCATTCCTGAGCGTTTGTTGGTAAAGCCTTTAGGCAAGGATACTCTTGGCCAAGCGCCCTTCATGATGCAAAAGAGCTCGTGACGAAGTGCGTACAATGTCAGTTTCATAGCCGACAAGTACATCAGTCGTCCCAAGCTTTGCAAACAATTCCTCTTTCTTGACCTTTCGCAACCTGGGGACTAGACATTCTAGGACCTTTCCCGAGAGCACCCGGGGGCTTTGAGTTCATTTTCGTCATGATTGACACGTTCACTAAATGGATCGAAGCAGAGCCGGTTGTAAAAATTACAACTGAGGCTGCTAAGAAGATTATCACAAAAAGCGTGATCACACGATTTGGTGTGCCCAGTCGTATAATCACAGATAACGGTACTCAGTTCTCAAGCAGTAATTTTCAGGAATTCTGTGAAGACCTAGGTATCAAGATACATTTTGCTTCTATTGCTCATCTGCAGAGCAATGGAGCAGTTGAGCGAGCCAATGGTATCATAACGCAAGGAATCAAACGAAGAGTTTTCGACCGATTACTTCAGCGGTCGAGGGCTTGGGTTCAAGAACTTCATACGTATTATGGGCCGTTCGTACCACAACTAGTCGTGCGACCGGTGAAACACCATTCTTTATGGTTTGTGGGGCTGAAGCCATGCTTCCTCCCAAACTCAAAATTGGTTACTCGCTTGGCGATTGCTTTTCCGAAAGTGATCGGTGTGAGCATTTAATTGACGACATCAATTTCCTTGAAGAACGACGAAATCAAACTTTGCTACGATTAACAATCTACCAGCAAGCCATGCGTCGGTACCACAGTCGTAAGGTGCAACCTCGTAGCCTAGCTGTAGGTGATGCGGTTCTTAGAAAAATTCAGAACCAAGCGTGTCGCGATAAACTTTCACCTAAATGGGAAGGTCCATACTGCTTGTGGTGAAGTCACCCGACCAGGATCGGTACGATTAGCTATGTCGGATGGGCAAAATTTGTCTAATTCTTGGAATATTGATCAATTCCGTAAGTTCTTTGTATATTTTTTTTGTATTTATTTCATTTCATATTTCAATAAAGATGCATTTCCTTTTTTCAACGATAAGTATGGTTACTTATACTTATTATTAAATCATGATCTGGTCATATGCCTTTATTGTTCTTTGTTGGTGGAGAAGACACTCATTCTCTCAGATATTCCTTTCGAAGGATCTCCATTACTCATGGGTGTTGACTTAAGTGTCACATACCACACGGTTTTAGTCGTGATCATTGCTTCAATGATACACGTGCACAACCAAATACTCTTTTCTTAAAGAAACAAACGAGTATAAGGAGTACAAAATCAGACAATTTATATATGGTTTCATTATTTCTCGAATCGAAGATTACTATTTTGTTTCAACATCTTTGTTCTACTCGAGTTTGGCTCTTGGTGGGACACGAGAAAGCCTCTGGTGAAGTCTCTCCACTCACGCGTGGTCGCCCACTAGAAGAGCTTCCTAGTGACGGTGCTTTTTCCTACGATCTCATTTGCGATCGGTTTGAGCATGAACACGTTTCGTGAGATATTTTACAAATCTTCAATTATTGGGATTCGTTACGACCAGATTCAAATAATTTATAAACAAAGGTACTTATCTTTTCCTTCTTTTTTGCATACATTCTTAATGCATATCTTCTTATCATCAAAGCCAGTCTTTGTTATATCTTCAAACTACAAGTGGTATCTCATAGTGATTCGATAATGGACAAGATCTAGACTAGTCGAAATCATCAGCCGGTTCCGACCACATGATTTTCTAATGTTTGCTGGATCACTATCATAAACATTATCAGCACTTCTACCATGGTCATTGTTATTACTCAATTTCTTGGTCTACTGCTTTTTTTTAGTAAGGTTCATCTACTAATATAAGCAGTCGGGGACTAGGAGATATATGAGTATTTAATAACATTGATAAGACAAAGCAAGATCTTCATTGATGATAAAAGGTAAGCTTCATTTACAAAATTCTAAATTTTACATTCAACTACTTGTTAGAACCACCAGACTAGTCGCTGCGTGATGGAGATCCGACTTCCATTTCCTCAGCAATTTTCTGTCCGAGGGGTCTCACTTCCTCGAGAAGTTTTGTTGCTTCACCTTCGGAGCAGTCGAAGTCTTCCTCAACAGCTCTAAGACTAACAGATGGGTCAGAAACCTTTAGTTTCGCCAAGGCAACACTCACTCCAGTCGCGATGGCTTCTCTCATTGTCTGGGCATGGTTTTCCCTCATAGTTTTGAGCAGGCCTTTGAGATCTTCCAGAAGTTGGCCAAAATAGTTCATCTTTTCCGTTGGATCTCTTAAGGTAGGCAAGCTTGATCCTGATCTCATATCAAAGATCATCTTGTTAAGAGCCAAGATTTTTTCATCAAGGCCATACACAAGGGCTGCATTTTGGTCACGCTCAAACTCGAGAGTCTTTTCTACTCGTTCAAGTGCTTGAGTTTTTACGCAGTGGATAAAAGAAGTTAACATACACTTCAAATTGGAATTATGGAATCTTGGTTAAGTCTCGACCGATTACCTTTGATTTTCTTCTCACAGAGTCAAAACCTCCTTTTGCCTGGTCATCGCATGCTCGATCGACCGGTCTTTACCTTGATTTTCTTCCCTAAGTTTTATTATTATGGCTTTCTTAGCCACGACCTCTTCTTTAATTTTCTCTAAATCTATCAAATATGATAGAAAGGGAGGATTAAGTTATAAAAGAGAAACAAGATGATAAAATTTATGAAGACAAGCCAAAAGAGAAATGTTCTTACTTCTCAGATCGGAGTGTTTTTGCTCCAAAGTTTTTATTCGCTGGATCAGTCCTCCGACCACAGCATATTTCTCAACCATATGCTACAAAAATACAATTCCTTTCTTTGGTAAGTTTTCAACGAAACTTCAAAGGAAAGAGTTGTAAGAATGGTCGTAGAACACTTACCCGAATTGTCATGTCATTATATTCGGCAAAAATTGTATCTGGACCAATCTCAGCTTGACGGTCTGATATCTTTCCCCAGGCCTCGTCAAGTTCCTTATCCTCGATAAATCGGGGAAGGAAACTTGTTAACACGAGAAGTATTTCGGGAGGAGGTGGAACACTGTCAAGATCTCACGGAGATGACTACCTCCGGAGAAGGAGTAAGGATTACTAAAGGATCTTGAGCGGATGTGCAGGCGAAACTTGCTCGGAGGCTTCTTTAACCACTTCATCCTCTCGGTCTTAGCTCGAGGAGTGTCTGATCGGGAACCTCCACGACCACCTCATCCCCGGAACCTTTTCACGAGGTTGTTACAGTCGAACATTTGGAACACGTAAGACCTCGAAGGAAGAAAGTAAGGAATATCGAGGTTCCAACATATCAAAATATCCAAGGTATGTATGTACATGACTTCTTCATTTAAATATACCTAGTAGATTTTTTAAGTTTGACCTTTGTAACATCCCAATTTTCAGAGCCTTAAAAATCTTTTAAATAGTTAGTAGGAGAAAATTCACCATTTGAATTTTATTTGAATTTAATTTCAAAAGCTTAATATTGGACTTTACAATCAAAAAACATTTAATGTGAACAATCCCAACATGAACATTACTCAAAACTATTTTATTTGGGTTCTATGTGCTCGATATATTTTCTAGATTTTCTAGAATGTTTCGAGTTCATTTGCTATTTTCTATTGCCTATTTGAATTTACGGTATTTTCTAAAATGAAAACCTATTTAAAACCTCGGTTTAGTGCTTGGGCGAAATCCACTCGGTAGGCCCATTTCCTTCCGCCTCGACCACTTTCCGCGCAGCCGCACCGCCTCTCTCTCAGCGGGCGTGCGGTCCCACCGTCGGCGCATGACCATGCGGTGTGCGACGCCGTGCGCCCGAGCCACTCCCGCTGCCTTGTGGGTCCCGCGACGCCACGTCGTCTACCTCTCGGACTCGAGTCCGGTGTCCGGCCGAGGTGGTGTGCCGTGCCGCCCGCGGACTCGTCGCCGGGCACTATTTAACGCCGGCGCTGCGTCGGAATCTCCATACGCCCCTCTCCTCAAAACCTAGAACCCCTCGTAGATCGCGCCACCACCGGAAGGATTTGGCGAGAAGTCCACCGCCGCGAAGCCTTTCGGCGTCGGAGCCGCCGGTGGTGAGCACCGCCCTCACCGTCACCGATCCCGAGGTCGCGCGCATGGCCTTCACGATCGCGCCTCATCATCCTCGAGGAGCCCGCATCGCCTCGTCGCCGTTCCACCGAGCCGCTCGCCGCCAATCTCGAGCGCCGCGCTTGGTTGATCACCGCCGTAGCGCCCGGCCGTCGCCGGTTCGCGAGTGTGAGAGCCCCGATGCTACCCTCGTTGCCGCCGTGGTCGGAGTCGCCGTTGTCGTCGCGGCGACAAGAACTCGCGGCGATGCCACGTGTTCGCCGGCTCATTTGCGCGTCGATCTGTCGCCCTCGTGTCGCCGCGTGGAGCCCAGTCAGCACCTACGTGGGTGCACGGGTGGCCAGTCCACCGGACCCCCGAACCCAAGGCTCGGTGGACTTTGTCCACCGTGAGCCGAGGCAGCGGCAGTGGGACCCACCGCCGATCCACATCACCCCGTCCGAACGTTCGTGGCGTTAGCGTTGCGCAATAAATCTGATTTTCCTTTAGGAAAATAATTGAGTAAATTCATAAAATCTGATTTTCAGCATTTTATGTAATTTCAATCTTCCAAAGCTCATAACTTTTGCATCCTAACTCCGATTGAGCCCATTCAAATTTCTAAATTTGTCTAAATTCAAGATCTAGCTATCTGAGTTTTTTTATTTAATTTTTGGAGTTTGTTTTGCCTCTGTTATTTATTTGTTTTGGTTGGTTTTGCTTCGTTTGTGCGTAGACGTTGATACTTGAGTTTTACGAAGAAGGCTTCAACCAAGTTCAAGACCAGTACATAGACCTTTTCCAAGGCAAGTCATACCTTTGATCATCTTGAACCCAGTTTTCAAATTACTTTGTGTTAAATTATTGCATTCTATTTTAATTATTTATTTAAATGCTTTGGGCATAGTTATTATCCAACTTGTTATCACACCTTGGCCTTGTATGTCATAATTCCTTGTCACCCTAGATTGGTTGAGTTGGTAATATTATAGCACCAGCGTGGGTTGGTGGGATCTGAGTACAATTGCTTAGCTATGCTACGAGTCTCACATCTCATGTAAGTTACAAATATTAATTATGACTAAGTGACTATGGAACCTCGTGTAAAACTGTGTGCTATGTGTTATTACTTCGTGATGGCATGTGTTGCACTAAAACCAACGGGTGGTAAAGGATTTAGGCGAGGCAAGTGGTGGAGGCGTGTGACATGGTGGTCTATGTGATGGGAATGATGATCTTTGTGACTTAGTTAGAATATGGAAGTCTTGCCTTGGTCAATTAAGGACTTAACTTTGTGCGCCATTGGTGAGGCTTCATCAGACGCACCACATGCAGTATGGGACGGGCCTAACTTAGTAAGTTATGGATTCTCGGCATTGATGTTCGGTGGTAGGTTAGGCTTTGTGATAGGGTGGAGGTGTGACTACTTGGTGGTTGCATCACGGGAGGATTCGCCGTCCCGCCCAGCGGTGTGTGTTATGCATGGGCTATGTGATATGTATAGCGGTTTGTAAGCACACCGGGAATGTCAATGTTGGAGATGAAGTTTTGAACTGTTCATTATGATTGGTGCTAGCTACACTGGTTATATCGTGTGGGTAAAGTGTACAACCTCTGCAGAGTGTTAAACAATCTATTCGAATAGCGCGTCATGATCATGGACATGCTCGTGATTTCACATAAGGGTAGTTTTCATAAAATGTGGGAATGGGAGTGTGTGATCTCAATCATATGGCTATGTAAAATAATCTGTTTAGTGTGTGTCTTTGTGAAAACAATGTTAAATTAATATTGTCTATTTGTTTTGAATTATGCTTTCTATCTATTATTCGTATTCAATTGCAAATGTGGCTTTTATGCAAAAGAACCACGAAGCCTTTTCTTTGGAATAAGCTGCATCTATACATTGCATTCGTGGTATGATTTGCGATGCACGGTTGTGTACTCACGCTTGTTGTAAAACTTGCGCCCAAACCTACAGAAGAGGAGGAGTCTACGCCTGCTTTTGAGGAGGAGTTCGTTGAAGGCTGATCGTTCGTTAAGGTCTGGATCCCAGTTGGTTGCCTGTGGTGAATTGGTGGGATCTACGCTAGAGTTTTTCCGTTCCGCTGCTGCTTTATTTCCTGTTAGCCCTGCGTGGCTTAATAAGTGTAAACTCGACCATAAGGTCAACACCCTTATTTGTTATTCAAACTAATCGTTTACTTTATTTATCGTTTGTGTGGATCGATATTTACCTATGTTAACCCTGTGTGCACTAGCGTGATCCTGAACTAGTGCAAGTATACAGAGGGTTCGAATCGTAATTACAGGTCCCGACGAGAGGTGGTATCGAGCCATCTTGATGTAGGTCTTGACCTTAGTTAGATTGGCCGTCTTTAGAGTGTCCAAATTATTTTCTAAAGGAAAAATTAACTTGCAAAGTTAATTGATTGCTTAACTCTTCTCATGTCTCTCTCGCCTCAACTTTTGCTATAATCTCTTCTCTCCATTGTTTTAAAGTTGCTCTTACCCTGTTAAATCTGTCTTGACAGATGCCTCGCCAAATCTTGAGCTATGGTGGCGCTTTGGAGGATCGCCGTGAGCTTTGGAAGTTGCTACAAGTTCTTGGAGGTTTTGATCGTCCGTATGCGTCGGCAACAAGCTGGGCGGTGAATGGACAAAACCGTGGAGTGATTTGTCGCTGACGATCTACGCAGAGGAGCGACAAGGCAAGCCAACCTTCGCGCGTCTCGATGAGGAAGATCACTTGGTGGAAGGTATCCACGAGTCGTCGCGCTTGGCCATGCTACGTATTCGCAACATCTCGCCGGGAGCTTCAGACACCGTCTTCGTTACCACCCCGGTGCGGTGTGGACTTGCCAAGACGCTACCCGTCCACGAAGGAGAAGCAACGCTACGATCATTACACCTCGCCCGATTCGTAGCCGCCCGAGGAAGCTTTGGAGAGGACTATCACGGAGTTGGATCATGTCTATGAAGCCTTGCAGAGTCGAAGAGAAGGTCGCCACTCTGCAAGAGATCCTCACGACCAAGTTCCCAAGAAGAGGAAGACCCCGAGGAGGATCACGAAGAAGATCGGAGGAAGGCCCGATTGAGCCCGAAGAAGGTGCGAGAGCGGAGGAGCTGGAGAGCGGTTTGCAGGAACGCCTGCTCTCTTGCACGATTCGAGGGCATCGGATCGGTTGCCAAGATGCCGGCTCACCCGAGTCTGCCCGTCGGGAGGCGTCGCCGCGGTTGTGGAGGCTTTCTCGAGTAGTTGGTCTTAGTTCGGTTCGAGCTTAGCGATTTGATTTAGTGAGTCGTCCTTTGGCGGTAGTTTTGTGTGCTTAGGTCGTTGTTTCTTTTTGTGTGCAGTATGAGCTGCAAAGGCCCTTAGGCATTTGTTGCGGCCATGCTAAGACCCTAATTAATAAAGGTATTTCATTTGAGTTTACGAGCTGTGTTTTGTTGGGTTTAACCTACCCCCTGCTTAGTTCTCAACTTATCTTGTGCTTGCTACCTTATCTAACCTATGGAGCTTCGCCAGATGGTTCAAACTCGTCGATCTACGCTAGTGGTTCTGCACCCCAAAGACCGAGAAGCAATGAGCAACGATCGCGAGGAGCAGTTCCGCCACAAGCACCTCCAATTGACTTGCAGAACTTTGGAGCTTTCATGGCAGCACAGACTCAGCTGATGAACACTATGATGACTCAGATGCAAGCTATGAACAACCAGAACAACAACAACAATAATCAACAGTATGGAGCCCCAGCTGCTCATGGTCACCATGGACCATCCAAACTTGCAGAATTTATGAGGACTCGTCCACCAACCTTTTCTGGACACGTCTCTCCAGTGGAAGCAGATGATTGGCTCAGAGTTATTGAAAGAAAGCTGCTGATCACTCAGTGCAGCGATCGTGAAAAGGTTCTGTATGCCACTCACCAGATGGAAGGCACCGCTGCTGAATGGTGGGAGAACTTTTGTGCCGCCCATGAGACGCCACAGGATATCACATGGGAGGAATTTTCTGCGGCATTCCGCCAGTATCACGTACCAGAAGGCATTATCGATCTGAAGAAGGATGAGTTCCGCGCTCTCAAGCAAGGAGCTATGTCGATGTCGACTACCTCAACAAGTTTTCTCGGCTAGCTCGCTATGCGTGGAAGATGTAGCCACGGACAAGGCTCGCGAGTCGCTTTTGAAGGAACTAAACCTTTGGACTACAAGTCGGTTTGATCGCCCATACTTTTCACGATTTCCAAGAGTGGTCAACAAAGCCTTTGTTTTGGAGGACAAGCGCAAAGAACCGGAGGATAGCATCAGAGCGCCGGATGGCTCGGCAAAGGAACCATCAATCACGGCGAGAGGGCAAGAAGCGGTGCGGCCGGTTCAATGAGTTTCCACCCGGACTTCGTTGAGCACACGCACCAACTCAACACCCCGCCGGTGCTCGGAACTTCCGCAACCTGCATCTGTCAACCCCAATTCAGAAGCAACCACTAAGCGTACCAAAGGTGCATTACGCTGTATCGTCGGCCGGGACATTTTGCCAACGGTGTCGCAAAGGAACAATCACTCGATGCGCTTCAACCTTGGAGCTACGCCATCCAAGACACCGGCGCGGGCATCAATCAAGGGCGTCACAAGTTGCCGGTCAAGCGGGAGGAACACCACGATGCGTGATCGGGGCGTGTCAACCACGTCACCTTGGAAGGAGCCCAGAATCACCGGACGTAAATGCGGGTAAGTTTACGGTTAACTCGCACTGCATCGTTTTGTTTGATTACGGAGCTTCGCATTCATTTGTTTCGGAATGTTTGCAACCAAAAATAAATTGGAAGTTATGCAACTTAAGCATACTCTGTTAGTCGATGCTTTGGATGAGCTAAGTACTAGAGTGGGATGTTTAGGAGCTAAGTTACTCATAGCGGAGTTGAGTTTCTAGCCAACCTAATAGTCCTAGATACCCAAACCCTAGATGTCATTCTTGGCATGGATTGGTTATCCAAGCATAAGCGGTGCTAGATTGTGGCGAAGAGGCGTGTGATGAGAGGGCGCCAAAGGAAACAAGGTAGAGTTTCTAGCCACCTCGGTTCGTGATGGACATTTGCTAGTAAGCGATCGAAGACCCTTGCCTTAGAAGAAGTACAGGTGGTCGGTGAATATCGGATGTGTTTCGGAAGAATTACGGGAATGCCACCGGATCGTGACATTGAGTTTGTCATCGACCTAGTGCGGGGACAGCACCAATTTCAAAGAGACCTTATCGGATGCCGGTAGATGAATTGGTAGAGATGAAGAAGCGGATAGAAGAACTTCTTGAGAAAGGTTTCGTGAGACCTAGTTCGTCGCCATAGGGAGCACAGTGTTGTTTGTCAAGAAGAAGGATGGAAGTATGAGGATGTGTATTGACTACCGTTCTCTCAACGAGGTTACTATCAAAACAAGTACCCACTACCCGGATAGATGATCTGTTTGATCGGATGAAAGGAGCCGATTATTCTCGAAGATCGACTGCGATCGAGGTTACCACCAACTAAAGATTTGTCCTAAGGATATACAGAAGACCGCCTTCTCAGCGCAGTGCGAACATTATGAGTTCTTAGTCATGTCTTTTGGTCTGACTAATGCCCCTGCCTATTTCATGAACATGATGAATAAAGTATTCATGGAATATTTGGATAAGTTCGTAGTTGTGTTCATTGATGATATTCTGGTGTACTCCAAGTCGGAGGAAGAACACGCCGAACATTTAAGAACAATATTGGAGAAACTCAGAGAGCATCAGTTGTATGCCAAGTTCAGTAAGTGTGATTTTTGGAAGAAGGAAGTGGATTTCCTTGGTCATGTGATGACAGCCGAGGGAGTAGCAGTTGACCCCGGTAAAGTTAAAGCAGTGCTACATTGGGAGCAGCCCGAGCGTAACTTTCAGTTCGTAGTTTCTTGGGAATGGCGGGTTATTACCGCCGTTTCATCGAAGGATTCTCATCAATTGCTAAGCCTCTTACGCAATTGTTGAAAAAGGAGAAAAAGTTCACCTGGACTCCAGCCTGTGAGGGAAGTTTTCAAGAGTTGAAGAAACGATTGACTTCAGATCTTTGATTCGCGGATATTCGCAAGGATTTCGATATCTATTGTGATGCTTCGCGCCAAGGATTAGGATGCGTCACGATGCAAGAAGGAAGAGCGTAAACATGCATCAAGGCAATTGAGACCTCGAAGAAATTACCCTACTCATGATCGGAATTAGTGCCGAAGTGCATGCTTTAAAGATTTGGCGTCATTACCTCATCGGAAATCGCTGTGAAGTTTATACCGATCATAAGAGTCTAAAGTACATCTTCACCCAGTCAGATTTGAATATGAGACAGAGAAGATGGTTAGAATTGATCAAGGATTATAATCTTGGGATCCATTACCATCCGGAAAAGCCAATGTAGTTCTGCAGATGCCTTGAGTCGCAAGAGTTCTTGTAATGCTTTGGAAGTAAAGGAAAGTTGCCCAGAACTGTATGAAGAATTTCGGAAGCTAAAACTAGAAGTTGTGCCCGAAGGATTTGTAGCCAATTTGCAGGTACAGTCTACCCTGGAAAAGCAGATTCGTGAAGCACAACCGAAGGACCCCGGGTTGTCAGACATCAAAGTCAAAATGGCAGAAGGGAAATTCAAAGATTTCACGAGGATGATCAAGACATACTACAGGTTAATGGTCGAATCGTGTACGGATATCGATGGTGCGAGACAGTTAATCTTAAAGGAAGCCCATGACTCAAAGTATTCGATTCACCACGAAGTACCAAGATGTACGAGGATGTTAGGAATAAATTTTGGTGGCCCAATTTGAAGCGAAGTCGCGAGTTCGTTGCCTTATGCGACATCTGTCCGAAAGTGAAGCGCGAACACGAGGCCGTGAGGATTACGCAACCGCCGAAGATTCAGTGGAAGTGGGAAGAAATCGGGATGGATTTGATCACGGTTTACCCAAGACCCAATCGGGTTCTGATTCAATCGGGTAATAGTCGATCGTTTGACCAAGGTCGCCCATTTCTTGCCGATCAAAACCACGTACTCGGGAGATCGCCTTGCGAATTGTACATGGCTAGAATTGTCGGTTGCATGGTGTGCCCAAGAAGATAGTGTCGGTCGAGGATCTCGGTTCACCTCTCGTTTTTGGCAAAGCTTGCATGAAGCACTGGTACCATCCGAATTTGATCTGCGTATCATCCACAGACAGATGGACAGACTGAAAGGGTTAATCAGATATTGGAGGATATGCTGAGAGCTTGTGCTCTAGCTAATGCTACCCATTGGGATAAAAGTCTGCCGTATGCAGAATTTTCATACAACAACAGTTATCAAGCCAGTCTACAAATGTCACCATTTGAAGCACTGTATGGTCGTGCCTGTAGAACCCCGTTGAATTGGTCAGAAACAGCTGAACGATCAGTTTTCGGTCCAGACATTATTCAGGAAGCGGAAGAGCAAGTGGCCATGATAAGAGAAAGATTAAAGATAGCTCAGTCCAGGCAGAAGAGCTATGCGGATAATCGTCGTCGTGATCTCAGTTTTGAACCCGAGGATTTCGTTTATCTTCGAGTTACACCACTCAGAGGTGTCAAAAGGTTTCATGCCAAAGGGAAGCTTGCCCCTAGGTATGTTGGTCCGTTCAAGATTGTGGAACGCCGTGGAGAAGTTGCTTACCAGTTGGAGCTGCCGCAGTCGTTAGCAGGAGTGCATGATGTCTTTCATGTCTCGCAGTTGAAGAAGTGTCTTCGTGTGCCAGAAGAGCAAGCCCCGTTGGAATCAATTGACTTGAAGGAGGATCTTACCTACAAGGAGCAGCCAGCCAAGATTTTGGATGTCGCGAGCGCCTCACGAAGCAAGGCATTCGTTTTTGCAAGGTCGGTGGAGCAACCACTCGGAAGGAGAAGCAACGTGGGAGCGTGAAGAAGAGCTAAAAGTCGAGTTCCCTAGCCTTTTCTCTGGCTAGCTTTGAATCTCGGGTCGAGATTCCTTTAAGGGGAGGTTTGTAACATCCCAATTTTCAGAGCCTTAAAAATCTTTTAAATAGTTAGTAGGAGAAAATTCACCATTTGAATTTTATTTGAATTTAATTTCAAAAGCTTAATATTGGACTTTACAATCAAAAAAACATTTAATGTGAACAATCCCAACATGAACATTAGTCAAAACTATTTTATTTGGGTTCTATGTGCTCAGATATATTTTCTAGATTTTTCTAGAATGTTTCTGAGTTCATTTGCTATTTTCTATTGCCTATTTGAATTTCTGGTATTTTCTAAAATGAAAAACCTATTTAAAACCTCAGTTTAGTGCTTGGGCCGAAATCCACTCAGCCGGCCCATTTCCTTCCGCCTCAGCCCACTTCCCGCGACACTTGCGCTCTCTCTCCCCGCAGGCGTGCCGGTCCCACCGTCGGCCGCGACCATGCGGGTGTGCGGCAGCGGTGCGGCGAACCACTCCGCTGCCTTGTGGGTCCCGCGCCACGTCCTCGTCGTCTACCTCTCGGACTCGAGTCCGTGTCCGGCCGGGTGGTGCCGCCATGCGCCCGCGGACTCGTCGCTCCGGGCACTATTTGCGCCGCGCTGCGTCGAATCTCGCCGCCCCTCTCCTCCAAAACCCTAGAACCCCTCGTAGATCGCGCGCCACCGGAAGGATTTGGCGAGAAGTCCACCGCCGCCGAAGCCTTTCTCGGCGTCGAGGCCGCCGGTGGTGAGCCTCGCCCTCACCGTCACGATCCTGGTCGCGCGCGCAGCCTTCACGATGCGCGCCTCATCATCCTCGAGGAGCCGCGATCGCCTCGTCGCGTTCCACCGAGCCGCTCGCCGCCAATCTCGGCGCGCGCGATTTGATCACCACCGGTAGCGTCCGGCCGTGTCGCCAGGTCGCGGTGTGAGAGCGATGCTACCCTCCGTTGCGCGCCGTGGTCGGAGTCGCGTTGTCGTCTGCGGCCGACAAGAACTTCGCCGGCGATGCCACCGTGTTCCGCGGCCACCGCGCGTCGATCTGTCGCCTCGTGTCGCCGCGTGGAGCGATCGGCACCTACGTGGGTGCGGTGGCGATCCGGACCCCGAACCCAAGGCTCGGTGGACTTTGTCCGCGTGGCCGAGCAGCGGCGAGTGGGACCCACTGCCGGATCCACGATCACCCGTCCAACGTTCGTGGCGACGTCGGCGTTGCATAATAAATCTGATTTTCCTTTAGGAAAATAATTGATAAATTCATAAAATCTGATTTTCAGCATTTTATGTAATTTCAATCTTCCAAAGCTCATAACTTTTGCATCCTAACTCGATTGAGCCCATTCAAATTTCTAAATTTGTCTAAATTCAAGATCTAGATATCTGAGTTTTTATTTAATTTTGGAGTTTGTTTGCCTCTGTTATTTATTTCTTTTGGTTGGTTTTGCTTCGTTTGTGCGTGAGCGTTGATACTTCGGGAGTTTTCGTGAAGAAGCTTCAACCAAGTTCAAGACCAGTACATAGACCTTTTCCAAGGCAAGTCATACCTTTGATCATCTTGAACCCAGTTTTCAAATTACTTTGTGTTAAATTATTGCATTCTATTTTAATTATTTATTTAAATGCTTTGGGCATAGTTATTATCCAACTTGTTATCACACCTTGGCCTTGTATGTCATAATTCCTTGTCACCCTAGATTGGTTGAGTTGGTAATATTATAGCACCAGCGTGGGTTGGTTAGATCACGAGTACAATTGCTTAGCTATGCTACGAGTCTCACATCTCATGTAAGTTACAAATATTAATTATGACTAAGTGACTATGGAACCTCGTGTAAAGCGTGTGCTATGTGTTATTACTTCGTGATGGCATGTGTTGCACTAAAACCAACTGGGTGGTAAAGGATTTAGGCCGAGGCAAGTGGTGGAGAGCTGTGTGACATGGTGGTCTATGTGATGGGAATGATGATCTTTGTGACTTAGTTAGAATATGGAAGTCTTGCCTTGGTCAATTAAGGACTTAACTTTGTGCCATTGGGCGAGCCTTCTTGTCACGACCACATGCACAGTATGGGGCGGGCCTAACTTAGTAAGTTATGGATTCTCGGCATTGATGTTCGGTGGTAGGTTAGGCTTTGTGATAGGGTGGAGGTGTGACTACTTGGTGGTTGCATCACGGGAGGATTCGTCGTCCTGTCCCAGCGGTGTGTGTTATGCATGGGCTATGTGATATGTATAACGGTTTGTAAGCACTGCTGGGAATGTCAATGTTGGAGATGAAATTTCCGAACTGTTGCTGTTATGATTGGTGCTAGCTACACTGGTTATATCGTGTGGGTAAAGTGTACAACCTCTGCGAGTGTTAAACAATCTATTCGAATAGCGCGTCATGATCATGGACATGCTCGGTGATTTCACATAAGGGTAGTTTTCATAAAATGTGGGAATGGGAGTGTGTGATCTCAATCATATGGCTATGTAAAATAATCTGTTTAATTGTGTGTCTTTGTGAAAACAAGCTGTTAAATTAATATTGTCTATTTGTTTTGAATTATACTTTCTATCTATTATTCGTATTCAATTGCAAATGTGGCTTTTATGCAAAAGAACCACGAAGCCTTTTCTTTGGAATAAGCTGCATCTATACATTGCATTCTGTGGTATGATTTGCGAAATGCGGTTGTGTACTCACGCTTGTTGTAAAACTTGCGCCCAAACCTCTGAAGAGGAGGAGTCTACGCCGCTTTTGAGGAGGAGTTCGTTGAAGGTGATCGTTCGTTAAGGTGCGGATCCCGGTTGGTTGCACTGTGGTGAATTGGTGGGATCTCGTTGGAGTTTTTCCGTTCATTCTTGCTTTATTTCTGTTAGCCTGCGTGGCTTAATAAGTGTAAACTCGACCATAAGGTCAACACCCTTATTTGTTATTCAAACTAATCGTTTACTTTATTTATCGTTTGTGTGGATCGATATTTACCTATGTTAACCTGTGTGCACTAGCGTGATCTGGACTAGTGCGGTATACGAGAGGTTCGAGTCGTAATGCAGGTCCCGACAACCTTGTAACGCATCGGGTAAAATCCGTTGCGCTAGCTTTCCTTTTCTTCTCAACCAAATTCACCGGTTCTGAACCGGCAGGGTTGACTAGATCTTGCACATCTGCTGATAAAAAATCAGAAGCAATATCCACGACCCGTTGGTCAAGGATAAGATCCCTGATCGCTGGATCAGTAGGTGTAGATTCATCAACCTCCAAAACAGTAGCCTCAGTAGGCTCTGATGGGTCCTCAGCGACCTTGCTGGAAGGTATGACAACCGCCTAAATACATCATCAAAGATAGTCAGGCGATGAACATCATTTGTCCAAAATATTATTTATGTTCGGTCACCTACCTCTGGAAGACTGACATCCTGTATGGTCGAAGGAGTGATCGGATCATCAATCGGCTCACATATTTCAGTGGCCTCATTGATCCTCAACCCGACCGACTACACATCAAGGAGGATTTATGGTATACCGATCAGAAATAATATGTACGACACAAAAAAAAATGGTTGATATTTTTACCTTAAGTCTCTCAATCCTCTCTTTAGCGGAAACGGCCGCTAAGATCTGGGGGAAACTAGCCTTATCGCCAGGCTCTCCGGCGCAGATCATTTTGATCCGGCTTCTAATCTCATCAGAAGATAGAGCTGTAAAGGTAAAATAAAAGATTTAAGGGTGCGGAAATAATCAACTAATATAGGTAAACTGGTCGGAATCATTCAAGGCTTACTCTCTTTGGAATCTTTGGTCGTATCGTCACGACCAATATACCAGAGCATCCGGTGTGTTCGGGCCTTCAAAGGATTAATCCGGCGCGTGGAAAAATCCTTCACTACGTGCCAAGATGTTAGACCCTTGACACTAAGAAGCTTGATAGCTTCGACCCATCTTTTTATCTTTCCCTCTTTCTCAGTGGAGGAGCGCCAATTCGGATTTTCGACCGCCTTCTTACCAGAATAATAAAGGCTGTCTTTCTTCATGATCTTCATATAGAACCAGCTCTTCTTCCACGACTACCACGAAGATTTTGAGTACATAAATATGTACTCATCAGTTTTTCCATCATAGAGGCGCAAGGTGCACTCTCCAGGCGTCCCAATCGTCTTCCCAGACTTTGACATCCTGTAGTAGTACTGGAATAGATCCAGATCTGCTGGAATCCCCAAGTACGCTTCGCAGAGATAAATAAAGATGCTTAGATTGGCGATAGCATTGGGAGCAAGATTTACCAATTCAACTCCATAATACTCCAAAACTTTAGGAAGAAAGGAATGAATTGGTAGCCTAAATCTGCATTCAACATATGCAAGAAAAACTGGGATTTCTCCATCTTCATTACTCGGGGAATGTTCTCCAGCCGCGGATCTCCAAGAAATCAGATCCTTGCTGGGAAGCATCCCGATCTTCTCTAAGCTCTCTAGCTTCTTCTCACTCAAGTCGGAAACCGACCAGTTGGTGATTTGATCCGACATGGTCAGATTTCTTTCGGGTGAGGAAAGAAAAGGAGGTCGGAGGCAGTTTTTACTCGGGAGATGAAGAAGGAAAGCAGGAAGTGAAAGAACCTAAGTCTACAAAGAGGTTTTATAAGCTTGAATTTCTAACGCAATAAGGAGTTACCCAAAAAGTCAACAGGCAAATCTTTTAGTCCAATCGACACAAAACTCTTGATTCCCAAAGCAAGTTCTCAACTTTAAAGTGAATACAAACGCTTCAAATGCCTTTGCATTTAATGGCGTCGGCCGATGCGACTTCATCGGAAGAAAGGTGTGTTCACGACCTATTCATTTAAAGTTCGGGGGCTAGGCGGCGAGGATTAAAACCTCTATGTATTATTTTTAATACATAACGGACCATACATCTTCGTGGTGCGTAACCACGAGTGCACGACCTCCTTTGGTCGTAGAGATTCCGGAGGTTACATAATCGTACCACTGGTCGAGCGAAGGCCTAAGCCAAGCTCACGACCGGAGAAGCGCTCGTAAAGGTATGAAGCGATACTTGGAACCGATTCCAAGTATATTCTCTATCGTATGATGAATGGATGCGTGCATGTTTCATACCATCGGCGTTTCTTATCGAAGCAACGGCGAACAACCACCATGCGATTATATGTCTCATAGACATATAACCGCGAACGATTGATTCTTTATCAACCGTCACTTGACTCGACCGATCGCGACGTTTCACATTAGACGTCTTCTCCGAATAAGCGCCACCTCTTCAGGGCTATTTAAAGATTGAGCATGGGCGGGCAAGGCGAAGAGAGGCGAAGATAGAGCCATCGGACAAAAGCACAAGTCTTAGATTCGTGTTGTGAGTCTGATATTGTAAAGGAACAAGTAGTGTTCTCAGTGTATACAGGTGTAGTTCATCATCTAGTCAGGAGGCATCCCACAGAAAGCAGATTCATACTAATAAAATAGCAGTCCCATTATTACCCTAGATTTCCCACGTCACTCTCTCCTTTTCTTTTCGTAAGATCGACGACTTGATCGTCGACAAGTGGATTCTTGATGTGGCCTACACTTTCCACATGAGTCGAACCGAGATCTGTTCTTGAACTATGAAGCAACACCAAGTGGTTCTCTGTTGATAGATGATAATTCCCCATGCAAGATTATAGGTATTGGTTCTATCAAGATGAAGATGTTTGATAGCACCATCAGAACCTTGTCAGATGTTTGACACATTCTGGGTTTGAAGAGAAATCTTATCTCGTTGAGTACTCTTGATCAGGGATTCTTTTACTAGATTTTTTTTTACCGGGGGTGGCCGGTAAGGCCGAAAATCGAAAAAATTCGGCCAAAATTTTCACAAAATTTTGATTTTTTTTATTTTAAATTTTAAAAATCAAATTCAAGGAGTGGGAGATTATGATTAAAAATAAAACTAGCAAACATGTCAAGAAGTTGCGTATTGATAATGGCCTGGAGTTCTGTTTTGGAGAATTTAAAGTTTTACACAGATCAGATATCATTGTGAGACAATACAGTGTCCCAAGTACTCCTCAGCAAAATGGTGTGATCGAACGCATGGACAGAACCATTATGGAGAAGGTATGTTGCATGTTATCTATCTCCAGCTTATTAAGGAGTTATTGGGCTGAAGCCATGTCCACTGCTTGTTATTTGATCAATTGATCACCCAACATGACAATTAATAAGAAGACTCCAATTGAAGTATGGTCTGGTTCTCCAGCAGATTATTCAAATATAAGAATATTTGGTTGTCCTACTTATCCTCATGTTAACAATGGTAAATTGGAGGCTAAAGTCGCTAAGTGCATTTTTCTTAGTTATAAATATGGTGTGAAAAAATATAAATTATGGAATCATGAAACTAGAAAGAAGGTTATTAGCATAAGTGTTACTTTTGATGAATCTACTATGTTGCATGATAAACCATCTATTGATGTTCCCATTGAGAAGCCACAAAAATTAAACGTGCAGGTGGAGCATGTTATTGATTCAGGATCTACACTAGAAGCTGAAAAGATAAACATACAGGATGTTCCGGTTGTCTTTCAACCACCACAATATTTCATTACAGTCGACAGACTTGAAAGGAATATTCAAGCTCCCAAGAGATTAATTGCAGAAGCTGATGTTGCTTATACTTTGAATGTAGTAGAAGAAATTCAAGGTACTGCAAAACATTCTAGTTATTCTAAGGCTATCTCTTCTGGTGATTCAAAGAGATGGATGGTTACAATCTCTTGAGAAGAATAACACTTGGGAGTTCGTTAAGTTGCCAATTGATAAGAAGCTTATTTGCTGCAAATGGATCTTCAAGAAAAAAGAAGGCATTTCACCAACCGAAGAGGTTAGGTACAAGACAGGCTTGTTTCTAAATGATACAGCCAAATTCCAAGTATTGATTTCATTTATGTCTTTTCCCTAGTTGTGAAACATAGTTCCATTCGCACTTTACGCAGCATAATGGCTATGCATGACTATAAGCTTGAACAATTGGACGTGAAAACTGCGTTCTTACATGGGGAATCGGAGGAAGATATTTATATAGAACAACTGAAAGGTTTTGTCTTTCTCGGAAAAGATAATTATGCTTGCAGGTTGAAGAAATCTCTTTATGATCTGAAGCAATCACCTAGACAATGGTATAAGAGATTTGAATCTTTCATGATCTATCAGGATTTCAAAATATCCTATTATGATAGCTGTGTTTATTTAAAATGGTTAATAGCTCAGCTATTTAATTCCTTATATATGTTGATGATATGCTGATTGCTACAAAAGACATAGCAAAAAAATTTAAAGTTGAAGGCACAATTGAGCAGTGAAATTGAGCGAAAGATTTTTGGTACGAAAATTATCATAGATGGATGGTTTGGAAAATTACACCTAAGTCAGAAAGGGTATATTGATAATGTTTTTCGTCATTTCAACATGCATAAATCCAAACCGGTGAATACTCCGCTAGCTATACATTTCACTTTCTTCAGCGTCATGTCCATAATCATATGATGAAGTTGAGTACATGTATAGAGTTTCATATGCCAGTGCAATTGGTTCAGTTATGTATGTCATAGTATGTTCTCACCCTAATTTATCTCAATCATTTAGTGTTGTTAGTAGATACATGGTTAATCCTGACCAAGAGCATTGGAAAATAAGTTCAATAGATTTTCGTATACTTGTGGGGGCACATCTGTTGTTTGTTTACAGTTTGGGAAGACTAAATGCAATCGTTGGTTATGTGGACTTAGATTTTGCTGGAGATTTAGATAAGAGAAGATCTCTTACCAATTATGTATTCACTATTGGAGGATGTGTCGTTAGCTAGAAAGCAAGTCTGCAAGCTACTGTTGCATTGTCCACTACAGAAGTCGAGTATATGACTATTTCTGAAGCTTGCAAAGAAGTCGTTTGGCTAAGAGGTTCGTTTACTGAGCTTTGCGGAAGTATGTCTTGCACTACAATATTTTGTGATAGTCAAAGCGTTATTTACCTTACGAAAGATTAGATGTTTCATGAGAGAACGAAACACATTGACATCAGATATCATTACATTCGATGTGTCATTGCTTAAGGTGATATTAAAGTCAGCAAGATAAGTACTCATGATAATTCAGCTGATATGATGAAAAAGTCAATTTCTTTGAGTTTTGCTCAGACTTAGTTGGTATCATTCAGTAATCCTATGGACATTCGATGCACAAGGTTTTCATATTAATCCATTTCGAGGCGATCGCATTTTGTTTTGCCTACAGAGGAATTCATCTCAAGATGAAAATTGTTGAGTTTGATTGTGATACGAATTGAGCTTGAGTGTGATACAAATTTTGTTTCCTACTCCAACTCATAATTTTTCATGTACCACTATAATTATATCACTGAAGTTCATAGGGAAGAGTAAGAGTTTTGTTGTAAACATCTTCTTATATAGTAATATTGCCTTCGTACTGGGTTTTTTTTGAAATAATTTTCACATAAAATTCGTGTCTTGTGTTCTTATTTTGTTCTTTTTTTTTTTTATGCATTATTTACAACAGGGCTAAACAAACGTGGACCTACTCGAATTATCAATTGCCGTGACCAACCATGTAGCCTAAAGTCTATTAGTTTATTGGCAGACGGGTTTCTTGGCTCGCTCGAAGCATCGGAGAAAAAATCGCGTGCGTTTGTACACCAACCTTTCTTCACTTTTCTTTTTTGTCATTTTGGAGAAGGCTTTTTATACTTTGTCTATCCTTGGGTGTTACTGTCAAGCAAACGTGTGATAATATGGTGTAACAACTTGTGTGGCGAGTGATTGGAGTATTTGGGTTGACTTGTGCGTTTCAATTCGGAGCAGAGCCCAACGGCAGCGAGCCCCGCGGCCGATCGAGACGTTGTCACGCGTGGAGCTAGACGCGTCGTACGTAGCCTACACTCGGGTGAATTCCCCTGACGACACACGGAGCACACGCACAACACTTGCGCGTCGGACCGACCGTGTGCGAGGAAGGTGAAGTGGTGAAGTTGCGTGGTGAGCGACCGGGCATATGCATGAACGCGGAGCTAGCGTGCTTTGCGTAATAATAATGGCACGATGAAACGCCAACGCCCGTACGCGCGTGCGTTGGGCTGCTCTGGCCTAGGCCTTCCAGGCATACGTGGGCGGTGCGAGCTTTCGGCGCCGCCGCGCGCGGCAGGCAGCAGCTGGGGAATGGTGTGCCGGCGGGCGGAAAAACGAGAGGACCCGCGTGGGTTGGGCTGGTAAAAAGGGGCTCCACGACAAGGGCGGAGGCGGACGTCGCGTGGGTGGGACGTGCCCATGCGACATACGACTATGCGTGCGCATGGCATGGCGCACGGGCTCCGGCCGCGCCTCGGCCGGCGGTGGGTAGGTAACATGAGTGGAACAAAGCAAGGTGATTTCGACAGAAACTGCGGCCCACGGATGTCTTCTTAGCTGGGCCGCATCATCTGTAGGTTATAGACCTCGCACGTAGTGTAAGCATTGAGGAAAAACAAAAAAGAGCCGCAGTGCAAATTTGTGTGGCAAATCCGCAACGAGGACCCAACTTTGTAGGCCGGAGCCATGATGGGCTGATGCCATCGTAAAAAGGTCCTGTTACGTTGGGCCTTCCTAGTTAATGTGCTGCTTTTCAACTCTCCGAAACTAAAATCTCGCTCCGGTCCAACTGTTGAACTGACGCAGCAGCACCGAATGACTTTCTGTTTGTTTGCTTGAATTACTCCAGAAATTAGAAGCTATCACTTTCAACCAGAAAAAAATAAAGAAGAAGAAGATTATCATCGGGTTGTTGTTGGAGATGACCCCTGCGATTACGTCCAGGGTGACGAGAGGAAAAGGAGCTTTCGAAAGCTAGTAGTAGTACCTGCTCCCTCGAAAATAACACTCGCTCTGCCTCTTTACATCGGTCAATTTTTTACACGTCGCGTTGCTGCTGTTTTTTTTTAGTCGCATTGCTGCTGTTGACATCCACACATCCAACAGGAAAGAAAAGGCCACCGCTGCTTCCTTTTAATTTCGAGCAACAAGAGGGTATTCAGCGCAAAAATCATGACTACCAGATAAAAATTATTACTACTGTCACGGATTCTCACTAGAAATTTCACCACCGAATAATATAATAGGTTTTGGGCGGTGAACCCTCCCCCAGCCCGCCGCGCCGGCCAAGGCCAAGGTGCCATCGCGATGGCGCGCTGCTGCTATGAGTGCAATGGTGGATGTTGTTGCGCGGCGCGCGAAAAGGCCTTTGCCTCATCATCTGGGCAGTCGAGGAGGAGTGAGCGGCGGCTGGAGTCATGCGATGCCACCTGTCGGCGAGTGTGGCGGCGGCGGCGCTCTCGTCGGCGGCGGTAGTGGAGAGCGTACGGTGATGGTGTGGCAGGGGTGGTGGGGAGGCCAAGGTGCGAGCTAGCTAGTCAAACCACTCCAGAAGATAGCTAGCTAGTCAGGTGTGAACTATGGAGATGGAGTGACTAGCAGCTAGCTAGCGTTTACATACATACATACCTACCTACTGATACTAGCTTGGTTAAACGTACATCAGAGCTAAAGCATCCATTCCCGTCCAAGTTTTTAGTAGTCAAGTCTCAAGTGTGAACCATTTTACTTGCTCACGGGCAAGTCTTGTATGTAATGTAGCACAGCCTGCTTACGGTACGGAGGCACTACTAGCTCTCTCACTCATCTATTTGCCTCTGATACGGTACGGAGAGTAGAGAGAGAAGCAAAACCATTTCTCAACTTGCCACACCCATGAACGCAGCGCACAGCCATGAGACGTGGCGCGGGCAGGGGCTAAGATTCGACGCGGCACGGCGATCCACCGAGCTAGCACACTTCCAACGGAACCAGGAATTAATTTGTTCTTGCATGTCTCACCATCGAGAGCACATCCAACGGTCACAAAAAATCATATGCTTATGTTGCTATGTTGGTGCTCGATTTTTATGATCGGTGTGATAGCTGGCCTGACACTTGATTAATTTGTTCATTTTGTTGCAAGGAAGCTGCTGGTGAGTGCTAGCTCTTGCTAAGAAACAACTCAATGCGAATAGGGTACATAAAACCATAATAACACGGTCCGAGGAGGAATTGAACACGAGTGGTCGGAACACTTAGGAAGTAAGAAGTATGAATCAGACTAAAGCAGTGCGAGGCCCTTTTGACCGGCTGGACAACCAATGCGAGCGCAGAGCACGACACAAACGCAACCGGGACAGACGCGGGAACAACCGGGAGACCGAGCACAGGGACCTGTGAGGCGCTCTGTCTGCGATATCTTAGTATAGTTCTTAATATGAGAAGTGTTAGGACACTATCTTCCTAATGCATGATTTCTTATGGTGTAGTATCTTAAACTGTTATATTAGAATCTAACGACTCAGATCTAGTGATACAGTATTCTGCTACATAAAAAAACCGGCCGCACAGTAAAATCAGGTATTCGCTTGCTACTGTGCCTGCTACTGTGCCAAACAGTTTTCACTGTAGCTGACTCTTTTACTGTATGCACAGTCCGCAGTGCTTTGAGGATCCGGTTCCATCTTTTCTTTCGCTGCATTTTCTCGTCCTCACCTTTCGTCTCTTGCTTTATGATCAACGCACCGTTCATTCGTACGTCATTATTCTTTCAGCAACTTTGGACTGTGTTGCTAGAACAAAAGTACAAGCATAAAACATCTAGCCGCATATATCCCTATCCTATCCTACGTCACTACCATAGTGCCACTTCAATATATAGGATCGAGTATGATAGATCAAGCAAGAGATGAACCTACCTCCTCTTTTCTCCCTCTCTTATACTAGCAAAACAATCTACTCCAAGACCACACAGCAACATTGCAAGCATAGAGCCATACATACGCTGATAGGCACCGATTAAGTGCAGTGGTTTGGTTGGGTTGGTAGTTGAGTGATCCATTCTCCTTTAAAAGATGAACTCATTTCATCACTGTGTCTAATTACAAAGGACAAATCGATTAGCTGCACTGAACCGGCGGAAACGACGGGGCGGGGAGTAGTAGGAAACAATTGCTTTCGGATGCGCTTTGATGGGAAGGCACCGAGCCATCATGCAGCAAGAAACGAGGCAAGCGACCAGTCGATCCACTCAAAAGTTGTACTACTGTTACACATGGACTAGTGATCGCTCGAGTCGCTTCACCACGCTAGCTTCCCGTAAGCAATGAAACCAGTCACCAGCGCAGGCAAAGGAAAGCGAGTGAGCACATGGATGCACGGAGATCGATGATGTCTGTGCCAATAGTGGCTTCTAATATATCTTTCTCTTCACTCTTTACTCTCTACGGATGTTCTTAAGCAATACTAATAGAACGATACAAACTGCGAGACCACGAGCGGGTTAACCCCTGATTTGTGATTAGTAACCGACTGTGCTTTGCGTGTGTTGTTGGAGTTTGAGTTTGATTTTGATTTTGAGAGTTTTGCAATTTTGGAGTTCTTTGTCTACACAGCCGATCTGACCACTGTCAGACCGTTGGGCACGAGCAGCCTGATTGAGGCCAGTCAAACCGGTCCCTGAGTCTTGGGTTGAGACTAGGAAGTGTGGTCTGACAGGCACAGTAGGAGCGGTAAGACCAGCCCTATGAGCTTTTGGAAAATAGACAACAAACATATATGTACTCTTGTTTGGATAAGTGTTTGCACTAGGTGTCATTGCAAATGGAAATTGGATTGAAATTTCCAAAAGGTTGTCGGGTTGAGAGAAGTGGGTGCGGTTTGACGACATGGGTAGCGTCGGACGGCCATGGCGGTCTAACGTGCCTTTGGTTGGCGACCTGACCGCTAGCGGTTTGACTAGCATGGTGAGTCTGATCGGTTGTGGTTGTGAGCTAAAATTGAGAATTTGTTTTAGGAGTTTAAGTTTAGTGCATGTGAGTTGCAATGTGCATTTATGGACTGACGAGGGTTAGGTTTCAAAGAACATGTGCCTGAAAATGGTTTGCAAAACCGTGGTGAGAGGCCTAAGTGAATTAGGTCAAGGAGATTTTACGGAGGACAAGACATGATGGATTCAGCCTATTAGAGCTAACGATGAAAACAACGTTTTAAAAAGTGTGTGTGAGTGTGTTGAGTGAAAAACCCAGTTGCGTAATGGGTTAACAGGTTCCCATGGGAACGTGATCCATTTTGTAACCAGGTTATGGTTTCTTGTGAGCCTCCACTATATAAAGGACATTAGAGAGAGGAGAATGTTGTTTCACTTGAGCCTCCAAGAGAGAAACTAGGATTTGGTTGAGAGAGCTAGGTGCTACCCTTAGGGTTTTGTTCTCCTAATGGAGTGGTTGTAATTCTTTATCTCCAAGTGGTAATAAAGGATCAAACTCCTTCATCCATGTCATATTTGTGTTCTTGTTATTTTCTTACCCTCTTGAGGTGTTCTTGGTGATTATCGGTTCAATCGTGTTCTAGTGTGGTTCGTGATGAGAAATAACTTGCTAGTACATGTAGGAACCCATCTAGGATCATATTTGCAGAACAGATCTCACTAGCTCGAGTAGATCATGTTTTCCCTCTTTTGTCTGGTTCTTGAACACTCTTCCTAAAATGGATAATGGTGGAAACTTTTCAACAACCCTTGAAATTGTTGGTTGGAATTGGTTCCGGATATCCTAGGGTAACTATGTTTCAAATTTGGTGTGATTTGAACAAGAAGATCAAAAGTTAGGTGAAAATTCCTAATTGAAATCGTGATGTTTTCACTTGTCGTGAGGAAGCGGTCGAGGCTTGCAGTCTTCTTTGGTCGAGACCGGTCTCGTAGTTGTGCTTACGGTTTTATTTGGTTGTTGCTTGTGTGTGCTGGTTTACGCTGGTCACAAGTTAAATCTTGATCTTCTTAGCTACTTATAATTATTGAAGTGAAAAGATTGTCAAATACCTAAGGGAAATTGTGGGAGTCATTCACCCCCCTGATTGTCGTAATTTATCGTATAATTGGTATCAGAGGATGGTGAGATCTTCTTCATAAATCTTCATCGCTCTTTGAGCATGACGTCGTATAGGTATTCATCCAAGCCTCCTATCTTCGATGGGCCCAACTATCAATATGGGTCTGACAAGTCTTGTACTTCGTTGGGAGCTCTTAATTCGACCATTTGGGATTCCAAGCCTACCGTCATCATGGAGTGTAATAAATTGAGTGATATCATTCTTGATTCGATTTAATCAAAGCTGAAAACTTATGAGATTGCTCGGGACAAGAAAACATCCAAGAGTGACTCGATGGCACTGGTAGCGGATCCTGAGAAGAGTGTTCCTTGTGGTTCTTCGAGTTCTTCTTTTAGTGTTCCTAGTGTGTCCAATTTCTCAATGTTTTGCCTCTCGTTCTAAGCGGTGAGTAGATAGAAACCATTCGGAGGAGGAGTTAGCTCTCATATCCAAAAGTTCACTAGATCCCACAATGATGTGAGGCGAGAAAGAGGAGGTCTTATAACGTGTTTTGAGTGTGGTGAGCCCAATCACATTTAGGCCAAGTGTCCTAGGCTTGAGAAGGGAGGAGAAGGAATATCCCAAGAAGTCGCATGCTCATGAAGGAAATAAGAAGAAGATGAATTACAAGGTGATCCACAAGGTGCTCTTCGCTCTTGATGTGATGGATTTGAACAATGTGGATTCGTCAAGCAATGATGAAGAGAATGAACTATGAGCGAAGGTCATGACCAAGGATTTCACTGGGGTATGCTTCATGGCATGCGAGGATAACACAAGTGAGGATGATCTCTACAGTGATCCTGATGAGGCAACTCATTCATATGATGATGATGTCCATGCAGTTGTTACCACTATAAATGTTCTTAAGAAGTGCACTAAGAAGAATGAAAATCTAGAATGCATGGTTGAGACACTTAACACGGAAGTGGCTAGGCTTCGGTCTTTGATTCCTAAGGATATAATTGTGATGCATGTGTTGTCTTGCAATGTGACTTAGGCCCTGTTTGGTAGAGCTCTGGATTCTCATTTTTCAGATTCTGCTCCTGATTCTCTGAGAATCCACTTCTCTGAGAATCTGGAGCTATCTGTTAAAAGCGTTTGGCTGGTAGGTTGGCTCCCAAAACCATATGAGGGGGATGAGAGGCAAATAGACTATGTTACCCCTGACTGTAATAATTCAATTGTATTTGCGTCTTTCTCCTATGTATTTGTACATAAATTACAGAATTTTTTCTCTTAAATTTGTTTACACCATCCTACTGTTCTCGTCGTTCCACTCAGCGTTATCAGCCATCTGCATATTTGGCCCATTAATTTTGTTTATCAAATTGACATCAACAAAAAGATATGGCATACAAGTAGACAGAGGTGTCATGGAATGGCAAAAAATACGTGAGCACGCATTGGGTCGACTGCAATAAATTTAACATTTCAAGATAATACATGGTAATATGCTTAGACAATAGATAGAAACAGCACAAATCCTCAAAATTGAGTGAAGTTGCGATTGCTCTCAGAATAGAGTTTGCAGAAGACCTAAATCTCTGCCTTTTCAATACTCAGTCCATACTCTTCATTAAATGATTATAACAAAAGTTTATAATCTTGAGCTCTATAGGCAATCATTACTAATCTGTTAATATGACCTAGCTATTAAAACCCCAACAAAGGCTTCCAAACATATACGATCTATCACGGATCGAAATAGACCCAAAGCTTGTATATAACGATCCAAGGGTGCATCAATCTTTTGATAAGCACGCATGGGTTTGTGTCTTCGAGCAATTTGATATCAGTAGCATAACAAGGAACATCATCAGTTCACTAACAAAGGACAGGTGTGATCTAAGTTTTGATGAGAGTGGTCATTGTTCAAGCAAGTTGCATTTGTTGAGTGTTTATGAGTTACACATCGATGGGCGATATATCTTACAGGACTTTGGATATGATTTGAGAAAAATGACCCATGAAAGAAGGCCATACTCAAGTAATGTTAACAGCCTCACATAAGACAGTATAACTTCTTTCAGTCTAAAGGTGAGGTCATGATCGTTGAGTCAGGAAAAGATCAACACATCCTTATATGTGCTAGGCTCGAACAACGGCTTGCACTCTCATTATCATTTGCAACAACATGATGGCGAAGATGATGAATATCTTGGTGAGGTCACAACCGAGTATGATTCTTGGACATACAACTTGCGGCATTTGATCTTGTTATCTTTCTTCTCTTGTAAGGTCGAGCAAGGTGGTGTGTGTATTGTGAAACTTGATGACTCTAATGCATTGAACATGTCCGAATCATCATCATCGCTCTGTAAATTCTCCTTGTCCCATTCAGAGTTAAGAAATTATTCTTGGCGTCATAAAAACATCACACCACGAGAAGCATCTAAGTGGTTTGTACTTGCAACAAGAAGAACGAAGGCATATCATTCATACTTTTACCTTAGAAGAGATATTGTTGAGATAATCTTGTAAGAGTTGATATTAAGAGTAATTTCCTGAGAACCAAGAAATGATTAATGATGAAGCTTGGTTAACACTATCAAATTCCCACCTCTTCATTATTTTAACTTCCACAACCATTGATGTACCCGTTTACATGACATCAATTTGAAGTAAGCATGCACCATCCTTCAAAAGTTGTCAATGCAGTATTCAATGTAAATTATCAACAGTAAAAAACAATACATGAAGTTCATTCAAATAAAAGAGTAAGGTGGATTTTGGTAACCATCAAGTGCCATAGGTGGCGAGTCTTGTGTCTTGGTCTAGCAACCATGGGCGGTTGGGGAGAAAGGAAGGGGCGGAGAAGAAGGAAGCGCACCGGGGCTGCGAGTGCGGTGAGCATGAGCACGCCGCGCACATGTCCATGAGGAACCCGCTAATCCAGAGCATTGTTGAGCGCGTGCGCCCTAATCACTGCGCACAACACCAAGAGGTGGTCACCGCCACGATGCGGAAAGGAAGGAAGGAGAAGGGGAGGAAGGGTGAGAGGAGGACTAGGGGACCTTTAGCTTGAAGAGAGGGAGGGAGGATGAGGGTGCCCTTCTTCTGGAGCACCTTGCCGATGTTGTTGCCAGCGGCATCGGCCAGCGTGTGCGCCACTGACTCCCACATCTCGCGCTCCCCGCCGATCTGATCCAACGCCCTGGTGCGCGTGGGGTCAGGTCTGGAAACGGGAGACTAGGAGGAGGAGGAGGCAGTGGAAGAGGGGGAGACGACGGAGGCGAGATCGCCTCGGGCGTGAGAGAGGAGGGAAGGAAAGCCGAAGCGTCGGCGTCTCGCGTAGGGACTCGGGTTCTCGCGAAGGGTAAGTGTAGGGCAACGGCGGGTAAATAATCTCAACTTCAATGGGTATTTTCCTTCTGTCAAATTGGATTCTCACGAGAATCCAAGGAAATGCTGCTTCTCCTCGCTAGTGTATTTTTCAGATAGCTTCACACGAGAATCAGAATCGAGTGGTTTTCAGAATCAGGGTGTTTGGTATGGCTCCACGAGAATCGATTGAGAAGCTGGGAGTAGAAGCTGTACCAAAAAGGGCCTTAGACAAGCTTAGAATTGCTCATTCCTTTGTTATTGATGAACTTATAATTGCTAGGGATGATAATGATAAGCTTAAGTCATGCTTTAAAATTGGTACTACTCTTCATGCTTATGTGATTCAAGAACTAATGGTCACTAAATACCACCTAGCCAAGCTTAAAATTGTGTATCTTGGTGGGCTCTTGACTTATACCTCACAAGTAAATGAATTAAGACATGCTAAGGATGAGGTAGGGATTTGAAGTCTCAAATTGATCATTCTTGCTTAGCTGCTAGTGACATGAATGCTCAAGCTAAACCTTGCTCTCAATGTGCTCTACTTGATATGAAGATTGTTGGTTCCTTTAGGAAGATAGATAAGCTTACTAGTGCTATATTTTATGATGGTGAAGAGTCATGCAAAAACTGTCCTAGGCTCACAATTGAACTTGATTCACTCACTAGAACATTAGAAGATAAATGTGTTAAAGAAAAACTTGCTTCTATCAATACTTCCAAGAAGGTCGATCTAATTGATTCTATTGCATGTGTCATTTGTGTTGAGATTGGTAAAGACCTAGATGCATGATACGCATGAGGCCTTTAGGGTCACGTTTGATAAGCAAATGCTTAGGATCAAGAATAGTGAGTGTGCTTCATGTGAGGGCCTTAAGCTAGAGGTAACAATACACAAAGAGAGATACACTAGAGCCACTAGGAGCAAGGGTTGTGAAGCTTGTCTAGTTTTAGCTAGAGGGAATGAGTACTTGAAGAAAACCCTTGAGAGGTCCACTAGTGGTAAAAAGAATTTGAACATGATTCTAGATCGAACTAAGGTGAGTGTGGAGAAGATGGGTCTAGGGTATGATCCTTATGAGAACATTAGACACAACCCACCTCAGATTGCAAGAGCCCTAGAGAATGGTAAGATAGAGTTCACCCCTCTTGAGCCAAGCAAGACAGTGTTCAAGTCAACTGGATTTGCTCAAGCTCCTTCTAGCAATTTAGGTGTCTTTACTTTAGCAGATTCAAGCCCTCAGAAGATCAAATGCCATTGGACTTATTGCAAGAAGGGTAGTCACCTAGTTGGGTTTGCTTTAGGAAAGCTAAGGTAGGCGTCGTGGCGCTTTAGAGGCGTAGAACTATTTGAGAGCAACCCTATCCTGTGAGAGCCCTTACGACCATTCGTAGGTTTAGTTTTGTGAGAGGTTATGATAGTGGCTTTAGGAGTAGATATGGGCTTGGTTTTCATGAGGATGGGTATAGATAACGAGCCGCCCCTAGATAGGAGGTATCTGGATTTGGTAGTGGTACTCCAGGCGAGGGTATGAGAGGGGTTTTCCTAGGTCTTGTGTGCATCCTCATGTTTATGCTAACTCACACTTTGGTTTATTCTGCTACTCCTATGCGTCAGTGTCTCGATCTTGAATTCCTAAGACTTATATTACTCACCCCGATATTGAGGCTCGGTTGTCGTCTTTGTCTTTGATATAGGCTTTATGAGTAGGAAGAGGAATATGTGTCTTGTTGACTCCGGGTGTTCACACCATATGATGGGAGATTCTAGATGGTTCTCCTCACTAGTTCGTGCATGCAGTGAGGAATTGGTCACATTTTGGGGATGCTACCATTGGACGTATGATAGTAAAAGGAACTATAAAGGTCAATGACAACTTCATGCTCAAGAACGTTGCATTGGTGAGTAAGCTCAAGTACAACATTTTGTCTATTTATCAGCTTACCGATGATAGTATTGAGGTTAGATTCAAAAAAAAAATGCTTGTAGAGTTCTTGATGCTTCCGGTGGTTTTGTTTTTTTATATATCTAGCCTTGGTAGAGTCTTTAGTGTTGATTTTGCTAAGTCATCTAGTTCTGGATTGAAATATCTCGTAACTTCTGAATCTCGGGATCTTTACTTCTAGCATAGGAGACTAGGGCACATAGGCTTTGATCACTTGATTAGAATTAGTAGGATAGATCTCATTAGATGAGTACCTAAGCTAAAGGGTAGTAAGGATATAGTGTGTGCTCCTAGTAGGTATGGTAAAATGGTAGCTGCTCTACATCCACCTTTGTCTATAGTTATAGGGCAACTCTTACATCTCTTGGTGATTCTTTGTTCCATCGTTTTCTAGTGTGATTCGTGCTGAGATATAGCTTGTTAAGACATGTAGGAACCCATCTAGGATCATCTTTGCATACTAGAATTAGATCTCACTAGCTTGAGTAGATCGTGTTTTCCTCTTAAGCCCGGTTATTGGGCACTCTTCCCTGAAATTGATAAAGGTGGAAACTTTGACAATAATCCTTGAAATTGTTGGTTGGAATTGGTTTCAGATATCTTAGGGTACATGTGTTTCAAATTTTGTTTAATTTGAACAAGTATACCAAAAGTTAGGTTAATATTCATATTTAAAATCGTGTTTATTTTCAGCCTGTTAACGGGAATGATCGGACCGCTCGAACCAAAAGGACAGTTGTGCTTGCGGTTTTCTTTGGTTGTTGCTTATGTGTTGGTTTTTGTTGGTTCAAGTTCAATCCTGATCTTCTTCGCTACTTATAGCTATTGAAGTGAAAGGTTACTGAATAAATAGGGAGAAATTATAGCTATTAAAGTGAAAAAATTGCCAAATATCTAAGAGAAAATGGTGAGAACTGTTCAAACCCCCTCCCCTCCTATCACCGCAAGAAACCAAGGAGTCACTTGTTCTACAAACCCAAGTGCCCAACAGTTTTGGCCTCTTACAGTACAGGAACTTGTATTGTTACTAGAAAGGTTTTAAGGCATATTGGATCGGATCACCACCAGTGTCATCCCACACCTTAAAGGCACAGACTAATCTACATTCAGTCAGTGGTCCATTGCCACCTAAAGGCCCATGTTGTTTTTCAAAGCAAGTGAATCCTTATCGTCTTGCAGGAAACATGGGCGTGACGCACCCACACGGCCACACGGAGGCCACTAGCTCGGCATCCATCATGTACTCCAGTATTTTCACAAAGACACTACCGTAACATTCTATGAACTGATTTAACTATCGGCACTCATTGATTAAACAATGGGCTAATGGGAAAAATTGAAATGATTCCAAATTCCAAAGTCAAAGTTCCAAAAAATTTCTCCAGAATAGATGCTACCACATGTGAAATCCAGCCATGCATTGGCAATTGCCACGCAGGCGCCGGGGCGGGGGCGCTAAAAAGAGAGAAGAAGAATGGTTGTCGCAAACTAACACTTGTGTCTCCAAGGTTTCTTAAGATGAAACCCCATGTGTGACAGAGAGACTAACCAACGACTGCTTGGACCTGGGATCACACACACAGGAGTCCCATATGTACTTTCCCAAGCTTCACCAAATCTCACGCCTTGAGAGCTGCTCGGATCTGGTTGTTGCCACCAAACTAATTGGACCCGAACATAATTCCAAAAATCTAGTTAAGCAATCATCCCATAATCCACAAAAAAAAAAGAAAGAAATCATGCATCATGAAAAGGAAGGAAATTTGGAGAAAAAAAGGGGATTAACAAACCAAATCTCATCTCACCAACCATAAAAGGACAATTTTCCTCTTAATTGTGACACAAAAGGTTTATTAAAATTAAGCTTTGTAATGGTAGTAACCAGCTAATGAAGGCAGCATATAACCATCGTATCAACTCAAGTAAATTAACCCTCCTTTACACCAGCTAATGAAGGCAGCATATAACCATCGTATCAACTCAAGTAAATTAACCCTCCTTTACACCAGCTAATGAAGGCAGCATATAACCATCGTATCAACTCAAGTAAATTAACCCTCCTTTACATTTATAACCCCACATAATAGTGTTGTTATTACCACCGATCTGCCTCTCTTTTCACTATGGATACCCAGAACCTACCTCGCCGGCCGGAGCTGGCTAGTGGTTTGACGGCGCCTGAACCTCGACGTGGCAGTAGGTGGTGGTCTGGAACCTGAATCCGTTAGCGCCCGGCGCGCCGTTGCCGCCGTTAGTGATTAGGAAGGCCGGGCATGTGACGAAGAGGTGGTAGTGACCGGAGATCCAGCTGCCAACCTTCCACCGGACGCGGCCGTCGATCTTGACCTGGAGGATGAGGTAGCCGGCCTGGCAGTCCTTCGAGCGCGTCCGCGAGGTAGGGCGCGAAGGGACGTTGGGCCCGCCGAGCACGGGCGACCAGACGTCGACGTCGCCGTGGCCCTGGTAGACCGGCGGAAGGGAGGCGGCGACGGTGATCTGCTGGTACTTATAGGAGGCGTAGACGTCGAGGCGGTCGTAGTAGACGCCGACGCGGTCGTTGGGGTTGCGGGAGGCGATGGTGACCTGGATGGAGGTGGAGAGGAGGCCCGAGGAGTTGAGAGGTCGAGCTGGCGGAGCGAGGCGTCCTGGAGGAAGAAGCGCGGGTGCGTGGGGCGGAGCACGAGGTAGACGATTAGCGCGATGATGCCGACGATGATGGCCAGGACCAGGAGGATGGCGAGCAGGCGCTGGCACGCGTTGCGCAAGTCGTCGCCGCCGTGGTTGCCGCAGTCCTTGCTCATGGTGGCCGCCTGCTTGGTTGGCCGGCTGATTTGCTTATTTGCCTGTGATTTCGATGGTTTCTTGGGAGTTTTGAGCTCTTCTTCTTGGTGCTTCTTTGGCGGAATGAATGAATGAATACAGTGGTGTTTCAGAGGAAGGAGGTGAGGGTGGTGGTGTTTGAGAAACAAGGTGAGTAAATTAGGCTTATGGGTCAATTAATAGGCTCCTCTGATTTTGAGAGTGTGTGTGTGTGTGTAGGAGAGAGAGAGTGTGTATTGAGTAGGAGAGAGAGAGAGAGTGTGTGTGTATGAGTAGGGGAGAGAGAGACTGAGAGAGAGAGGTGAAGTGGTGATGGTGTGGCTCATTCTTATCATGTTGAGATCATGTGGGAGAGAAGCTTCCATGTTGGGGGCTTTTGCTTCTGCCGGCGACGTGTCTCTTCTCATCAGGTGAGGATAGCATAAAAGTTCATTTCTCTTCCTGGATTGGGAGATAACTATTGATTAATGACCGACTGCCTAAAAATCATGCTTCGCTTATTCGCGTGAAATTCCTACGAAAATCCTGTGTTCCAAATAAGACCTTCGTGTGGTTGAGCTACGTTTGTTGTTTTTATTGGCAAGAGTATCCACATATGACATTGCATTTGTAAGTAGTCGACAAGGTACTGTTGAGGCAATTAATTTTAGACCTGTAGCTCTTGAGGTAGTTTTGGTAGCTTCGTGTATGTATAGTTCTGGTAGGCTATGAACTGGTAGAGTAGGTTTCTACTAGCTTTTATTATTTGTTATAGCTATATTACAATAGAAATTAATGATTAAAATTGTGTTTTAGAGACGATCTCTATGTCCAAAACATGTGTATTTATGATGAGATGAAGTATTGTACCGGTACCTTGGCCCACTATAGCTAGTTACGTGCATGCTTGTAAACAAAAGTTGGCCGTTCCGTTTCGCTTTTTTGTTTTTATATATATTGGTCGAGAGAGCAGCCTACCTCACAAGTCACAGGGGAGACCGATGCTTGAGCCGCCCGGCCGGAAGGATTAAAAGCAGAACTGGCGCGTAGTGTGATGGATGGAACGAAGACGGAGGATGTGGTGAAATTTCCTGTACCTAAAATCAATCCGCTGGGTTGGGCGGGCCCCCCGGAGAGAAGAGGAGAAGAGAAGAACAGAAAAGATGCGTGGTTTTTTGGCCTGGAACGGTGCGTTGGCTCGATTCATTGGACTCACTGACACGGGGCCAACCTGCCAGATCTGCAGCGTGCTGGTGTATGTTTCCAAAAGGAGGGTCTTCTCTATGGGTGGATCCTCGAGGGTTTACGGGGTTATGGATGGTCAACTGAACATCTATTTTAATATATATATATATATATATATAATATATATATATATAATAGGTATATTATATGTATATATTATTAGTTAGGCTAAAGTTATATATTTATATGCGCTAATGAATTGATCTGCATACTCTTCATACCTCGCATGCGTTGCCTATATAATACATTAGACCCATTTTTCTTCCTACTTGACCCACAAACCTAACCTCTATTCTCTCTCTCTATCATGTGGTTGTTTGTGTGTGTGGGGCTCCGACCTCCAAGTGGCGAGCGAGCGAGAGCGCGAGCTACGAATGCGGCGACAATCGGTAGATCTGACGGCAAGCAAGAATGAAGCGGCGCGAGGCGGCGTGTGGCAGCGCACTGCGTGGGCGACGAGATCTGACGCGAGCAAGTAGGTTGTAGCGCGACAAGCGGGAAGAAGAAGGGGCGTAGCGGTGGCGGGAGGGAGCGTGGCGATGGGAAGGGAGAAGCATATCCAAGCTCATAGTCATCGTTTTCTCTCAAGATCTAGGTGTGTTTCGCGCACTGCACTTCTTCTCCCTGGCTCTACTCTGCTTCAGCTCCGGTTCTTTCTGGAGTCTAGCCCCTTCCTCTACTTTCTTGGTTCTTTCCAATGGATGTTGTACAAAAATACAATCTTTGCCTGGCAATGAATAGATAGTTAGACCCTTGTTACATATGTTTACATGCTAATTTTTGCTCTATAGAAGGAACATTCTTAGATGACGCTCTTGCGGACGAAAAAAGAGCAAAAAAAAGGCAGGATCAGTAGGGTATGAAACTGTCAAAAAAATTTGAAAAAGAAGGTAGGAGCTCTACCGATCACTATTAGAGGAAGAAAATAAGTTTTGGCAGTCTAGCTGCTGTAACTTGGAACAAAAAAAGTGAGAAGACCAAGCACAAGTTTTATTTTATTTTTTTTAAAAAAGAAAACATGAACTCTACCGATCACTATTAGAGAAAAAAAAAAGATTTAGCGATATAACTGCTACAACCTAGAACAGAAAAATAGAGAAAACAACAACGACCAAGTACCAAGCACAAGTCTTGATCGCACCCTGCAACAACAACATAACTCAACAAAATAAGAAACCTGGAGCTAAAATAGCTCTATTCCTAGTTCCACCTCCTCAACTGTCATTGATATTTATAATTTGTTGTTTAATTCATGCTATTATGCTTGTCTTATATCGGTCATTTCCTCATATAAAATCATTAATTTCTATATTTGTTATATTTTCTTATATATATACACGTATCGTCGTATCAATGATTTTTGGAAGGGTGACATCTCACGGTATCGGCGTATTAGTATCAGTATATTTGGACAATCTAGCTCCAAAATCCAAACACATATCCTAAAAATCCTAGGTCCGCCACTGGTCTTCTCTTCCAAAAGGGATATCTCGCGAGTAAGGTTCTTTTTCTTCTTTAATGTGGGTGGGCGGGAAATTCGGACATAAAAAAAAGGTTGTCTTCTCTTCCATCGTAACGGAGCAGCAAGTAATGAAAGCTAATTGTGGAGTAGCACGAGGAAATCTTACCAGGTAAAGAGCGAGAGTTTCTTCGCGACCAAACGCGCCACGTCGCCCGCAAATCGACGACCGCCCGATCGCGCCCGTCCTCGCGCGCGTCCGCACGATCCGACCGCAGCGCTTCGTGCGCGTCGCGCGAAGCCTCGCTGGCTCGCGAGCTGCCGGTCTTCGCTCGCCCGCCTCGCGGGCCTTCACGCGCGTCAGCTGGGCCAATTAGCCGCGCGGGCCTGGCCACCGAATCAGCGAGGCGACGCGGACGTGCCCGCGCCAGGGGCGCGGGTCGTCTCCTAGTAAGTCCTGGCGCAGTCGTCTCCTAGTCCTAGTCAATGTTATGGTGTTTAGTCGTCACTGTCTTTTTCCGAGGAAGATGTGTATTCCTGTCTGTCAGTAACCATTCGGGCACGCCGGGGCTTCGTTTTTCAGGGCTGCACTTTACCGAGTCTTTAGGTTGATTGATTAATGGAGTCCAAGATGCTCTTACTAGTAACGTCTCAGCCAACAAATTTTTGTTTATGGACTCGGATTCTGCACCAACTAGGGATACACATTGTTGAGAAGCATTGTGAGTCAGTCACAGTGGTCACCTTGTAGACAAAGTCGATTCACACGAATAATCACGAGAACAAATAGTAGGCGAACACATAGATATGCGGGAACTTCATTCTTATCTTTATTTCTCTTCTCATGATCAGCATTTTACAATGACTAGCACCTTATTATATAGACTAGATACCCTACTATGGTTTTGGATAGGCGCCCACTCATGGGCATTTGTGAGCCAAGTCCATGGTTTCCCAACACTCCCCATAGGTACCCATCCTCACATGTTCATGCATCGTCAAACTCCACAAAAACCAGGTGAATTTTTTTAAAGAGTACATGATACGTTTCGCTGCGTTACACGTAATTGCATCGTTAAAAACTATAGCCAAGAAACTTCAAGAAAACTCGTCAAGAGAAAAGAGTACAATCCACCAAATTTTATTTAATCTCGGGCTTTATTATTTGGGTACTCGATCTTCGTGATCAAGTTTCAATAATGATTTCGTGAAGTTCTTTCCTTGAATTCTGCACTTCTCTAAGTCTCATCATTCTAATTCCACGTATGCATCTTTCAAAGCTAGAAGCTGAAAGTGACTTAGTGAATAAATCTGCAAGATTTTCACATGACTTATACTTTAATTTCGTCTATCTTTTGCAATTCATGAGCATAGAAGAACTCGGGGTTGATATGCTTTGTGAGTCGACTTTTCACATAACTCATTTGCACTTGTGCAACACAAACTGAATTATCTTCATAGATAATAGTAGAGGTTTACACGGTATTCAATCCACACGACTGTTAGATGTGGTGAATCATTCGTTGAAGCCAAGTACATTCTCGTGAGGCCTTGTACAGTGCTATGATTTTCGAGTGGTTCGTCGAAGTCGATACAAGACTTTGCTTAGACAATTTCTATAGAATTGCAGTTCTACCACATAAGAATACATAGCATGTTTGCGATTTGGTTGTATGCGGATCTGACAGGTACCCGGCATCTGCATAGCCAGACATATTTAGGTCTTGGTTCTTTCTGTAGAACAGACCAAGGTCTTTGCTTCCTTGGAGGTATCAGAAGATGTTATTTATCCCCTACCAATGCCTTTTGATAGGTTCTGCACTATACCTTGCTAGTAGGTTTACGACAAATGTAATGTCTGGTTTAGTATAATTTGCTAAATACATGAGTGCTCCTACTGCACTTAAATATGGGAATTCCGGTCCCAGGACTTCCTCCCCCTCTTCTCTAGGTCTGTACGGATCCTTGTTTTGTTGTAAAGATCTCTTGACCATTGGCACTTTCGAAGAGTATGACTTTCCAAAGCCAAACTTTTCTAACATATTTTAAGTGTAGGTTGGTGATGCACTAATATCCCTTGAGGGCATACTCAAGCTACAAGCCTAGACAATATTTGGTTTACTCAAATATTTCATTTCAAACTCGACTCGGTAGTTTGCTTTCTTAATACCTTCGGGGTTCGATGATATTCACATTATTTGCATACACTGAGATTATACAAAATTCATCCTAATATCGTCGTAAAAATACACAAGGACAATTCTCAGTATTCATATAGCCTTTCTTGCATAGAAAGTCGCTCAAGCGATTATACAATATCCTGTCTGATTGCTTAAATTCGTATAGTGACTTTTTGAGTTTTACACTGTACGGATTTCTATTTGCTCTATCTTGGTTACGGATAGGGATACATTCAGGTACCTTCATATAAATATCCAAATCAAATTTTCATAAAGGTATGCGATTACATCCATCAATTTCATTTCTAAATTCAAGTTTACTACGAGTGAGATTAAATATCTAAAGGTAGTTTCTCCCATGATCGGGAATTGGTTTCTTCATAATCAACTCCTAGGCGTTGAGTGAATCCTTGTGCAATGAGGCTTGCTTATTTTCATTTTCTTTTGAACAAATACCCACTTAGACCCTACAGGGTGCACATGGGGAGGCATGCGACATAGGCCCAAACACCTCTTTTTATTGAGACAATAATTATGTTTCTATTGCCTTCTTTCAATCTACCCAATCTGATCTTTTTACATTCAACGAGCGATGCGGGCCTGGATAAATATTTATGATTGTGGCAATTTTACAAAGTATCGATATTGGTACGTTGTCTAATTCATAGATTCTCTCCGTGGTCACAAAGTTTATAGTTATTTCTTTATGGGGCGATTCTTCTAATGTTTCTACTTGCTCACGCGCTTTCAATTACGAGGGGCAAGTCCCTTTAGTTTTTCAGCTCCGATGTGTGCGCACACATCCATGCTGATATCTCCCTCTGTGGGAATGTTCAAATCTGGTATGCCTTTTCCTGAAGGTTCCATGCGGTGCAGTCTCAAGCGGCTCCCCTTACAGTTACAGGGAACCGGTGATCGGTTGTGTCAGCTTCTTATCCTTTTCACAGTCCCGGTTACTTCGTGATTGAGGCGGAGGTTCGTCCTTTTCTGAGGCCTCTGGACGGGATTAGGGATACCTTCTTCGGTATTTCAACCCTCTTCGGTTCGTTGCGTGCAGGCACATGTGACTTGGTCACGCTTTTCAAATCACTAAAGTGATCAGGCAGTTGATTCGCTAATACTTGCAAATCAATTATCTTCTGGACTTCTGTTTAATTATCTTCTGGATTTCTCTATTTGCTTCACTAGTGCGCGGGTCATGTGCATAGATTCCCGTGGCTTGCCACGTTATTTCTCAACATGTTTCATCAAGGGGTTGATTTTCTCCCCCTAATGATGGAAAACTATCATCATCAAATATACCATCAGCGAATCGGGTAGAATGCAAATCTTCCATCATAGGGTCCAAATACCTAATTATGGATGCTATCTCATAACCAATGTATATCCCAGACTTTCGGAGAGGGCCAATTGCAGTTCGTTGTGGTGGTGGTATAGGTACATAAATCTTGCAACCAAACCTACGAATGGATGTTGTTTGCCGATGGTCTAAAATTGATGAGAGTTGTTGCGTGCAGGACTGCGTATCCCCAACATGTAGTTGGTAAATTACAATTCTGCTAGTCCATTCTGGGTGTAGATATGAGGTACGAAATGCTCAACTTTAATTTCGATTACCATGCAATAATCATCAAATGCCTTCGAAGCAAATTCTCCAGCATTGTCCATTCTGATGGACTTCACATGATGATCAAGAAAATTATTTTCATTATATGCGAGATTAGCTTTGCAAAAGTGTTGTTTCTTGTAGACAATAAACATAGGTGCGACCATTTCGAGGAAGCATCGATAAGTACCATAAAATATCCAAATGGCTCAGCGGGGTTGTATAGGACATAAATGTTTCCCTGTATCACGATGCAGGGAATATAGGGACTTTATTAATTTCTGATGGCACATGCGGTGCACATAAAATCTTCTTAATTCGAAAAAAATCTTTACATCGATATTATGTCTGTGAATTGTTAATTATATTTCTCATCTTCCTATGACCTGGGTGGCCTAATCTATCATACTAGAGATAGAAAAATTCAAAGCTTCTAAATATGGTTTTCAGGATAGTATAGGCTGCATGCGTCTTAATATTCGTGTAGTATAGCCCTGTTTCATATTCAGGAAGTCATTCTAATACCCCTTTTTTCATTTTCTTCACGTTTTGTAATGAGTAGGTATTCCTTATCATACTCTTCTTCAGTCTCCATGTGGAAACCGTTAGCTCGAATATTCTTGAAACTTAGGAGAGTTTTAGTCGATTTTGGGTACAACAAGACTTCTTCAATGACCAAAGTTGTGCCCATCGAGTATAATTGTGGCCATTCTGAGCCTATTATACAAGTATTGCTGCCTGCGATTATCGTAAGACTATCAGCATTCTTACTGATCGACTAAAAGAATTTTGTCTCTCTCCAGATAGTATTCGTTGTGCCACTATCCGCTAAGCACACTTCCTTTATAGGGCGCCACATGTGTTCTAATACTTCAAATATCAGAACATAACTTGCTATTATAAATACGAAAAAAATAAACCTTGCAGGACTTTAATGCTTTGCTTTCCTAGAGCTTACAACTATTATTCAAAGAATAATATAATTCAATGTTCCATCACAACCACAAACTGCAAGTTGCTATAAAAGGATCCAAATGTAATGCGTGCACTAGATCGAATCAACGAAGTACTTATAAACTTCTGCCTTAATCTGCTCCATGGCGATCTTCTCATCTTGGGCAACTACAGTTGCGGCCGCTGCGATGTCCAAAGGAGGGGTGATGGGGGCTACTACTGGGCTGTCCACATCCATAAGTACAACTAATGGCTATGGATCCTTCGTGCCTACAATGGCGAGGTATGCCTCATGTTGTCCTTTGCCCTTCTTGTTAGACTGGAAAGCATCACTAACGTCGACCACGATCTTACCCTTCTTGCCCCTCTCCTTTGAGAGGCTTCTCCACCTTGTAGCTACTAGCATTGGCTTTATGGCTAACATTGCTACTAGACGGCTGTGAGATATAGTTCTTCTTTAGAACATTATCTTGAGGTTTCGCAACTTGCATGATGTTAATCAATTCGACATAGTCCTTGTAGCCGTCTTGATGATAGTTGTGTGCGGATTGTATTGTATTCGGGTGAAAGGTAGAGAGTTTTCTTAATCTTACGCGTCTTTGGCTAGCTCTTTGAACTCTCGGTTCATGATGCTAGTCATCTACATATTTATACAAAGAGTTATAAGATTATTGCTGGTAATTTGCATAAGATGGTTACAAAATTCTCATAATGCTCTTCGAACTCTCAGTTCCTGATCCCATATTTTTCTATGTATTTTTCATGATTCACTGCTATTTTTAGTGATTAAAAGTATTATAAACAATCACATATAATCAAAACAGTAAATATAATATATAAATTACATAGAAATAATAATAACATAGTTAAACATGCTTCAAATACTCAAAATGATTCAATATTTGAATTCAGAGGTCTTTTACGCTAGAATATGAATTTTCTGTGAATTGCATTTTCCAAGGGCTAAAGCGCTAATTTTCAGTTCTAAGAAAATTTCCACGCCATTTCGAAAACCCCAGGGCCTTTTGCAAAATTTTGAGATTTTTCTTTTCATTTCTTTTCTCGATTTTTCTTTTGCCCTCACTCACCCAAAGCCATTTTCTTCGACCCAAATCGTTTGCTCCATATACGGGCGCTAGGGTTTCCCTAGCGCCACACTAGCTAGCGACGGCAGTGCACAATGCAGGCGCACAGACACACGTGTGGAGTAGCGCGACGTGCGGCGGCGCTGGCGGCCTACGAGGTGCAATGCGGTTCGGTCGACGGCGTGGGCGCGGAGGTGTGGCACGAAGGGCACAGCGCAACGACATTCCGGTTGGCGGCGAGCGGTGGCGGCGGGTGCGGCTAGCGGCGATGCGGGCTCGGCGGCCGGGCCGCCGTGGTTCCACCGCGCGATGGCGTGTGGGTGCGAGCCGGCGACGCGAGCTACACACGGTGGGTGGCGCGCAACGCCGACACGCAGGCGACTCGTCTTTGGTGGCGGGGTCGATGTACGGCATGTTCGGAACCGGAGGGATGCATGTGGGCGGCTGGAGATGGATCCCAAGCTGGGCTTGCCCGTGCTCGGGACGACGGAGGCTCACCGCGGCGGTGGGCGTGGATCTGTGGCGCTGCCCGCATGCGTTGCGGATGGCACGGCGGCGCGGCTGCGGGCACGCTCGGCAAGGCTCTGGCGGCATCGCGGACAGCATCATGGCGTCGCGTTGCGAGGCGTCGGCGTGGTTGTGAAGCGCGTTGGTGCGCCTCGGCGGCGTCGCAGATGCGCAGTGTTGTAGGCGTGGCGCGTTCGACAGCGGCCGCGGCGCAGCGGCAGGCTCCCGCCGAGTGGCGCGCGGTCGGATGGCCGGGCCGACGCGCGCATGTGCGCATCGCAGCGGCGCAGCGGTGGCAAGTCTAAGCAATCGTGGGCGCTTGTGCGGCCGCGGCGCATGGCTCGGCCATGACTTACGGGTGGTACGGTTGCGGGCGACTTGGTGGCGTACTACTGCGCGCGATCCGTTTTCTTCTTTTTTTGTGTTCATGTATCTATAATCTACAATGCAATCGACATCTACTTCTTCATGCAACCTAGCGACTAGCATTGTGTCGACAACTTCAAGTCGGTTCCGGTATATTAGAGCATATTTGCATCGTAGGAAATAGTCTTGAAAGCCAAATTTTTGGAATTGAAAGCGATCTAGAAAATACGATTCAATCTACGAGTCGATATTTCGATGGTTACCTTCGATTCGAGTAAAGGAGGCCTAGAGGTAGGCGACGCCGATCGTGATGGCGATCAGAGAAATCAATGTACTAGTTGAACTGAACCACGTACCATGCATATATGCATACTAGATGCATACGTACATGATGTGCTTCCTTGCTTTGATGTGCTCGGTGGATTTTGCATGGCACAAGCACACGGCAGGATCGGACCAGGGGCTCGGCTTTCTTTTGTTGCATTGAGAGTCGATCGATCCAAATCAGCGCATATGAGCGATCTCGCTACGATAATATATTGAGGAACTATCATTTGGCGTAGTCTAGTCCGAACGATCACCTCGTAGACGAAAGTCGATTCACACAGAACAATACAAGAACAAATAGTAAATTGAACACAGAGATATAGAAGAACTTCTTTCTTCTCTTTATTTCTCTTCTCATGATCAGTCTTTACAATGACTAGTGCCATCTATTTATAGACTAGAGACCCTGCTAGGATTTTGGATGGAGTGTCCACCCATGGGCCGGCTACTGGGCTAAGCCCATGGTTTCCCAACACACAGTTATTACACCACCATCAACTAAAAACTTAAAACAAAAAAAGGCCAAAAGGCAACAATGACAAATAAATTATCACGTAAAGGCTAGTCTAAAAAAAACAACTAGCCCCGCCTCAGAGACCAACGGAGAGATCGCCCATCGTGCCAACGCGTGAGAGATAGCAAAGATGTGATGATGAGCCAGTCTCCGTAGTGGCGCCTCCAAGAAGAGATACAACTCATGTCGACGTCGTCAAACCAGCAAAGGTCATATCAGGAGTTTTCACTCCGGAACTCAGGTACCGATTCTCCAAAGCAACGCCTTCAAGAAGGTAACACCGCTCAGGTCGACGTCGTTGCCGGACCCAACCAGCGAAGGCCAGATCAAGAATTTTCACCACGGATCGAAGGTACTAGCGCTCCAAGACCACACCACAATACGACCTCGTCGCTAGATCCAACCAATGAAGGCCAGATCGCCAAGACAACGTCCACAACATCCCCAATGGCCTACCGCCGTCGGCACCAAAGAAAGGCGACGTCCACCGCAACCCACGCGTTGGCCGGTTAACAATCGCCCACCGGGAGGAGTCGAGCGCTCACAAACCACCACCGCGCCATTGAGCCGCCGCAATCTCTACCAAGCTGCGTCAAAGCGGATCTGCGCACAACCTCTCTCATCATGCCATCAACGAAGCGTGCGCCGAAGAAGTTGGGGAGAAGGGCCGAATCGCCACGCCGAAGACAAGCGTACAGAGAAGAGCCCAGATCCAATCGACGAAAGTCCACACCGTTGGAAATCGGTGGACATACGTCGGGCGTTGGAAGCGCCGATCTGCATCAAGCGCCACCACCTAGAAGAAGAAGCCCCCGCCGCGGGCGTGGCCGCGGCCCATGCCGACGACGCAGGAGGAAGAGAGGAGGAGAGGGGGCTTATTTGGTGGCGGCTAGCTTCTCTCGGCTAGAGCCCTTCAAGAGACAGTTTAATGGGAACGTGCCATATCCCCTGCCACAACTGATTTGGCCGGCAGGCTGGTAATGGTGAATCAGCTAAGTCTAAATCGATGTCATATATATCAGTGGAAATTTGTTATCTTTGAGTTGATTGATCCTAGACAGAATTACACGGTTTAGGGCTGTTTGGTTCATTACACATCCAAACCTTACCGATGTGTGACAAATTTTGACACTGCCAAAGTTTGGTTAAGAAATTCTTAACCCAAGTTTTAACCAAACTTTGGCAACAAAATAAACTAGAAATCCAATGAAAAAGAAATATTACCAAAATTTGATAATACATTAGTAAAAAACCAAATAGACGCCAAATTTCGTCAAACATTGGCTTAGAACCAAACAACCCCCTTAATTCCGCGTTGGTTTTAGGTGCATGCGATCCACGCGGCTCCGCTCTTGGGAGTGAAGCGTCGGTCGGAAAGCAAGAAACTTCCTGGGGGAACTGACGGATGGATCGATGAGATCCCATGGCTGCACCTACGCGGCGAGCACATGTGATGTGGGCAACGCGGCGCTTGAACCGTCACATACAAGCAGGCAGAAGCACATGCACGCAGACGCAGCATGCTGCAGGAATCCATTAGTAGTCGTAATGCTCGTATGGAAAATGATGGCAAGGAGTACAATAGCAGGAATCCAATTAGTAGTCGTATGCTCGTATGGAAAATGATGGCAAGGAAACAGTGTGTGTATGCCACAAAGGTGCACTGCTAGTAGTTGTAGTACAGTAGCACGTCATAGCTCACAACACAACAACTGCTTTGTCCATGTATGGACAGTGTTTTGTGAGAGATGAGCGCACACAACGCACCGTACCAAAGTACTGCACCAAGAACAAAATATGTATTGTATTACTTTACTGCAGCATTGTAACAATTGATTTGGTCTTTGATTTCCGGGCGGATGGGTGGTGAGGATCAATTCTAATGCCGTGCACTGTATACTGTAGCAATTGCTTTGTCCTTTCTATTTTTCGATCGGATCGTGAAGATGTTCTTTATACTGCACTACTGTAGATCTTCAGCCTGAATAATTTCAATGCATAGGATCCAAATCCGCTGTGTTATACAGTCCATCGTGAAAACTAGTGCTGCATCTGTGCATTGTACGTGAAGCATCGAGCATTCCGTACGTAGTTCAGTAGTAACACAAATCTAGATCGCAGTGGTACGAATCTGATGCCCAATTAATTCCCTTCCTTGCACGCTCCTGAAAAGCCGAGCGGGCGGCCGTGACATATCATGGTACGCACGTACTCCACTATCACGATCACGATCACGAATTCACGATCAACACACGTACGGAACAGTCGTTGGGCTCGCAGGTAACTTGGGATCGCAGCGATGCGATGACTGATGAGGCTAGCTCGTACAACAGTAAGCTCTATGCAGATTGGCACTAGCAAGTAGGATTGTTAGGGCATGTTTGGTTTATGATTCTAAGTAGTTATATTAAAATTTTGTAAAGTAAAATTTGGGCAATGCCAAAATTTAGATTAAAAATAGTGTTTGGATCGTAGTTATACCAATTCACAGCAATACTGAAATTGATGTGTTTGGATTATAACCATATCAAAATTTGCCAAAAATATAAGTATGACACGTGGGTCCCTGCATGTCATATATTTTTGGCATCAAAATGTGCTAACATGGGTCTTGTTTTGTTGATTAAATGACAAGAAACACAAGGTTCATACGAATCACAAATCGGATACTCGATTTAGAAAATATAGTCGTTTGAAACTGATTAATCAAACTTCTCTTGCCATTAATGCAACCAAA
>JAYEVH010000543.1:0-279885 GCA_036346255.1 Ampelocalamus luodianensis
GCTTTGAGGTTGCCAATTTAAAAGAAGTGAGTTAATGTGTCACTTGCGATGATTTGGGATCCTATGGTTTAAGAAAGTTAAATTCTTAAAGAAAACTGTGGAAAAAAATGTGATCTTGGATAGTGAGATATTCTCTTAGTTCTTGTTTGAACTATGTGTTTTTGGTGATGTCAATTACCAATTGAGTTGGTTCTTGTCGATAAGTGTGAATCCTTTTAGTTAAGAAAAAGAAAGGGAATGGTTAATCCAGGTTATTTGAGTGTTTCGCTTTTGTCTTTTGTGGCATTTATTTCTAAAGCTGCCTACTTGAAAAGTGGAGAGATTTTCTTATTAAACCATTGATTTTGGTTTGGTCTCTTCTAAGGAAAATGGTTTTGAGTTGATTGCTTTAAGACTCTTATGGTTTGATTTAGAGCGGAACCCACGTACTGGTTAAAGAAGGTGCTCATTGTCAAAGTTAAAAATCATCGATCCAAAGATCAAGAGTTTGTGTGTTATGCACAAGTTTGTGGTTTGGTACCAAAGGGAATGTTGCCCCAAGGTACCTTGGTTGTATCTGGAAGTTGTGGAGATTTGGGAGATAGCGTATCACTAGGACCATTTGGAGTCTGGCGTGTAGCACGGAATGTTTTGTTTGACCTTTTTGTCGAGGAGTATTGGAGAAATCTGGAGGTAAAGTTTCCTTAGAATAGTTGACCTGGGTAAGACCATGCCTTCGAGGCGTGTCCGTGAGTGACTCTTGAAAGGTTTGGACAAGTAGTAGGCGTGCACGCGTCGGTGCGTCAAGGTGTTTTTATTAAGCGGTCAGAGCAGAGGCCACTTGGGAATTTGAGTCTAGCATGCGCTTGAGCAATATCCGAGTTATTCGGCGGTTCATGGCAATGTTAATAAGTTTTAGTTGTGATCAACTCTTTGGCATAAACGTGATTAGAATTCGGGGGCAATTCAGGTTTAAGAGGTAGAGAGTGTAATACCTAAAATAGGATTGGGAGAAAACCTAAAGATTTAAAGGAAACGAGTAATTAGAAATCGATCCAGGAGAAGGACCTTACCGAAAATAATTAAAAGGGTGGGAGAAGAAGGGTTTAACGCAAAACTAAGGCAACCTGGCACTGGGCCGGCCCATAAGGCCTTTGGTGGCCGGCCAGAGGAGGCACCCTTTTCTCCCCCCCAAACCCTAGCTACCCCTCCCCCTCCTCTCCCTTGCCCTCCTCCCTAGGCGGCGCCTACCCCTCCCCTCTCCCTTGCGCCCCTCCTCCCTAGGCAGCCGCCTCCCCTTGTGCGCCCCTCCTGGTCCAAGCACCTCCCTCCCTATGTCTCCCGCTGTCCGGCAGGCAGCGACCTCCTCCCGCTAGTCGTCCAGGAAGGAGGCGCGAAGGATCAGCGATGTGGTGGCCGCCAAGGAAGGAGAAGAAGGAGGAGGAGGGAGAGGAAAGGGTGGTGGTTCTTGGGCGGCATCCTGGTCATCAGCGTTCGTCAAGGGTAACGGATTCCCCAGTAGATGCATCTTTTGATTGTTGTAGCAATGTCGGTATTTCTGTAAGCCTCAGGACAGATCGCGTTAGACAGACGTTTTGATGTAGTTAAGTGCGGATTCAGTCTTGGGCTTCTCCTAGAGAGTTGTAGAGGACGTCAATAGCTTTCGATGAAGTGCTAGATCATATTATTTGGACCTCTGTGGCAAAAGTTATGAATTTATTGGTGCGGCTGTTCTGCAACCACTGTCGGTTTCTGGACAGGTTTTAGTGATCTGACCTTTGGGATCAGTTAAAGGGAGAATTAGAGGATCTCAGTATAACGAAAGTTGTAGATAATTGTCGTAGATTTCAGGAAGCACAAGAACGCGAAATTTGGGTAAACGAGGTGAAAGTTATGTTAGTTTTAGTGCTCTGTCCAGAAAGGGTGACGTGAAATCGATGTTTTGTTAATCAATTTAAAAGTGATTTTAGATGGCCGAATCAGGAGGCTCACCAATTAGGTTTAGTTGGGAAATTTGATTACCTTTCAATGAAGTCCAAGAACACCTAATTTGGACCACTGTACAGAAAGTTATGAATTTTAGAACTTGACTGTTCACAGAGGGCATTTCATTACCTAAGAAAGCGAGTCGAGATCGCGTTGCAACTGTTACTTGATGTGTTAGCATATAATTCATGTTTTTCGTTGCTGGGGTCTTAGTTTGTATTCTTAATGTATTAGGTGGGGATTGGTACCGGAGGCAGCACCGTCTTCACGTCCTCCATTCGCGCGGTTAAGGCAAGTGCATTGTTTGTTACTTGGTTGTGATTGATTGGCCATGTTTGTATGTTTTCGATACATGTTAGTGTAGCAAGATTTCTGGCATGATGATTGTTTCAAGTGTGGTGGTTGCTCCAAGTATGACTATGCTTTACTATGGTATGATGTTGTCGTCTTTTGGTAAATTGATGATGAGTAAAAGATAAGCAAGTGCATCGTTTGTACCTTGTTTGTGATTGCTCGGACATGAATGCGTGTTTGATGCACGTTAGTGTCGTATGGCTGTTGGCAAGTGTGCGTAATAAGAATGGTGAATGTTCAGATTATGGATATGCTTTATGCATGAATGTTGTTATTGCCTTTATTCATGAATGTTGTTATCGCCTTAATTCATGAATGTTGTTATTATGTTATTCATGAATGTTGTTATCGCCTTAATTCATGAATGTTGTTATTGGCTTTATTCATGAATGTTGTTACCGCCATTGGTACTTGATGTTGAAAAGAGATGGTGCATATGCATTTTGATATCATGTTGAGGCCTGGTCTTGTGATGACCAAGCATGCACATCTTTGAGGTCCCGTCATGAATGTGACGGGCTTGAGATCCCACACTCGTGGAGTGTGGGCATGAAGTCCCAATACTTGCGAGTATTGGGCAATTGTCCTCGTGTGCGGCGCACAGAGCTATGGGTATCTTGGCGTGGTTTGCACTACTGCATGACACGGTGTAATGCACACAGAGAGTTAAAGATAAAGGTTCCTTGAGCATTGCATTTGCATATGAGATGTTCTAATGTTGATCTCCTTTATATGGTATGTTGATGTTATAGTTTCTTTATGTACTTGCTGAGTCTATGGACTCACTCTTGCTTTATTGTTGTTTTAGGTTTAGAGCCAAGAATGACATGCATGGGAAGTAGACTACTAGTCACACACATACCACATGAACTAAATAAAGTTGATTGATCTTGAGCGTGATTGATTTTAGATTATTATGTTTTGTCTTATGCAATGGATTAAATGTAATAATGATGAGTAGTGGAACTTCATACCTCTCTAGTTATGTTAGACACTTAACATGTCTTGATTAACTCTTGATGTCTACGGATGATAGTTTAGTTAATACATGTATTATCTATATGTTGGAACCTCAGTGTAATTAACTTTACAAGGAGGTTACGAGATTTACTAAATTTGCCTTGATTAGAATTATTAGGGTTTGTTTAGTAGCATTCCGAGCTCATGTCATTTGAGAAAGTTCTGAAACAAGATGGTTTCAAAAATTTATTTGGGAATATATCATCCCGTAGCATCCTTGTAAAATTTCATAATTTACAAATTTATCTACTATTTTAAAACCAGTCAAACTTTTGAGAACTTTAAAATGAGTAGTCAACTCTTACGGTCTAAACCCAATTTCTAATCTTATGGCGACTCGAACCCAATATGGTTGGGTCTAACCCGATGCGATTGGTCTGCTGGTCACGTTCGTTGCGCGAGCCCAACACTACAAGTGACGGAGGCCGTTGATCTCAAAGGAGCAGGCGAGATCGCTAAGCGCGTGGACTCTCCGCGCGCCCGGCTTTTCCACCGTTGGATCTTTATCCATGACCCTCCCATCTTAATTCAAAACTCTAATCGCCTCCAATTCTCGCCGTTAGATCTTAATGAGCGTGCGATTCATTGTGTTGTTGGGTCACCGAACATCACATTGAATCTGAGCCCTGATCTAAATTGGGCGATCGAGTGATTGTCGTTCGGGTCACCCAACCTCAACCCAATCTCCACCGTCGATCTTAAATCTAACCGCGCCGCTCTTTCGTTTTGAACTCAGCGGCGCGCATTTATTCTGGCCGTTGGATCTCCATCCTACGGTACCCTTTGACGCGTGTGTTTATGGTCCAATCTTCATAGGACCGTTGGATTTTGATCGTAGGGTCTCTAAAGATGAGACCGGGCCGCCTAACCCCCATCCATCTCGACCGTTGAAAACAAATCTAACGGTGCCATGTCATCCCATTTAAAGTAGCGTTTATCTTTTGAGATTAACGATTGGATTCAAATCAACGCTCCTCTTTGAATGTAACCTTGAGTTTCAAGAGCTACATTAAATCTCAACCGTTCGTTTGAGATCGCACGGTTCATATTAAACAATATCGATTATCTTCTCTTACGCCTATCTCCGCCCAACCGCCGTTTCTAATCGGACGGTCGATATTCTTTGAGTTTTAGAGGCGTGCATGGCTGCGGTGGACCGAGGCCCGCATGTCGTGGTCGCCTCTTCTTCTCCTTGCCTGCGTGCGCCGCATGACTTTGTTGCCGGAGGAGGCGTTGCGCGTGATTTTGGCCAATCTTTTCTTGCCACAGTACTCAATTGCCACCGCATTAGCTCTAGAGAATTTAATTGCTCCATTGGTTCAACCACTATATAAACCCTAGTTTTGGCTCACCGCCATTGTTGACCAGATAGCCCTTCATCTTCCTTTTCCATTCCAGTGGAGTTTCTTGCTCTTACCTTCCTTATCCATCCTAGATGCTTGATTCACCTTGTAATGTGAGTTTAGCATCTTTTGTAGAGATTAAGCAGGGGTTTATTATCATTGATCGGAAGCGAGTTAAGAGCCCTCTGTTGTTTTTCTGATACGGTGAGTTTAGACTCTAATCCTTGTCATCTTAAGCACCTTAAGAACCTCGGTAGTTTAATGGAGCCATTCTCTTGTGTATGTAATATGCGAATCTTCTTTATCTTGAAAAGTTACTTTTGATAACTTTTGGTCTTTCATGTCGTTTTCAAGCTCTAGGGTTCCTTTTGTCATCTTTTGGTTTAACTAGGTCTAATCATGTCCCTAGCGACATAATCAAAAGTTATCTTTAATTATTTTGCTTCTAAAGCGAAAAGATCCTAAACCCTTTTTCTTATGTTTTGTCGGGTGAAGCAGGCAAAAGTAAGTAACCTACCCTTTTTCTGTAATCTTACTAATTAGGGTTAGCAAGATGATGATTTAGGATGTTAACTTCCTTATGGATTAGGTTTAGCTCCAGCAAGAGCCTTAGATTTAAGTGTATTAGTGTTTAGACAAAAATCTTCACACCTCTCTTTAAGCTTCTTGTTGTCAAATTGAATCTGTTCGGTGCTGAGCAAAACATTTCCATCCTAATTTTGTCAATTAGTGAGTAAGTGATAAGGTAGTTCACTGTATTGATTATGAATAATCTTACTTGATCCATATTTAGATCACCAAAATCCTCTGTTTATGTCCCTTTTGTTTTCGGTGTTTCTAAAATGCGAAATTATAATTTGAACTCCAACTTTAGTTTTGACAATTAGTAGACTGTAAGATTAATATGGGTTATTATCTTTATTGGGGTAGAGTATAACTTAAGCATCTTTATTAATCATGCATTTCCATATTGATCATACATTTTCTTTCATCCTGTGTTTGTTGTCGACTCTTGTATTCATTGGATTTTATTGTCTCTTTTAGAATCTGGTTCTTGAGGTGTTTGATTCTATTTACGAACAACGAGCCTGCACAAAAGTATATTATTACCAAGGCAAGCATCCTCTTTGCACCATGTTGATCCCAAAGTTTTATACAATAGATTTTCCAAATACAATGACACTTTGTTGCATGCTAATTTTAAGAAAATGCAATTATGATCACATTAGTAGGTAGCTATGACCTAACCTTGTGGCTTACCTTAAATTGAACCATACACTCAAACTTAGAGTAGTAATGTATACTCTGACATGTAGTTTAGAATTTGCTTAGCCATGCGATCCATAGAACATTAGAGTTTGACAGATTACCTTGTCAAACATGGGAACAACAAATAAATTTTAGTCATTTTAACTCTTTGTCGGTTTCTTTAAATCGAATTGAATTTTAAATTTCAAATGATGCGGACAAGAGGATGCTAGTGGTGGTGCCTTCGTGCGAGATTGGGCATGTGGTGGACTTATGCGGACCAATTAAGGCGAACTCACGATTATTCGATTCAAGTCCCTATTACTTCCACCTGCGCGTGTATGAAGTATTGTTTGGTTAAGTAAAGGTTAATGCTATTGAGTTGGAGACAGGGGAGTAAGGATATGTGTATTGATCTTGTATGGCATAGATGCTTAGGTCTTCGGGCTGCGTTTTATGCCATGTGAGTTTTATATCAATATCAGATGTTCTTAGAAGGGTGAGGGTGTATTTGTGTTCCATCGCATGTACGTACCTTAAAGATGCCGATTGCAATCTACTATGTGTAGCGAACACAACTTGTATTTCTTTTGTTTGGATCGGCATTCCTGACGCAACATGTGTGCCCCGGTTAAGCAGATGCTATCAGTCGTTGTTTAAGCAAGATCAGTTCACACATGGGTATCCAACTCAATAGTGTCAGCTTGTTGAAAAATACCAAATCTTAGTTTCCCCGGCCGGCATACCAAAGGTTGTGTGCTATTATTCGGAGGCTTCTTGGCTAACTAAGTCGTGTGGGTAAGTTGTACACCTGCGAGGTATTAAACTATTCGAATAGCCGTGTCCACGATCATGGGCGATAACTTGAGTTGATGTCACCTATATAGAGTTTTGATTTAAACTTTGTTTTTGGTTTTCGGTTCGACATGAGGAATTCATGCAATATCTTTGTTTACATGTATTTTTATTTACTTACTGTTTTAGTCAATTTGATTCATTAAATTGCTTTATCAAAACTTAGCAATTGTAGGTTAAGATGTATTGTTTTATGCAAAATTGAACCATTATGCCTTCTGTTGCACCCTTATGCATGTACAAATCTAAATCCTTTGTATACGTTCTAACAAACACTTTCTTTTATTAGTTTGTGTAAGTCTTCTTTGAGTACCTTTTACTCAAGGTGCTATAACCTATTGTTGCGGTGATGCGGTTATTTATATGAAGTGCCCGTTAGCGCCGATCGTCGGTGACGCTAACGAGTGAAGCTATTTCTTTCCTCACGCAATAGCCTGCGGTGATGGGGCCATTGGTGGTTTTGTCGTTTTATTTCGCTTCATTGTCGGTCTTCTATAGTGACCAAGTCACTTGATATTGTAGTACTAAACCGAATTGTAAACTACGTTTAATTATGTAAATATATGACTTGTATGTGTATGATGCAATGTTGTTTAAGGATATATGTGCAATGGTCGCGATCAGGAACCATCGTAAGAGATATATCAGGAATCCTGAATATTGGGTTTGTTACTTGTTAAATTTATACTTCTAGCATGATCTTTAATAAAGGGCAGACTGTTCCTTAATTAAGAATTATGCTCAAGATATATTTTAATTAGGTACATCTCCAATACACTGGGGTCCTCACGGTGCCCTAGTTGCACGAGAGCTACCGAGCGCGAGCAAGGAAAGTCGGCCCAGGGGGCACGATGAATGCGAGTCCGGCCCCAAGGGCACATGCGTGGCATGCATGTCCGCCCCGAGGGCATGCCGCGCCTCGCCTCGCGTCATCAACATTTCACGTGAAGTTTTGGAATAAAATTTGAAAATTGAAATTGAGAAAATTTTGGAATAAAATTTGAGAAACTTCACAATGTAATTTGCAAATTACATAACACGCATGGTTTAGTTCGTGCATTAAAAACGACGGGATAAACAAATCAACAAACCGAAAATCACATAGGATACATGTGCGGCTCTTTTGGAAAGAAAATAGGGAGGATTGGAACGAAGTTAATTAGTCTTGGCGGCCCATCGATTCCTTCTCCTTGTCTCCAAGCGCCTGTGGCTGGCGATCTTGAAGGCAACCTGTTTTATAGGCAATTGGAAGATTGAATGATATTAGCGAGCGTAAGCGAAATCAATAATCAAAATGTAAATTGAACAACACTTACCTCTTTGATCGGAATGTGCCGGGCGATGGGTAGCACTAGGACGACCGTCGATCTCACTAGCGAAGCTTTCCCTTGTTGGCCGGTCTTTGCTTCAATAGGGTCGAATCGTAAGGTTTCCATCATTCGAAAGTCTCGGGCGCCGCGTAGTTTAGCATGTATTTTAGCTCGATGAGCGCCCTATCATACATGTCCGAGCCGTTGAACCATTGAAAGAACATAACGCATCTCGGCTGCCATTATGCGTGAATGAAGTTAGGGATATGTGAAATCCAACATAAGATGTGAAAATCGATGTGTGTATAAGATTCGCTAACGAGGATGTTCCCGCATGTAGTATGTCTGGCGGCGACGCGGTGTATGGACTAAATGATCTTCACGGTTCTTGGACACACATTGCGGGCATGGAAACTCGGTAATGTAAGCGCATCCTTCATAGAATAATCAGAGTAAGTCTTCTCCTCTAGACAAGCCACTTGTACTTCCAGCACATCTTTGCATAGAAGTCCGAGTCGACATCTCCAAGGGCAACCTAATGTTATGCTCTTGCTCATATAATAAGATGAAGTCGATTCAGAATAAATAGAATGCCAAAATACATACCCGTTAACATAAAATGATGTACACAAAGGCTCAAATATTATAACACTACCTATTTACATAAAATGACGGTTCCCTAACATGCAAACAATATAATTAATTACTACATAGAATGACGCCTAGACGAGCTTGGTTTGTTGGGGCAATCCTTTATGAAGTGTCCAAGAGTCTTGCATATTCGGCACTTCCTCACATGGCTCAGCCCCACAGTTGTCATCTATGTCATTTGTAGCATCGTGTTTGTTGTTGTCCCTTCCCGATTTGCCTTCAAGGCCATGTTTAGGCCCTATTTTACCCTTTTGGCCAAAGATCCCTATAGTTCATGTACATGCCATAAGAGTGGAACTCAAAGCCTCCATGTCCCTAAAAGATGGTGCATGTCATAGTACTCGGAGATGTGCTGCGTAGATATCTACTTGACTTGTGCACATGCCTTGTACACATGCGAGCATGGCCTGTGTAGGAGCTTTGTCTTGTTGTAGGTGCATGTAGCCACATCACCGAGGGTGGAAGCATGTTTTCTTTCCCCCTCGCATGACTGTTGACATATTTCTGCCTCAGCTGGATCTCGTACTTCCTTCTCAGACCATCGATCACCTAGATATCGTGCATATGAGTTTTCTACATCTTCTGGTCCATATACCTCTACATGTTCTTGTGAGACCCTGGTTTATTTAGCTTGTAATACATAGCCTTCCATTGGCTCTAGCATCACAAACAAAATACACCGTGCCTCGATGGATATGTGCTTTCCAGAATTGCAGCGCACATACATCTTTACAAAAGCATGCATCAATTCCATACAACAAGTCTAGCAAAAGACATACAATATATAAAGTTATTACAAAAGATCCACCAGGCCAAATGACATCAAAGTAACAATAATGATGAAGCAAAATGCCATCGATGGCTATGAACAAAAGACACGGTTAGCCATAACCCACAAGGCAACCGCAAGGCGCCAAGCTAGTCGCACCGCGGCAATTCTCACGAGTAGATCCTTTGGGATCCACTTCCTCTCTCGCACACAACAAGCAATGCGGTGAGTACAATAATGTACTCGCAAGACTTACGAGTAACAAGCCTACACATAGCTACATGAAAGTTGTAACAAAGGAGATGGTTATATGGTTAATTGGGCGCATAAAGCAATTTTCATTTGCAATAATGTAATAGATTGAAGGCAATTTGGTAAATCCGTTTTTAATCATTGAAATAACGAGGTAACAATAAATAGCACAAGTAGCAACCTAGAGGTGACTAACCCAATAGCCACCACAACATAGCACGAATCTCTGATTCGTACCACCCATCAAGTTTTAATTTAAAGGTTGTAGTCTAACTGTTGCAAAATCTAACCAAGCGTGTCCATAACCTAGGACGAGGCTATTCGAATAGTTCAAAACCCTATAGGGGTGTACCAATGTATCCACACTTCAGGCCGCCTTTTGCCACTAGATTAAGCACACTTCCTTTGGTATGCCGGTACGGCTAAGTCCTACGAGACGCTTTCCAATGGAGTGAGTGTGAGACCCCGGTTTATTTAGCTTGTAATACTTAGCCTTCCGTTGGCTCTAGCATCACAAACAAAATACACCGTGTCTCGATGGGCATGTGCTTCCCAGAAATTGCAGCACACATACATCATACAAAAGCATGCATCAATTCCATACAACAACATATAACAAGTCTAGCAAAAGACATACATAAAAATAAGTTATTACAGAACAGCTGATTGGCCAAATGACATAAACACCAAGTAATAAGAGCAGTGGAAGCAAAGATGCCATAAGATGGCTTAAACAAAAAGACGATTGGTTAGCCACATAACACCACAGGACAACCCAGCCGGCCGCAAGCTAATCGCCCCACACTGCCTTTGCAGCACAACTCACAAAAGTGAGGCCCTTCGGGCTCACCTTCTTCCTCTGCACACAACAAGCAATGCAGATGAGTACAATAATGTACTCATAAGACTTACAGTAACAAGCCTATACATAGCAACATGAAAGTGTATCAAAGGAAGTTGGTTGTATGGTTATTTGGACGCATAAAGCAATTTTCATTTGCAATAATGTACTAGATTGAAGGCAATTTAATAAATCAGTTTCTTAAGCATTGAAATAACAGCGAGTAACAATAATTATCAAGTAACCACCTAGAAGTGACTAACCCAATAGCCACCACACATAGCATGAATCCCCTGATTCATACCACCCGTCAAGTTTTTAATTAAAATGTTGTAGTCTAGTTCTCACGGGGCGTTTGAGCTTGTCCATAACCTAGGACGAGGCTATTCGAATAGTTCAAAACCCTGCAGGGGTGTACCAATGTACCCACACTTCAGACCGCCTTTAAGCCACATGATTTAGCACACTTCCTTAGGTATGCCGGCACGGCTAAGTCCTACGAGACATTTCCAATATTGTGTACCAACTACGAGCCGCTCGTATGGATGAAAACCCATACGCTTACATTGTAAAGCCAAAAAGACAACTACCCCTCGAGGTAAAGCTCTTTGGACAACTACAATGCTCTCATATATAAATCACCTCATTTTACCACAACACAACACACACAGGCCCACCTGCGACTCGTAGCTAACACACGCCAAAGTACTAAGTCAAGAGAGGTCCCATACCCTCTAGTGTGGTTAGCACATAAGAATGCTCAGAACAGTGGCGCAAGTAACTTGGTCCTTAAATGACTAGGGCACCAATCCAGCCACACCCAAAGATCACACCATCTTACCATTGTGCCCAAGTCCAAATTATTTTGTTTTCAGTTTTAGTTTTGCAATTTGAACATAGCACAAAGCTGAAATATAGAGATTATAATAAGTTTGTGTGACCAAGGTTATCGACAAGTCGATAACCGCCCATTTCTACCGATAGCTAAGCAACAAACTCGTAAACTACTAAGTGACAAGGGTTCATCCAACGAACCCAAAATCACAACAAGATAAACCTAGGCTCATTAGTAGAGGATAAATATTTGCCTACTGATAATGCACCTACTGGGTCAACTATCGACAATAGTTAAAACAACTTAGCAATGCATACATAGAATTTGCAAACAATATATTAGAATTTGAAAATAGTAGGAATAACATGATCAAATGATGCTACATCTGCTTGCCTTGCTGGAGTGCAGGATCTGATGGTTGTGGCTCAGAATCAATATCAATATTATCTTCGGAACCTAACGCGAAAAGACGATAAAATCAATAAGAACAAAGAACATCAAATAACTCCAACAGCAAAAGACATCCAAATCTAACGAAATTTATACAGTAGCAAGAGAATGATTTTAGATAATTTTAGGAACAAGAATAATGCAATTTGGATTTAGTATGCAAAAGTTATAGCCAAAATACATTCTCTCAGCCTATTAAATCAACTAAATTAATTATTGGTACTGTTCATGACGAAAATTTCTAAAATGATCTAAGGTCTGAAATTTTTATGACAGGTAGGTTATGACATCCTAAGAACAGCAAAGTTGAGTTTACTAAATTTGGAGTTATAATGATTTACTTATGATTTTTATAAGTTGTAAACCTAGCACAAGTTACTTTACAGAAACATAACCATGTTCAAAACCCATTTTATATTAAAGTATACTAACAGAGGAATTTAACAAAATTGATTTTGCACAAATTGGAATTATACAGAAAAATATATGTATTTTACAAGTTTTAATTCTATTCTTGGAATATTCAAAATTGGCAGAAATCAAGTTATTTTAGTCACAAAATTTTCTGTTACGGAAATATGCCTAAATGTATTTTTATATTAAACTTTAGTGGTATATGAATTTATTACAGTTGGAAACACCTAAAAAGGAGTTAACATGAATTAGTTATGAGTTTTTAAAGTTTAACTATAATTTTTAGTTAATAAATAAAGACTTACCAAATTAAAGTCAAACTTAACAGAACTAAAACGACGTGGACGCTCGTGGGCCGTTGATGCGAAATCAAACGGGCCACGCGCACGATCCTAACGAGAGTCACCGTTGGATCTAGATCCAACGGCCCACGTGGATGGAAACATTCGGAAGTCCGAATGTCTCAATCAACCTCGACCGTAGATCTGGAGATGGAGGGCCTAGAGCACAAGCGCATTCAGAAGTCCGAATGCACCCACGATCTCAGCCGCAGATCATGAGATGGACAGCTCCGAGTGTTTGGGACATCCGGAGGTCCGAATGTTCCTCAGATCTGGACCGTTGATCACGAGATCGACGGTCCAAGATCAACAAAGTGCAACACACGGGGCTTAAGTGCGGGGGGGGGGGGGGTTTCAATGCGGGCCCACATGTCAGTGAGACAGAGGGTCAATTAGGACAATGGCTTAATTACAAAGCCACTGATTAGCGATGATTAGAAATTAAATGTGTCATAATGTTTTCGCTTAGAGGAGTTTTAATTGGACGGGGGCCCACCTGGTAGTGACACAAACTGTCGGTTTAAGACACATTAAATGCTAACGATGATTAGCATTTAACGCCCCCTACATTTTGTCCTAATGACCCCGGAGCTGCGGCTTAGGGCCTACGGGCCCACCTGACAGTGACCCAAGGGTTATCTTAGACAGCCTATTAATGCTAAACCCTGATTATCAATCATTAAGCATTAATGATGTCCTAACGGTGTTGATTTAGGCCGACGGGGTTTTAAAGAAATTTGGCCCAGCGGTCGATGTACGATGGGCGGCTTAAGACAACTTAATTACTCCCAATGATTAAGACATTAAATATGTCTTAACGACCACGGCACAGAGGGAGTTCCGTCCGGCAAAAACCGAGCAGCAAAGATGAGCTCGTTGACGGCGGCTTCGGCCACGGTGGCACAATCTTAAGACTAAAATGGGTTCGCAATAGTCTTGTGATCCCGATGGTGGTGACCTCGCCGGCGGCGAAAACCCTAAACGCCGGTGAGCCGAAAAATGGAGACATGGGCTTTTCCTGCCAAAAGCGAAAATAGCAAAAAGCTCTGTTGCAGTCCAAAGAAGCAAGTGCCACGGCCTCTAGGGACTAATAAGGAGCTACCTTGACCGAGGTGAGCTTCAAAGATGGCCAGAGAGCTTTGACAGCGAAAGAACCCGCCGGAGTTGAAGAAGATGACACGAACAAGACAACCTGAGCAAAATGAACACCACTAGGTAGTCATAATAGCTACAATATAGCCCATAGAAGCTTCATGAGCAAGCAATTGAGAAATGGAGCACTCACCGGAGCTGAGGAAGAAAGGGGATGGTTTCGGCCGAATTTGAACAAACCCCAAATTTGTCAACTCCTGTGAATGAAACCCAAAATTGAGTGAGGGGAAATGATTAGAGCATTAAGGAGTTGAAAAGGGTATAAGAATATTTGAAGAAGAACCACTGGAGCTTCATGATCCACAATGGAGCTCCACGGGTCAATAATGGTGATTTGGTGTTTTTGGTGTATTAAGCTCCAAAAATGAAGGAGCTAAGGGTGGTGTAAAGGAACACCAGGAGGGGATTTTGGGGCCTTTATAAAGTTTGAAAAACTAGGGTTTGGCAAAAGGAGCCTCTCGGGTGAGCTAAGTCCATGACACAACCATAGACCGAAAAGAAAGATGATGGAGATGTAGGAGTAGGGCGAGATCGTGGCCGAAAGCACCTGCAAGCATAATACCGACAGGCGGCGTTCTTTGGGAGCACAATTTGACCCAAACCATGCCCTCTCTGTAATACTGACCCCAAGTTTATAAACAATAATAACATGCTTTATGAACAGTAATGAGGTGTTGTTCATAGCATTACTGTTCATTTCCACAATTTGGGCGGTATGTTACAAATTAAAAACCTTCCTTTTAGCCAAAATCCTAAAGAACCATTTAAAGTCTCAAAGGAATACAAGATAAAACTTGTATTATGGTAGGAAGTATTTTATTAAAGCCTAGATAAATTATCTTAATGAAAATATTTTGTTGCATTTTTAGAAACTATCTTGGCTTAAAGAAAAATAAGCATCTTTGAATGAATATTTTACAGCTAAAATAAATATTTATGTATTTTACAAAGTGATCATGTGATTTTAAAGAAAACATTTTGGTGGGGCCAAATGAAGCGGCAAATCGCAAGTATGTTCTTGAATGTGATATTTGCCAAAGGGTTAAAGTCGAACATCTGAAGCAATTGGTACCCTTGACCTTTGCCTATTCCACATGTGGAAGTGGGAAGAGATCGGTATGGATTTTGTTCTTGGTCTTCCCAAGACTTCCAATGGGTCCGATGCCATTTGGGTAATCATCGACCGTTTGACAAAGGTGGCTCATTTTATTCCTGTTAAAACCATCTTTAGTGGCAGCAGACTAGTGAGCTTTATATTGCTAGAATTGTTTGTCTTCATGGTGTTCCCAAGGTCATTGTTTCGATCGTGGCCTCGGTTTACTTCCACTTTTGGAATTGTCTTCATCAGCTATGGGAACTGAACTCTCTTTCGATGAATGCTTATCATCCTCAAACTAGTGGTCAAGCGAGAGAGTGAATCAAGTAATGGAAGATCTTCTTCGAGCTTATGTGTTATCTTATAGCAAAGATCGGAGAAATCTTTGCCATTTGTGGAATTTTCCTACAATAATAGCTACCAAGCAAGTATTCAAATGTCACCTTTTGAAGCCTTGTATGGGAGAGCTTGTAGACTCCATTGAATTGGTCCAAGTGCCGTGAAAGATCATTTTATGGTCGGACTTGGTAAAAGAAGCGAAGAGCAAGTTCTTTGATTCAAGATTGCTCAAAAGCGCAGTCTCGTCAAAAGAGCTATGCTGACCATCGTCGTCGTGAATTGAGCTTTGAGGTAGATGATCATGTCTATCTTAAAGTGTCACCGATGAAGGGTACTCATCGTTTTCAGGTAAAAAGGAAGCTCGCACCTCGTTATATCGGACCCTTCCGAATCATTGCCAAGCGAGGAGCTGTAGCTTATCAATTGGAACTACCTGAATCCCTCTCAGCAGTGCATGATACCTTTCATGTGTCTCAATTGAAGAAATGCCTTCGTGTTCCTATTGAGGCAAGCGCTATGAGCATCTTGATCTCAACCCGATCTTTCCTATCAAGAACAACCGGTGCGTATCCTCGACACAATGGAGCGAGGACAAGAAATCGCACTGTCAAGTTCTTGAAAATTCAGTGGGCTAATCATTCCGAGGATGAAGCCACTTGGGAGCGCGAAGATCTAATGCAGATTGAGCACCCCCATCTCTTTGTTGTTTAGAACTTTCCTTTGAATCAAGAAAGGAAAGTTTAAACAAAGCAATGTAAACAAAGATGTAATGATAATACTATGTTGTTATGTAAAGTTCCTCTTTGTTATCTTTGAAGGAAATCAAGACAACAGATGTTGAATTTCCTTATAAATCATTTCCATTCCACTTCTTCCTAATCTTTAACTTGTTCCAAATCTTGGGGACGAGATTTTCTTAAGGGGGGTAGGTTTGTAACAGCCCCAAGTTTATAAACAGTAATAAAATGCTTTATTAATAGTAATGAGGTGCTGTTCATAGCATTACTGTTCATTTCCACAATTTGGGCAGTATGTTACAAATTAAAAACCTTCCTTTTTAGCCAAAATCCTAAAGAACCATTTAAAGTCTCAAAGGAATACAAGATAAAACTTGTATTATGACTGGGAAGTATTTTATTAAAGCCTAGATAAGTTATCTTGGCTGAAAATATTTTTGTTGCATTTTTAGAAACTATCTTGGCTTAAAGAAAAATAATTGTCTTTGAATGAATATTTTCGGGCTAAAATAAATATTTATGTATTTTACAAAGTGATCATGTGATTTTAAAATTTATCTGGGAAATATATCATCCCAGTAGCCTCCAGCAAAAACTTCATGATTTTACAAATTTATTTGCTATTTTTAAAAGCCCAGTCAAACCTTAAAGCCTTTAAATAAGGTTTGGTCAACTAATCTGGTCTAGACTCAAGACCTAGTACTGTAGCGACTCGATCCCATGCGGTTGGGTCCAACCCAGTGCAACCGGTCCGGCTCTGTCACGTTCGGGTGCGAGTCCAATCACCTCGCGCATTGTGAGCCGTTGATTTTCAATCGAACGGACGAGGCTGCGATGCCCCGCGAGCTGTCCACGTGTGCGTCCTAATCTCCGCCGTTGGATCTTGATCCAACGATCGAGATCAGTGTATGCAATCGGACAACTCCGGTTCCCCTTTCGATCTCTACCGTTCATTCACGATCCAACAGCGCCGCCCTTTTCTTTTTAAACTTAAAGGCGCGATTTTATCTGAGCCGTCAGATTCAAATCTCACGGCGTCTCTCTTTTCCGCGTGCTATTAAGGCCTGTGTTCCTCTGGGCCGTTAGATCTTCATCGTGTGGTCCAAAGCGGTGTATGCATTCGGACGACTCCGGATCCCCTCACGATCTCCGCCGTCCATTCTTGATCTAACCGCGTCGCTCATTTCATTTTGAAACCATAGGCGCGTTTTTATCTGGGCCTTTGGATTTAAATCCCACGGCGCTCCTTATTGATCGAGTGCATTTAAGGCCCAAATTTAGTGGGTCGTTGGATTTTAATCGTAGGGTCCAGGTGAGTGTATGCAATCGGACCATCCGGATACCGCGTCAATCCTGACCGTAGAAGTTTAATCGGACGGTGCTGCATCAGTGCCTCTAAGGGATGACGTGTATCTTTTGAGTTGGGCCGTTGGATTTCAATCCAACGCCCCTATTTGAACTTAAAACCCCGAAATCCTTTTGGGCTCTGTTTTAATCTCGATCGACCGATCTAGATCGCACGGTCCATATTAAAAGTTACCGATTAAACCCTTTTAACCTCTCTATTTATCACAGCCGCCCATTTCCAATCGGACGGCTGATGTTCTTTTGAGGCTTTAGGAAGCGCGCGCGACTGAGAATGACAAAGGGACCCACATGTCATATGTTGCCTCCCTTCTTCCTTATCTCTCTCTGTGTGAGATCTCTCTCAGAACAGAGGAGAGGATTTATCCCAAGTATTATGCAACTAATTTTTGGGATAATCAGCCCTAAATGGACACCTCATCAACTCTAGACTTTTCCATCTTGCTCTGTAGCACAACATCCATATATAAACCCTAGCTTTTGCTGTTACCATTGTTGACCACTGAAGTTCATCCTCCATTGTTGTCCAGTGGAGTTTCTTGCTCCTGTCCCTTTTGCTTATCCATTTTAAACCCTGGTTTTACCTTGCATTAAAGATTGGATATCTTTTGTAGGTTAAATCCAGAGTTTATTTCTCTATCAATCCACTTCGGTTTTCAGAGTCTGTGGTGTCTTTGCTTTACTGGTAAGCTAAAACCCTAGTTTTTGACATCTTGAGCATCTTAAGGACCTTTGGAGATCATATGAATCATTCTTTTAAATATCAGTAGCTTCAACTTGCTTCAAACTGAAAAGTTGTTATTATAGCTTTTCGGTTTTCCATATCTTTTTCAAGACCTAGGGTTTCTTCTGTCGACTTGTCATCCTAATTAGGTTTCAACTTAACCCTAGTAGCATGATAAGTGGTTCTTTTAATCATTGTCATCATCTATTTAGTATGTTGGCAGAGATTTGTCTCTGTTCTCTTTTGTCGGCTTAACCGACAAAAATAGGTTTCTTTTTAGTTGATGTAATCTAATCGATTAGGGTTAGATTAAGGTTAGTTTGGGATATTAATTACCCTAAAAGATCATGCTAAGTTTCATTTCTGAACCTTTGCTTGATCTATCTTCATTTTCCCAAAATCGCTATACATCTGCTTTTGGTTCTTTTCAAAATATGAAAACTGAAACTTTGAACTAAGCCTTAGTTTCTGCCATTTGAAAACAGTAGATTATAATATGGGTTATTCTCACTATTATGGGTAGTTATGGCTTAAGCATATTGTCAATCATGCATTTCCAGATTGATCATGCATATTTCTTCCATTTTGTACTTACTGTCGATTTTGGCATTTATTGGATCTTATTGCTTCTTTTAGAATCTGGTTTCTTTGAAGTGGGTGAATTTATTTCTGAACATCCCGAGCACGCAATGTAAGTATACTATTATCAAGGCAAGCTTCCTCTCTGCACCATATTGGTCCCAAATTTTATACAATAGATTTTCTAAATCCAGTGACAACTGTGCATGCTATTTTTCTGAAAATACAAATTGTGACCTGTTAGTAGTTAGTTATGACCTAACATGATGGATTACCTCAATTGTCACCATACACTCAAACTTAGTATAGTATTGTATATTATAGTATATTTTGATTTTGGCTTAGACATGCGATCTAGAGATTTTAGAGTTTGACAAGCATATCTTGTCAAACATGGGAATCTAAATGAACTTTTGTCATTTTAAACTCTTTGTCAGTTTCTTTAAATCGGACTTGTGTTTTAAATCTAAATTGATCTGGACAAGAGGAAGCTAGTGATGGTGCTTTTGTGCACGAGATTGGGATTTGTGGTGGACTTGTCAAGGTTAATTAAGGACCGAACTCGATTATTCAATTCAAGTCCCCACATACTTCCACATGCGATGTATGGTATTTGTTTGGTTAAGTAAAATGTTAAGACTATTGGGTTGGAAAGCAGAAAGTAAGAATATGTGTATTGACCTTGTATGGCATAGATGCTTTGGTCTTATGATTGCGTTGTATGCCATGTGAGCTTGTATGTCGATGTCGGATGTTCTTAGAAGGGTGAGCGTATATGTGCTCGTAACATATCGTACCTTAATGGTGCCGATTGCATCATAATATGGGTAGTGAGCCCGATTCGCATTAAATTGTTTGGATCGGCATTATCGGCGCAACATGTGTGCCCGGTTAGCGGATGCTATCGATCGTTGTTTAAGCGGGATCGGTTCACACATGGGGTCCAACTCAATAGTGTTAGCTTGTTGAAAAATACCAAATCTTAGTTTCCCGGTCGGCATACCAAAGGAAGTATGTCATCATTCGGAGGCATCCAAGGCAACGAGCTAGCTAAGTCATGTGGGTAAAGATGTACACCTGCGCAGGTATAAAGCATTCGAATAGCGTGTCCACGGTCATGGACGATAACTTGAATTGATGTCACCTGTATAGAAGTTTTGATTTAAAAATCTGGTTTCGGTTTTTATGGTTTTGCATGAGGGACTCATGCACTGTACTGTTTACAATTATGTCATTTACTTACTGTTCTAGCTAAACTTTGATTTACTAAATTGCTTTGTCAAAATTTAGTAGTTGTAGGTTAAGAGGTATCGCGTTATGCAAATCTGAACCATTATACCTTCCTGTTGTAACCTTATGCATGTAAAAATTCTATTCCTTTGATTAGGTTCTAATAAACACTTTATTTTATTAGTTTGTGTAAGACTTCTTTGAGTACCTTCACGTACTCAAGGTGCTATCACCTATTGTTGCGGTGAGGCGGTTTTCTTTATGAAGTACCGTTAGCGCCGATCAGGGTGACGCTAACGAGTAAAGCTACTTCTTTCCTCCACGCAATTGCCTGCGGGTGGATGAGGCCATTGGTGGATGTTACTATTTTGTTTTGCTTCCGCTGTAGACTTTTGAAGTGACCAAGTCACTTAATAATTGTAGTACTAAACCAATGTTGTAAATTTATGTTTAATTATGTCAATGTATGACTTGTATGTATTTGATGCAATGTTGTTGAAGGATATATATGCAATGGTCGTTAATCCTGGGAACCATTGTGGTATATATATATCCAGGGATCCTGTTTATTGGAATTATCACTTGTTAAATTTATGCTTTTAGCATGATCTTTAATAAAGGGACAGTATTGTTCCTTCATTAATAATTGTGCTACAGTATGAATTTAATTAAGTTCATTTCCACTAAACCGGGGCGCCCACAGCGTTGATATCAGAGCATACGTTGCCTGTAGGTTAGAAGTAGCATGGCCGAAACAATTAGAGAGTCTTCTGATAAAACTATTTTTAAGCAATAGTATAATTTTGAAAGCTTAAGTATGACATCTTTTATTTCTTACCTTTCTTAATATCAATTCTTGCCCCAACTTCTGTTGGTTTATTTAAAAGTGAATTGTTTCTTACCTTGTCCTTTTGTCTATAGATGAGTGGGTGGTACTTGGTCAAGGAGACCCGAGCCGAGGATGTGGATGGATTTCCAGCCTTACTTCGAGACATGATGTGGCGATCCAATTTCACCTAACAGCCGGAGTACGTTATCTATCGACGAGACCAAGGACCAGGGATGGAGGAGTACCGTGCCTTCATCAACGTCATCGCTAGGCATGTAGCTGGCAGTGTTCCCTACTGTGTCCAAGCATTGGATTTTGAGCCCTTGGATTAGAAATGAACGGCTCAGATCGCTCGAAACTCCTGAGGTTTAAATACAACGGAGGAGATTGTGAGCATTGGATTTTAATCCAACGGCTCAGATCGAACAAAACAATCGGAGGTCCGAACGTAACTAGCGACGTGGACGGTCCGATTTTAATCCAACGGCTGGGGTTCGCCCAAGGCTCCCGAGGTTTGAATCAACAGAGAGGATCGTGAACCCTTGGATCAGAAATGAACGGCCACGATTAAATATGATCTTCGGAGGTCCGAACGTTCTCAAACGATCAGGACGGTTGGATCAATATCCAATGGTTCAAAAGGATCAGCGCATTCGCACGGTCCAAATGTTCTCGTGAACCTAGGCCGTGCGATAAGGATCCGACGGTTGAAAAGAGGCGCACGCCACTGAGCGAGCCCGGGTGCGGTTAGTTGATTGGACCAAGCCAAGTGGCTCGAGCCCGAGTCTGACTCGCACCCAACGCACAGTGAAAACAGACTTTGGGTTTTAAACTGAACTGGGGATTTGAGGATTTATTTGAGATAGCAAAACAACTCTAAAAATTCTAAAAATTTTACTGGAGCTTGCTAACTCAGATATTAACCTTGTGAAAAACTTTCAGAGGTTTTTATGCTGTGAATGTTTCTCTAAAAATTCTGCAAGGCTCTGGTTTAATGTTTGACTAAAAGTCAAACAGGTTTGACTGCCTTCTAAAAATATTCAAACAATTTCCAACAATTCTAAAATTTTTCAGAGGGGTCACATACCATCCCAGGAGCTTAGGAAAAATATTTCCAAAGGATGATCACAAGATTTGAGATGAATATTTTTGGAAGACAAGGTTTTGGATCAAAAGACTTGTGACTTTGTATTTCCATAATTCTTGTACAGGATTTGTTTAGAATATACAGGAAATACATGATGTAAGAAAAAGTTTTAATTTCTACTCATTTTCTTACATTTGAAACACAAGTCCAAAATTGGGATGTTACAGTGAGCTAATCAACAGCCGCACGTATGGGGGTTATCACCTAGTGGACCACCTTCACGGCCCCAAACTTAGGACCCATACGTAGAGTAGGATGCAGCCATTGCGGGTGCTCCCCTCCTTACAAACTTATCCATGTTGCATATAGTCAAATATACAACCCACCATGCGACTCATTAATTAACACCCCCCAAAGTACTAAGTCAACAGAGGTCCCATTTCCCTCTAGTGTGGTTAGCACGCAAGAATGCTGGGATAGTATGACACAAGATGTTTGGTTCTTGTTGACTCGGGCACCAACCATTCACACCCAAAAGCATACCATCTTACTATTGTGCCTAAGTCTAAATCATTTTGTTTTTATTTTTAGTTTTCACAATTAAACATAGCACAAAGGCTGAATCATAAAGTCATAATAAGTTTGTGTGATCAAGGTCATTGACTAAGTCGACAACCGCCCATTTCTACCGGTAGCTAAGCATGGCTAAGCAACATACTCGAAAACTACTAAGTGATAAGAGCTCATCCAACGAACCCTAAATCACAGCGAATAATCCTAGGCTCAGTAGTAGAGGATAAATATTTGCCTACAGATTATGCACCTAATGGGTCAACTAATCGACAATAGTTTAAAACAAGATAGCAATGCATACGTAGAATTTGCAAACAACATATTAGAATTTGAAAATAATAGGCGCAATATGATCAAATGATGCTACATCTGCTTGGCTTGCTGGTAGTGCTCTTGCTGCAGAGGATCAGACTTAGGTTCAATAATTTCTTCGGAACCTAACGCGAAAACACGAGAATCCAATAGGAGCGAGGAACACCGAAAGAAACTCAAAAACCAAAGTCATCGAAATCTTATAAAATTTACACAGCAGCAAGGTCATGGTTTTAAATGAATTTAGAAATAAGAATCAAGTCATTTGGACTAAATATACAAAAGTTATAGCCTAAACAATTTTTCTCAGCCTGGAAATTCCAAATTAAATTAATTTCGGTTACTGTTCATGGCACAAATTTTCAGAAAGATCTAGAACCCAATTTTTTTATGGTAGGTAGAACATGACATTCTAAGAACAGCAAAACTGAGTTTACTCAATTTGGAGTTAAAATGAATTACTTATGATTTTCCTAAGTTGTAAAATTGGAACATATCATTTTTCAGAGGTACATGCATGCACCAAACCTATTCTATATTAAAGTATACTAACAGAGAAATTTTACAAGCTTGAGTTTGCCCAATTTGGAGTTATACAGAAAAAGTTATGCATTTTACATGTTTTAAATGAATTTCTGGAATATTAAATAATGGCTGAAACAAGCTAATAGTGTTTACAAAAATTTTTCTGGTACAGAACAACGTCTAAATGTATTTTTAGATTAAACTTTAGGTAATCAGGAATTTAACACAGATGGAATCATTTAAAAAGGAATTAAAATGAATTATTTATGAAGTTTCAAAGCTTAATACAATTTTCAGTTTACAAATAAAAGGTTTCGGGATTTACTGTTTATCAAAACAACATGGAAAAACCTGGGTCATCGATCTTGAATCCAACGGCCCAAACGCGGGGGCCGAACGGAACCCGCCCCGCGCACAACGGGACCAACCGTTGGATTTAGATCCAACGGTCCACAGCGAAGGAGACGTTCGGCGGTCCGAACGATCCAGCAAGTGTGGGCCGCAGATCTAAAGATAAGCGGCTCACAGCGAAGCTCTTTTCGGAGGTCCGATTCCTTGCGCCACCAGAGCCGCAGATCAAGAGATGAACGGCCCAAAAAGGATCGGAACACTTAGAACTCTAAACACTGAGGAGGTCTAGATCGTTGGATCAAGATCAAATGGTCCAGAGCTGAGAGGAGGTCCTGAAGCTAAGGATCTAATGGAGGAGGTCTGGGACGGCCAAGATCTACCAAAGGAGGTCCTGGACGGCCTAGATCTAGGTTGGGGAGGTCCCGACGGCTAAGATCTCACAGGGGGAGATCTCAACGGTCAAGATCTACACGAGGAGGTCCGCAACGATAAGGTCTTAACAGAGGGAGGTCTTAACGGCTCAGATCTCCACTAGGAGGTCCTGAACAGTCAAGATCTGCCTAGGGGTGGTCCTAAAGGTTGAGGCTTGCAGAGGGGGAGGTCCTAAGGTTTTCTTTGAAAAAGACCAAGGGGTGACCTTTTGCAAAGAGGACTCCAAGGGAGGTCCCGAGGGTGGTTTTAGCAAAAACAACCACGGGGTGGTCTTTTCGCGCGCGGATGATCCTAACGGCTAAGATTGAACCAGGGAGGTCCTAAACGGCTAGGATCAAAACCAGGGGAGGTCTTAATACTAAGGTTTTGCAAAGGAGGATCTTACGGCTAAGAGCTAACCCGAGGAGGTCATTAACTGCTGAGATTAACTCAAGGAGGTCCTGGACTTGTCAAAACTTACGACAACAGAACAAAGTGCGCGCCGCCATGGCTCACGCCGCGATCCCGCCCGTGCAGTGCAGAACCAAAGGTGCCAAAATGTGCACAATACTATTACGAACCAAAAGAGGGCACTCTCGATGGCGGAGCTGGCCTAGAACGCCGGCGAGCCGGAGAGGGGCGGAGGAGCACTTTCGGCAAAAACCGAAAACAACTAAAAGCTTCGCTACGACCTAATCTAACGGGTGCTGGAGCACTAAGGGGGTATTGCAAACTTACCAGGGCCCAGAGGAGGTTCGAGGGAACTCGGAGAAGTCTTGGCAGCGGAGACCAACGCTGGAGTTGAGGAAGAACCCGGTGAGGTGCGGCCTGGGCAAAAAGAAAGGCCACAAGGGGTCAAAAGAGCTCCATTAGAACCCACAAGAGGTCCACAAGTACTCGATTTGACTAGGGAGGCACTCACCAGAGTTGGAGAATAAGGGGACCGCCTACGGCCGCAATCCACACGAACTCAAATCTAGAGCAACCCTGCGAAGGCGACCCAAGATTGAGTTAGGGAAAGGTCCTGTGATGACCAGAGGTCCATAAGGAAATAAATTGTAGGGGCAAAGGACCATGGGAGCACTGACGACGATGAAGAGCTCGCGCGGCCGACAATGGCGAAAACGAAGCTGCCAGTGATATGCGCACAACAACAAGAAAGAGAGCTAGGGAAACAGAGAGGTGGTAAAGAGGTTCCAGAGGAGGAGCTCGGAGGTGCTCAAGTAGCCAAGGAGTCGACGGCTACCCGAGGACTAGGTTTAATGGTGACGGGACAAAAAGGGTCTGCCGCGCATGAAAACGGGAGAGGAGCAGGTGAGGACATGGCTAAACGCTGACAAGGTTGAAAAAGGGGCACTCAGAGCCGTTGTCGGGCTCCACGAGGTGACTAAGCGCTGCACTGCTCACCTGCCAAGGCTCGCACGCACGTACGGGCGCGAAGAGGAAGAAGAAGAACAGAGAAGGAGGGTTGGGGTGGTCGTGGGTGCTCCGATTTGATATGGACGGCTCAGATCTCACAAGACCTCTAGAGGTTTAGAGCAGCAGTGGAGGTCGTGAGCGTTGGATTGAAATCCAACGGCTCAACCACGCGCCCAAACGAGCTCGAGCCCGAGTGCGGCTCTGGACTGGGTTCGACCGAGTCAACGACTTGGGCTCGGGTCTGACTCGAGCCCGAGTCTGACTCGGCCCTAGGTTTAGAATTTAGGGTTTTAAACTGAGCTGAATTTTGGGGATTTGTTTAAGGTACCAAAGCAACTCCAAAAATTCTAAAATATTTACAAGAGCTTGCTAACTTAGATATTGACCTTGTGTAAAATTTGCAGAGGTTTTTATGTAGTGCATTTTTCTCAAAAATTTGCAAGGTGCTGAGCTAGGGTTTGACTGACCTCCAAATATATTCAAACAATTTCTAAAAATTGTGAAATTTTTCAGAGGGGTCACACACCATCCCTAGAACTTAGGAAAAATATTTCCAGAGAATGATCACAAGATTTGACAAGAAAGTTTTTTATAGACAATGTTTAGGTCAAAATGACTTGTGACTTTGTATTTCCATAATTCCTTTACAAGAATTGTTCAGAACGAACAGAAAATACATGATGTAAGAAAAGTTTTTAATTTCTACATATTTTCTTACATTTGAAACACAAACCTAAACTTGGGATGTTACAGTTCTCGAACCACTACTTCCCTTCTTGGAGTTGCCGCCTCACTGCGGTGGCTCTATTGACGAACTAACCGACCGTGCAAGTTCAGGTCTCCTCAACGATTGCGTTGGTAGAGAGCCACCGCACACCTTTCAGCACGTTGTTGTACATCTTGAATATGTTGTTTGTCATAATATCGTACCTTGGTACAGCTGGGACTATTTCTTCGACTCAAGAGTGTAGAGATTAAACCACTCCAAGAAAGTGATGGTGCTCCTGGATTCCCCTCTCGCGCCCTGTTGTCCCTCCTGTGCCTTTAGAGGGACTCCCTTGTATGCCTCGTAGTCCGATGTTCGAGGTCTCTCCAGATGGACTCAAACTTTCGCCTTTGGTTTTGCATGCACAACACCTTGAACATCTTCATTAGTTTCTGATTGTGGAACCGCGTGAAGAAGTTCGATGCAAGATGTCTTATGCACCACCAGGTTTCCACATCGTTCCACTCGTACGGGGGTTCGGTTGCATTCTTCATGGCATTGAGAGCGGACAACAACCCATCATTGCGGTATGTGATAAGGCATATGTTGAGCTGGTCTCCTATAACCACCCGCTTGGCATTTGCCAGGAATCACAACCAATTGGATATGTTCTCAATCTCTACAATGGCAAAAGCAACCGGAAGAAGCTGGCCATTCACATCAGCCGCTACCGCGGTGAGAATGGTGTCGTTTACCTCCTGGTGAGGAAAGTGTCATCCATCGTGAGCATCGGACAAGAACACTTGAAGCCCTCTATGGCCTAGAAGAAAGCCCAGAATACACGGTCTAGTATGTAGCAATTAGGGCCTCTATCAGGATCTTCTCTTTCCATTTTGTTTATGTATGTATTGGGGTTTGCTTCGGTAATCTGGTGAAGCATCCTTAGCACAAGGTTGTATGCTTCCTCATTTGTCCCATATATGGCCTTAATCACCTTCTGCTTGGTTCATCGGACTTTGCTATAGCTGACTGGATAACCAACCAGTTTGGCAACTTCTGGCAACAGCATCTTGGGGGAGACAGACACATCCTCCACAACTAGGTAGTTGATGAGACTTGTCACATATGCAAAAAATCACATTCCAATGCTGTTGCAGAGGCTCACTTAGCTTGCAAGTGTGATCGATCACTACCTTGACCGGGAAGACCGAGCTGAAGACATTCGCCTTGTGAGTGCTGACCTTGCCAAGGTAGTCTTTCACTAGGCACTTTACTTCTTAATATCCTTGGTTGGACTAGTGCACCCAGTACACACAGCTGATGGACAAGGTGTACCGTGCTATAACTTTCTGCACAACCACCTTGTTATGGAAGTGTTGCCCAACTAATATGGTGTCAGCTAAGATTGTCAAAATTGAGATCTTGAATCAAACCAAAGGTGCCCTGATAGAATCGCATTCTAGGATCAAATCTTAGAATCTAAGATCCTACTGTAACATCCTGGTCCAAAATCCGCTCAATGTCCAACCCATAGTGGGGCAGACCCGCACACACATAGCACCCCACTTACACTTTCGTCCTCGCTTCATGTAAAAGAGTTAACCTAAAGGTGCTAAGTTTGGACCTAACAGGCATTATATATTACTACAACTCACTTTAGACAAGCAATATAGGACTAATCCCACCACAAGACTCCTCATAGGCCACATGGGCCGCACTATGGTAGGCTTGGGTGTTACATTCACCCCCTCAAGGGCTGACGCCCTCGATAGCACACTGTATACGCGACAAATACCCAGAATCACCCCTTGGTACATATCCGTGCATCTAGTGCTGGCACATATGCCATGCCATGTGTCCACTCTGGGACCACACGCGCTATGCGCCATATGCCCACGCCCGTGTAGCGAAGGTTGATACTCTGATACCATCTGTAACACCCTGGCCCAAACTCCACTCAATGCCCAGCCCACCGTAGGGCGGACCTGCACACACATACACCCCACTTACACTTTCGTCATCGCTTTGTGTAAAAGGGTTAACCCAGAGGTGCTAAGTTTGGACCCAACAAGTATTATATACTACTACAACTTACTTTAGACAAACAATATGGGACTAATCCCACCATAGGACTCCTCATGGGCTACATGGACCGCACTACGAGTAGGCCAGGGTATTACACCTACCTGACTCTACCAAATAGTATATTTTCTCAATCTACCACATCTTTCAATTATCATTTTAGAATTTATTTAGTCATTTAGCACCCAGTTAGATTTATAGTTGCCTATATTATCGTCGTTATATGATAATTAACACAAGTTTGCTATATATTGCATATTTATTTGTACATGTTATAATTTAAAGCTTTCAAACTATAGTGAAAATGAAAGATTAATTTTTGTTTATACAAATAATTATTACATATAAATGAATATACGGTTAAACTTTTCGATAGAAAGGACATATGTTGAGTAATTTTTAATAATTAATTACAAGAATTGGTAGAATTGTATATCAATTATATTTGAGATCCTACAATTTTTTTGCTAGAATTGAAATAATATTAAAATTCTACCTAGAATCTAATCGTTTCACTCAATCTAGGATGGTGAAGTCTTAAGACTTTAAGACTTGGATTGAAATTCTGACAACCTTGGTGTGAGCATCAAACCCCCATTATGACTCTCCTTCTTGTGGTAGTACAAACGACTGCACTACGAGATCATCAAGTCTGGATGCCACGTAAGGCACTTCCAATGACACAATTTCGTCAGTTGGACCACCACCCTAGGGTGCGTCCTCCTCACTACCATCTGAACCTGGGTCGGCATTCTCGTCGGACTCCAACCCTGTCGGCTAGACCGGCAAAAACTTGTGGCAGTCAATGCGGGTTGACCACCATTGTCCTGCCCCTCATTTTGCACAAAAATTATGTGCAAGTCTTCTCTAAAAATCTTTCTCCAAAACAACATATTACGTGCTACCATTTTCATGCACTGCATGTGGTTCCCTGCTTCCTGAGGCACCAGCACCATCAAGGTTTGCTAGCACCCTGTGCACGAAATGCATGTACATCATCGGCTTCCCGTATATCGCTGCCTCGGGCTTGGCAGCAATATGCATGTACTAGCTCCAAGCAACGCTACCATTCACCTATTCACCTTTAGTAGCTATTATATGCTCTGCCCACCCCTACTCGTGCAGATGATCCCCTCGATAACAAGCTTCTTCGTCGTTGCCTCCGTGTCGAACTCTCTCCAGATGCAGCTCTTTAGCTCGTGAATATTCATCGAATCTAACCCCTCCGCCCAGACCACCTTGTATTGGCATCTCGACAGGTCCAACCTATCGGGTTCGTCCCGTACGAGATCATTGATATAAAACACAAGTAAGTCTTGCATGTTCTACATTATCTAAAGCAACAACAACTTAATTTCCTGTACACAATATAATAAATAGGTTGTACTACGTAGTCTATATTTCCCTACCCGAGAAATATAACCACACTACCCAACCTAACCAAAATAACGACTTCGAGGTATTCAGTGCATATTAAAAAAAACAACAAAATTAGTGACAACTAATTAGTTATGGTGAGTTACTTACGACTAATTAATTATGACTAACTAACTAGGACTAATTGATTACGACTAATTAATTAGGACTAATTAATAGGATGGACTAACTACGAGTAATTAATTCCGCCTAAACTAAATACAAAAAAATAAGTATGACTAATTAATTACCACTAAATAATTAGAACTAATTAATTATGACTAATTAATTAAGACCAATTAATTATAGTTAATTAATTAGAACTATTTTAATTACTACTAACTAACTGCGAGTAATAATTACGACTAACTAACTATGACTAATTAATTACGACAACATTAATTACAACTAACTAATTTGGACAAATAAATTATGACCAATTAAATACGACTAATTAATTACAACTATTTTAATTATGACTAAATAATTTAACAATAGCTACATTGTTAATAAGCATAATGCATACGAAAAAATTACACCTCTGGAAGATTTTCACTTGATGTCGAACTAACACTACTAAAACGACCGATAAACACTCTCAAATCGGAAGCGAAATCGGAACTAATTTCGGCCAATTACGCTACCTCTTGATCGATTGATCCCCTCTGTCTCTCTACGTAGAGCGTGATGGTTTTGGTGTGGAGGAATGAGAGCACATCGCCGGGTTTTATAGCCGTGCAAAGGCCGATCGCGAAGCGATGGGACGAAATCCAATTCCCTCCCATGGGAGACGCGTTGGGTTTTTTGCGCATGCGATGAGCCGAATTTTTCGCACATGCGGGGGGAAACGAGAATCCCTAGCGTGCTCGAAATGACATATTTTTGTTTGAAACATAAAAAAATCACATGAAATGACAACTAGGGGTCGTCTGTGCCCCTAGCACACGAACCAGAGGAAGTCTGGGCCCCAGGGGCATAGTGGAGGGTTATCTGGCCCCCAGGGCATGGTGGAGGCAAGTCCGTCCCCCTAGGGCGCGGACAAGTCTACTTGCCATGTCCGCACGGCTCCGCGGTGCCATTTTTACACTTGACGTGGAGAGGAGACTATATTGCTAATTCGCGCGTCAACAGTGCCAAATACGGCAAAAACTCGAGGCATGGTCCATGCACTCACTCCAACACACACAACTCACTTACTCTACTAGCTCTTTTGCCTGCCTCACTCATCGGGCACTATTGTTGATATGAATGCGATGCATCATTTCTACGCTCCTTTCTCAATCTAATCTCCTTCTATACATGTGTGACATTACCGTCGCCCCCCCTGCCAAAAAAAAAAGCTTGTCCCAAGCAGAGGAATATCAATCAAAAGTAGCATACTATTAATTAAACTGTACCCAAATTAGTAATGGTGAAAGAACATGGTTTAAATCCAAACACGTGTTAGATTAGGGATGCATTTGGTTTGGCGTTAAGGGCTGGGTTAGGATTTTAGCCCGCAAAACACCTACGGGTTAGAGAGAGAGAGAGAGAGAGAGAGTAAGTTTAACCTAGTTGAAGCCTTTTTAACCCCTAACCCATCATTATACTAACCAACCAAAAAGGTTGAATAAGCTAAGATACCCAAATTAGCCCTCTATAGTTCTATTTTTGTGCTACTAACCCACCTAATCTAGCAAACTAGATTTTTAGGCTTAACTCTGTCTGTTGCCCAACACAAAACTAGGTTAGCTAATCCAACTGAATTGAAGTCAACTAACCAAGTTATTATAAAGCCAAACCAAACACAGTCAAGGGAATTAAGTCCTATGCCGTAGTGGACTTTTTGGTAGCTCTAATCTTAGTATCGATATTCTTTTTGTGAGTAGGAGAGATTTCATTATATGCTTATATATGATGTTCTAGCCCATTTAATACCCTTCTCTCTCGGCCTAGGAGGCATATGTAAGATTGAGAAGGACGACTAGAGGGGGTGAATAGGCGGTTTTCAAAATTCTTTTGGCTAAACTGAGTTTTATGCGGAATTGTAAATCAATTCGTTTTTGCACAATTTAAAAACTAAATCAACTAGTCTTGACTAAGTGCACCAACAAACTAAGACTAAGACAATAAATACAATCTTAAGGAGACAAGCAAGCAATTTAATTCTATAAATGTAAATTATAAAAAAGTAAAGTTCAAGAAAGCAAACCACAAGAACACTTAAACTTTTTTCTGTTGTTTCATAAATTTGCCGATTTCCCCTAGTCCACATTGAGTTAAGCTCAAACGAATTGGACTGGCTCCACAAATTAAGCTTATACCTCGAATCCACTTAGGGTTGCTCTTCCTTCACTCCGGAGATGACTAGCACCAAGCCACTCACAATCGTTCGAGTCTTCTTATAACCTTATTTGAGAAGATCATCGGCGCAACTCTTTCAAGCCGTCTAGGTATCAGCAAACACCAAGAGTAACAAGTCGAAGATGCTCACTTGAATGAATCAAGTGTCTAAGCTCAATGGATACTAAATCCAACACCTAATGCAACACATGCACTAGAATTTTGCTCTCTAAACTCACTAAGTGCAACACATGCACAAAAGAGAAGAGAAGGCTTCCTCTTTTCTCAAGGGGAATGAAAATGGCACCAGCACACTCCCACAACTGGCCACAAGGGGTATTTATATATCCACACAAGAAAACTAGCCGTTGGAGGAGAATCTGTAGAAAAACAGGGAATCCCGGTCTAACTGCCAACCAATGGCCGGTCAGACCGTCCTAGCTCCAACGGCTATAAAAACTAGTCATTGGAGACTTAACCAAACTGACATCCCTCAGAGTGGCCGATCAGACCGCTCCATAGAGGAGCGAAGCTAAGGGAAGAAACACCCATCTCAGGAAAAAGCTAACCAGGGAGGTTTGATCGTTGGGCCGGTCAGACCAGCCAACATATGGCGGTCAGACCAGTTGCCCACTGGTCAGATCGATCAAAATAGCGGTCAGATCGCCAGGTCAATTGGACCAGCACTCAGCCTAGCCACACCTCTCAAGGACCGATCAGACCGCCAACCAATGGCCAGTCAGATCGCCCTAGCTCCAACGGCTATAAAACCTAGGCATTGGATACTTAACCAAACTAACATCCCTCATAGTGGCCAGTCAGACTGCTCCACAGAGGAGCCAAGCTAAGGGGAGAAACGCCCATCTCAGGAAAAAGCTAACTGGGGAGGTTTGACAGTTGGGCCGGTCAGACCAGCCAACACATGGTGGTTAGACCAGTTGTCCACCGGTCAGACCGGTCAAAATAGCGGTCAGATCACCAGGTCAATTGGGCCAGCACTCAGCCCGGTCACACCACTCAAGGGTCGATCAGACCACCCTAGGCCAGCGATCAGACTGCCAGGGACCGGAAGGTGGAAAAGAGAATTTGCATTTCGATTCAACTCAATTTGCAAAACACATTTGCCAATTTATGAGCGATGCAAACAAGGGATGAAAGTAATATTCTCAACAAGTTGCAAAACACATTTGCCGAACTTTTAGAACCATCAAATAGGGAGTTGGTACATGGACTTAAACTATTTGTAAAATATATTCGTAAACTAAAGTCACATGCTATAAGGATTATGCATAAACTATAATTATTTGCAAAACACATTCACAAATGTTCAGCAACATGCCAAAGGGAGCTAGAGCAAATACTAAGAGCTATCAACACATGCCACACTCAAGCTACTAGTCAAGACCACTCTTAATAGTTCGACAACCTATACTAACAATCCGGTCTTCACACCAAACACCGATACCATTAAAAAGACTAGAAATATATACTTAGCATATGTTAGTTATACCTTTGCTTTGAGCATCCATCTTGGAATGATCATTTGATGACTAACATCTCCACTTCAAGTCCAGGATCTTAACTTTAATATCATTAACATATGATGATCTTCTTCACTTTATGATCTTGTTGTGATGCTCATCAACACATGATAATATCCTACGCCTTCATCATCATAGGGCTCAACATGTTTCACCAACTTAGGAAAAATGTTAGTGCACATGACGATTATCATTAATTATTAAAATACTCTATTAATTCATAATGGTCAATCTAGATTCTTCAGCAGACGCATCCATAAGTGATATGCGCACAACTGCACTAAGTGATATGCGCACAACTGCACCGATACAAGAATACCGTTTAGATCGTATTTATTAGATTCACCGTGAAATAAACGTTCACTTGTATATTTTCTGTAATTATTCAAAACATCATGCTCGGATAGAAAATTTCGGTGAAAGCGAGGCCATCTGGATATCAATGGCCAAAACGATTTTGGTTTAGAATCGAGGAAGCAGCACTGCTCACCACAGTACTACCGGGGAGCACGCACTATTTCTGGGCCTGACGCCCCGTGGGGCTCTTTCTTCGGCCGAACCAGGCCCATTTCGGTGCAGAGAACAGAGGCGTATGGAGGCCAGTTTGGACTCAGCCCAGCTGACAGCCTGTCAACTCTGTATAGGCATATTTCTACCTGTCTCAGAAGAACACAACCATTCGTCTCGAAAAAAAAGAAGCTAGAGCACACCAAAAGCTGCACACATCTTCTGGAGATAAGAATACAAAAAAATGAATAAAATAACAGCAGCCTATAAATACAAAGGTGCAATAATTTAAAATCAAGGTTGCACTAGCAATCTCGCAGCTTATAGACATCGAGTTGGTAAGTAGTGTGATGTTCTCTCATCCTCCTCTCCTCTTCCAAGCCGGGTATTAGAGAAAACTGCTCTCCAGATCGGAGAAAACGATAAATTATGTCCACCCAGACCCTCCCCCCTGGCTGTGAGCAATGAGTTAGGGTTAGTTTATTTGGGTTCGTCAATCGGCGAGACTACCAATGGCTGCCAATGGGGCGACAAGAGTGCCACCGTCCACGGGCTTGTCAACGGGAGGTGGGTACGTGCAAGCGGGCACACAATGTTTTGGGGTGGAAAGAAGTAAGAACACATGTAAATTGCAACAAGTTAGGACCCATTAGGAACGAAGGAAAAAAAGATAGGAATTCTGGAGGCCACTGGAATAAAGGATTGAATCCCATCCCATGAACTCCTTTGAAATTCCTATGGAATGAGCTATTCCAAACGATTTTGGAGGAAACTTCCCCTGAGGTCATACCTCATGTTTGCTTTGCTTTGTCTCTTGCAATCCTGTGTTTTTCATGCATTGCGTCCAAACACATCTTTTGAAGTTTTCCTGCGTTTTTCGTTCCTGTTGGATTTGAGAAGACATGGCATTCAATTCATGCGTTTTTCTATTCCTGTGTTTTGAGTTTTCTACATTCCAAAAGGGCCATATGTTCTTCCTCGAAAAGAAGGTTGTATGCTTCTTCCATTCGAGGGCAAACTCTCTTTAGGATCTGTTTGGTTTGGCTTCGGCTTTTCGGTGGGAAAAGCCGGAACCCGAACCAAACAAGTGGTTTTTCCCCGCTTTTGTTAGAAGTTCGAAGTCGTCTCAACGTGTGAAAGCCGGAAGCTGGAAGCCGGTCGTGAGGGGCTTCCCGCCGCTTCCCATATTTTTGCATTTGGGAACCTTTTGGGATGTTACACGTCGGCGGCCTCCCTCTCCCTCCACCCAGATTTGGCCGCCTCGCTGCCCTCCTCCATCCACCAACTCATTGCTGATGGTGGGGACATAGAGGAGATGGTTGAATCTGATGAAGAGGAGGAGGATTTTTTTCTCGTTGTAATATAAATGCTTTGTAATAACTTTTATTTACTGTAATAATTAATCATTGTAATAATTGTGTGTGATAATGATTTATTGTGTTTATTTATGTAATATTAGTTTATTGTAATAATTATCGTTAATTACGTTAATCATGGTTAATTACGCTAATTGTGCTAATTTGTGATACATTGTGTTAATTGTTGTCAAATACGATCAATTGCAGTAACTGCGGTAACCATTGTCAAATGCGATCAATTGCGCTAATTGAGGTAATCGTCGTCAAATGCGACCAATTGTCATAATTCCGGTAGTGGTCGTTAATTATCATTAAATGTCGTCAATTGCGGTAGTTATTGTTAATTATGCTAGTTGTTCATTGTCTTTAAATATTGTTAATTACGTTTAGCGTCGTTGATTATCGTTAGTTCTCATTAAATGCTGTTAATTGCATGAAACGACATCAAACAAGCTGTTACTGTCCTCAAGGGCATTTTAAATATTTTTCATCTTGAAAACTACAACTAATCTACCTAAAAGTTAGACAACCAAGCACAGGCCTGCAACGTAGTCGAATGCCATTTTTCAAAAAAACCCACAGCCATTCGAAACAAGCCCTTAGGCTTCAAAAAGGGCTTCGCCACTTCTGAACGGGGACTGCGATGAAAACACCCACCTGGATCTCACAGCACAAGTAAGCAAACTTTTCTTCCCTCGGCCTCTATTCCACGCGGACGCGGACCCCTGAAATGGCTGCATTCTCTTACAACGACGCCCTCAGAACATACACCATGACGATCTGGACCCACATTCCCTCAATGACTTTGTCGTCCCTACGTGTCAGTCACTCATGCGAAGCACGCTGCAGTGAAAACCCCACCCGCTAGTCTACGCACCTGCACGGTGTTATTATTCTTAACCTCCAAGACACGCCAGCCGAAACACCTGACCTCCGGGCCCCACCCGTCATGGACTCTCACCTTTGCCGCCTCGACCTCCCCCGGTACGGATAGCAGCAGCCGCGCAAGCCTCCGCCTCTCCGCGCTGCGGGCAGGCGTGCAGAACAATCGTGCGGGGAACCCAAAACCCGAACCCGTCACGCAACTGATCACTCTGAGCTCACCGACAGGCGGGCCACTGACATCTGCGTCCCCACCTGCCAGTGTCAAAGGCCAGCCTAACCTCACGCGCAAGGGCGGGGATTTCCAGGTCCAGCTCGTCGCCTAATATTACAGCCCGTAAATTATATAATTCCAAATTATTTTTTCCCCATCTCTGTTTCTTCGTTTCTTCTTTCCTTTCCCTCGCCTCCTCGCTCTGCTTCTCCGCCAAATAAAACGTCCGAGCTTACCAAACCAAACCCTAGGTTTCGATCCGATTCGGCTCGCCGCGTTGCTTCGACCACGATTGGGCGTGGGCGCGGGCGCGGCGCGGGATTGGATCGGAGGTTGCCGCGGCGGGGGCGGGATGACGATACTGAGCGCGGAGGGGTTCCTCCCGGCGGCGAGCTGCCTGCCGTGCACGGCCGGGGAGGAGCGGGAGGCCGTAGCCGCCCTGACGCGGGAGGCCGAGGAGAATGTCAAGGACGGCGACCTCCGCTACCTCGTCTCCCAGAGGTCGGTGCGGTCCCCCTTGTGGCTTGTTCCTGTGATTTTTCCTGAGCATTTCTGCCTGCGCGTGGAATCGATTCGTTTTTCCGGGAGTCAGTTGTGGAGGCGGTGCGGATCTTTCGCCAGGGAGTAATCTAGGGTTTGAATTGGGGCTGGGGGTATCCGACGCGTACCATTTGGCGCGTGATGCGAGCTCGCGATCGAATCTAGGAGTGTTTGGGGCTGGTGGTGGTAGGGACAGTAGAAGAAGTATTGATCTAATCTGAGGCACTCGTCGATTTTCTTTGTAGAATTTGGGGAATTGGGGGGGTTCGGAAGGGTGGTAGGTGGTGATTTCAGGCAGTTTTTTTTTGGTTGGGAACTGCCACGTGGGTTGTAGTGGCGCTATATGATGGCTTGTTATTAGGCAGTTTTTTTGGGCAGAACTGCCACGTGGGTTGTAGTGGCGCTATATGATGGCTTGTTATTATGATAAGAGGGCAGTATAACTGTTTGGTCATTTCCTTCTCCTGTTGAGCTAATGTGTATTGGTGTCTGATGATGCATTGTAATAGGCGATAGGTGAGGGATTGCAATTAGATAATTGAGAATGCAAGTTATCCATTCACGTGTAGTCTGAATAGGCACTATGTTTGGCCCTGCAATTATGGTTTAGGTGAATGTAAATTGGCTATTCATTTCGTCCTGTACTTTTGCATATTGGTTATAGATTGTCATGTTTGGTTGCCAACGATCTGATCTGGTAAGAGAAACCTTGTTCACATTCCCATCAACTAAACTTCGAGAGTTTTCATTCTCACCACTCTATGCCCACTCGCACTGTTGATTCCCAGCACTGTAATGCCCCCTAACTGGAAGGCATGTAGTGAATATAACAGATGCCTTCAGTCACTTTTTGAAATTCTCAGCTGCTCACTCGAATAATTCTGTGATCGCAAAATACACATGCATTTATGTGGGTGTTGTACATTTGTTTACATTATGTTTGATTTGCTCATCAATTAGACCAAGTGAATGAGCTATGACGACAACTATGTGTTTCGATATTACTGTCTGTGAATTCTACAGACAATGACATGCAACTGATTGGTGTAGGAATTCACTACTCCTGTTAAAAATCTTGCAAACTAATGTGTATCACAATGTATATATCTGTATTCTCCAAAAGAATCCAATTCACATGCCCTTCTTGATTTTTTGCCTGTAATGTCATATCTGCATCGCACTTATTGTGCCTGTAATTATCATATCTGCATCGCACTTAGGAATTGTCATTTCATGTTTGAAGTTGAAATATTTAAGCTTTCTGCTTTTCATTTGAAATGGTTGTTTTGCACATTTTTAAGCCCATTATGTGGTTATTCAATTACACCGTGTGTAAATATCACAGCTGGTGGAGCAACTGGCAACGATATGTGGGCTTTATCAGTTTCGGGGAGAATGACACTGACATGCTTCCTGAAGCTACAAGTAGACCGGGAGAGATTGACAACTCGAAGCTTGTTTTGGAGGAAACAAGCAGTGGCAGTGAAGAGCCAGAGCTTCAAAGAACCTTGAGGGAAGGGCAGGACTACACTTTGGTGCCCCACGAAGTTTGGAGGAAGCTATGTGAATGGTATGTAATGTTATATTATATAAATTATACAATGCTTTTTTTTTTTCCGTAGTTCCATTTAATTTAACTGTACTTAATAGAAGAAAATTTGGTAGACTACACCTCTGTCATCCTGTTGACCCTTTTTGTTGGCAATTTGTTGTTGTCCTGTTATTCTTCTTTTGCCTGTTGTTACTAGTTTAGAACCACATTATGCTAACTATGCTACAACATGAGTTGGAAGTTAAGATGGCTTTTTTTAGATTATATGTAAGGTCTCCATTGATTTATATGTCATAGTTATGTCTTTCCTGGAGTAACATGGACTTGACCTTAATGTGTACTCTATTTTAGAACATTTTTCTTCATTCACATTGGCTAGTACTACAATGAGCCCTCCCAACTCACGCAGCATTCTTTTTTGGCAAATTCTTACTTATGGGGTTATTTGTAGTATTGCTTGCAGCTGATTTATGAATTTTCATAGTTTCTATTTGATAGTTTACATTATATATGTAGTATTGCTTGCAGCTGATTTATGGGTTGTCATCTATTGTAGCTGTTTCCCATCTGAGAGATAGTTTCTACTTGATAATTTACATTATGTTGTCATTGGCATCATCTGTTATTCATTGGGCATATGGGTACTTTCAGGTATAAAGGTGGACCAGAAATCTCTAGAAAAGTAATATGTGATAACCCAACTTCCAAGAGTTACATAGTGGATGTCTATCCCCTCCATCTAAAACTAATTGATGAAAGAGACAGCTCTGAGCGGATTATCAGAATAAGTAGAAAGGTAAAGTGACATTAATTTATTGCTTTTAATATGTTGCCCCGAGTGTAATTTTTTTTCAAGAACGCACAAAAGCCTTGCGTGTTATTCCATTAAGAAGAAGAACGGAGTTACAAGGTGAACCCCGACGGGCCGGACAGAAGCTCTAGGAAAAACCAAACGAAACAAACCAGAAACAGAACAAGAACAAATACAAAACAAAACAGAACAAAACAAAGAAACGATAAGTACGGTCTAAGGCGAACTACTCTCGATGGACGGTGCCTCCCGACCACTAGCCATCGCCATGCGCCAATGACGGTGCTCATCGTGAATCTGCTGGAGCAGAAGGTGTAAGGAACTCCTCTCGTGTTGTGGATTCCTTTTACGGTAAGAAATACGAGAGGCGTAAGAAAAGGCAAGTGCCCAGTTCAGTTATTTCGGATGCTACTGATTCCGTCAAGCAATAAAACTTGATTCCATAATGAAGGAAATCGAGTCCAAGGCAATCAAAGTTTCGTTTTAAATAAGAGTCCGTATTAGAATTGAGTTGAGTCGAGTCTAGTTTTATCGATTGTAACTAGTATTTATACATACGACTTTGTGTCGTGAGAACTTAAGCAATAAACAATCGATTCTGTTTCCGATTCTTTAGGCGTGTTGAGCTTCTCTTATTTGTGAGCGGCAAGCCTCGCCGGCGTCGGAAGGCGAACTTCGGTTCTTCTCGATATCCCATACGCTCTCGTCTGACTTCCCGGGACGAGCTTCTTCCTCCTCTATCGACTCACCGTAAGGCCTGCAGGAAGATAACCCACATCAATTTGGTATCAGATTCAGGCTCTGTGCTTCCAATGACCACTCCGGTATCAATGGAGGACATTAGTAGCGACTTTCACGGCTCATGGAACAACAACAGCTTATGGCGCAGCAGCAACAACGCATCTCGCAACAACAGCAGCAGATGAGCGGCGACTTGGGGATCTCAAAAATCGATCGATGGCTCACAATCTCGCCATCGCGGTCGAGACCGCCAACTGCGTCTCGGCCACAATCCTCCGTTCACTTGGCGGCCGGCCCGGCGATCAAGGGGCGGGCGTCGTCTTGGCGCCGCGATTTCATAAACTCGATTTTCCAACGTTTGATGGCGGCGGTGACCCGTTGCCATGGTTGAATCGATGCGGCGATTCTTCGCGGTCGCGCTGCGCTCGAAGAAGAAAAAGTGTGGTTGGCTTCATACCATCTCACGGTTCACTCAACAATGGTACTTCCAACTCGAGCGTGGCGATGGAATCTGTCTTGGCCTCGATTTGCCGATTTCGTCAACCTCGGTTTGGTCCCCATCCGTAGCAATCCATTTGGTGAGTTGGCACAACTCCGGCATACCGGTTCATCGATGATTACCAAAAACAATTCTTGGCCCTTCTATGTCCGGGTGGGCGCCTCTCACCTCTCCGGCAAGTCCAACTCTTTCGGCGGGTCTTGGCAGCCGCCGTATGGATGTCGAATTGCAAAACCGGGTAATTTGAGATGGCGATGAGTTTGTCACGGGCATACGAATGCGGCTGCGGTGGTGCGAGGATGCAAGATCGGTCCCAACTAAATATCCTACTGCTCGCGGCGTTCCCGATCTTCAACTTGACGCGCCTACCTCCGTTCAGTGCGCCGGACCAACCGGCAACAATACTCTGTTAGGAATATTGCCAACGCCACTTCTTTGGTGCCACCGCTCACGATTCGACATCTTACACAGAGGAGATGATCGACGGCGATTGAAGGATTATGCTACAAGCGCGGAGAAGTTTGCGAGGCCACAAGCGCTCGTTCAAGGGTATCTACCTCATTGAGGTCGGCGGCGATGCCGACCTTACGGACACCGTCGGCGATCCTCGGAAATTTCGCTTCACGCGTGCGAGCATTCGCACGGGTAAAACCATGCGATTGCGAATCCACATCAACCGCAGCGACCTTACGTGCATTGGTTGATTAGGATCGACACACATTCATTGATGTTCGTTTGATCCACCGACTGGCTTGTCCATGGAACCGTGGCGGGTTTGTCGTGGCGTGGCAAATGGGGATAGAATTGAAGGTGTTGGTGTGTGCGCGAATCGGCGATCATTATTGAACAAGAAAGTTTCTCGGTGGATCGCCGCGATTCCGCTTGATGGATTCGGCGTTGTGTTGGGCATCCAATGGCTCGGACTTTAGGACCGATATTGTGGGATTTCGGCAACCTCGCCATGTCCTTTTGGCGAGCGGATCATCGAGTCATTTGGGCGAGTGCGAGGCGTCGCGCGGCTCCACAGTGCGGGTATGCACAACCAAGGACTTGTTGGCTGAACTTCTTCAAGAATTTGCCGGTCTGTTTGAGACTCCTCGCGGGTTACCTCCGGCCCGTCCTCAAGATCATCACATACACTTATTGCAGTGCGGCTCGTGTGATTCGGCCATATCGATATCCTCGATTAATGAAAGATGAAATCGAACGACAATGCGACGACATGTTAGCTCAGGGAATTATCCGCCCTAGCACGTCTGCATTTTCTTCGCCGGTTTTGCTTGTCAAGAAACATGATGCTACATGTCATTTTTGCGTGGATTATCGTGCTTTGAACTCGCAAACCGTGAAGGATAAATTTCCTATTCCAGTGGTTGATGAGTTCTTTGGATGAATTGAAGAGCGCACATTATTTTCCAAACTTGACCTTCGCGATGGTTATCACCAGGTCCGCATGCACTCTGAAGATATCAAGAAGACCGCTTTTCGGACACATCAAGGCCACTTTGAATTCCTTGTCATGTCATTTGGCTTGACAAATGCGCCAGCTACCTTTCAAGCCCTCATGAATGACGTACTCAAACCGTTCTTACGAAGGTTCGTGTTGGTTTTGATGATATCTTGATTTCTGACTCAACTTGGTGGCGCATTTACAACATGTTCGGCGGTGTTTCAAGCCTTGCGTCAACATCAGCTGTTTTTAAAACAGTCCAAGTGTGCTTTCGGTGAAACCTCAGTAGCATATCTTGGTCACATTATTTCCGGTCATGGGGTGGCCATGGATCCAAGTAAGGTCGCGGCAGTGGAGTCTTGGCCCACGCCGAAGTCAGTCCGCGCTTTGCGAGGTTTTCTCGGTCTTACGGGCTACTACCGCAAGTTCATCCAAAATTATGGGACGATCGCGACCTCTCACAAAGTTGCTCAAGAAAGAGGGTTTTCATGGTCTTGAGGCCGATCACGCATTCCGGGCCTTAAAGGAAGCTCATTCTTGGACCGGTTTGCAACTTCCCGATTTTTCTCAAAGTTTACGGTTGTTGTGATGCCTCGGTTACGGCATAGTAGCGATTTTACATCAAAGCGATCGGCCGATTGCGTTCTTTAGTCATCTTGTGGCGGCTCATCATATCAAGTTGGCGACTTATGAACGCGAATTGATAGGTTTGGTGCAAGGCATGCGTCATTGGCGGCCTTATCTTTGGGGCGTAACCGTCATTCGCACAGATCACTATAGTTTGAAATTTTCTTTGGATCGCGTTTATCAACTATTCCTCGGCATCATTGGGTGAGCAAATTATTTGGGTACGATTTTTGGTGGAGTACCGACCGCAAACAAAACGCGCGTGGTGATGCATTGTCTCGTCGGGATGAAACCAATCTGTCATTACTTGCGTATGCGCCACAATTTGCTTGGTTTGACAAACTTGGCGCAGAGATTCTTTGTGACACGGAGTTCTTTGTCTAGCGGTAGCGCGTTCGGGATGGTCATGAAGGACGGATTGGACCATGGTGGATGGTCTTATTATTCATCGTGGCGTGTGTTTGTCTGAAGCTTCATCAACCTTGTGGCCGAGCTTTGTTGGCGAAGTTCATGGGTCTAGCCATGAGGCGTCGGCGCTTCACCGTCTCGTTCGTTTTCTATTCACGGGACTCGTGCGGATGGTGCGAACTTATATCAAAGGTTGCTCGGTATGTCAACGTAATAAAACCGCATTTACACCTGCAGCCTCTTACGACCTTTACATATTCTCGCGGTATGGGGCGATATATCAATGGATTTTATCGAGGCCTTCCAAAAGTACTTGGCAAATCGATCATCTTGCGATTGTTGATCGATTTTCCAAATCGCGCATTTCCTCGCTCTTGCTCATCAGTATCGCAAATTCGGTGGCTCGTGCATTCTTGATCGGGTTATGCGGTTACATGGCATTCTTCTTCTATTATCGATGATCGCGACCCTATTTTCACTAGTAATTTTGGGCGGAACTTTTCAATTTATGTGGACTAAACTTCATCACGATTGACTTTTCATCCCGATCGGATGGCCAAGCGGAGGTTGTTAACGAGATTATTACTATGTATCTTCGTTGTTTATCGGCGATCGTCCCAAACATTGGGTTCAATGGCTTAGTGGCGGAGTTTCTTATAACTCCTCTTACCGACATCACTACGAGAGACTCCTTTTCGTGTTGTTTACGGTCGCGATCCTCCATTGATTGTATCATATCAAGCCGGTTCGGCAAGGGTGGCTGCCGTCGATCATCAGATGGAAGATAGGGACGAGTTTTTGTCAGAAATTAGAGAAAGGTTGCTCCAAGCACAGGAGGTTATGAAACGTCAATATGATAGTCATCATCGACCACAACAATTCGAGTTGGGTCAGTGGGTGTGGTTAAGACTTCAAGATCGCCCGGCGTCGGCAGTAACCGGTCATGCATCCAAGTTGAGTCCTCGTTTTTACGGGCCTTTTAAGGTAATGGAGCGTGTTGGGTCGGTGGCGTATCGTCTGCAGCTGCCGCCCACAGCACGTATTCACAATGTGTTTCATGTCGCTTTGCTCAAAGAATTTCATGGTGCACCCCCAGATTCAGTTATGCCATTGCCAGACATATACCATGGCAAAGTCATACCGAAACCGTCTGCCGTTTGTCGGGCACGATTAAACAGAGGCTCTTGCGAACTGTTAGTTCATTGGAAGAACTCTCCGGCTTCTGACACATCTTGGGTCACCTTGCAAGAGTTTCGAGAGCGTTATCCTAGTTTCGGCTCGAGGGCGAGTGGTTCTGCGGAGGAGGAAATGTTGTGGATTCCTTTACGGTAAGAAATACGAGAGGCGTAAGAAAAGGCAAGTGCCCGATTCGATTATTTCGGATGCTCGCCTTCCTTAGGCAATAAAACTTGATTCCATAATGAGAAGAAATCGAGTCGAAGGCAATCAAAGTTTCAGTCCGTTTTAAATAAGAGTCCGTATTAGAATTGAGTTGAGTCAGAGTCTAGTTTTATACGATTGTAACTAGTATTTATACATACAGCTTTGTGTCGTGAGAACTTAAGCAATAAACAATCAGTTATGTTTCCCAATTCTTTAGGCGTGTTGAGCTTCTTTGGCGGGCGGCAAGCCTCGCCGAGCGTCGGAAGGCGAACTCGGTTCTTCTCGATATCCCATACGCTCTTGTCTGACTTCCCGGGACGAGCTTCTTCCTCCTCTATCGACTCACCGTAAGGCCTGCAGGAAGATAACCCACATCATCTCGTTGTTGAAAACTCTGTTGTTCCGCTCCTTCCAAAGCATCCAAGAAATTAAAATGACGTAGGAGTCAAAAACCTTTCTTGCTTGTGGAGATAGGATACCCGAGCGAATGACCGAGATTCTTGGAAAGAAAATTGCCCAACCAAGACGACTCTGGCAAACCCATGCATGTGAGAAAGTGCGCCCAGACCTGAGAGGTTATGGCGCAGCCGACGAGGAGGTGGTCGATGGTCTCTTGGGAGTGACCGCAAAAAACAAACTCCTTAGTTTGGGAGTCCATGGCGTTGAAGGCGATCCGCCGTCCAACAACGGCGGTAGACTACTAACCACACGAAAAGTTTGCACTTCAAAGGAGCCCTCGCACGCCATATAGCCTCCGCACTTGGGAAGCCGCTCGAACCCAAGAAGAATGCCTTGTATGCCCCGAATGTAAATTGTTAAGGGTATTTGTGGTATTCTACTCTAGTCTAGGGTTTACTCTTGTATGTCCTTGTACTATATATTGCCCATTGGGCTCTGCAGTACAACTTATCATTTACACTTGCACTTTCTCTATCTAACATGGTATTAGAGCCATGGGCTCTCTCTCTCCTAATCCCGAAACCACCGCCGCCCCTGGCTAGCTAGCTCCCTTGCGTGCTGGGCCGCCGATGCCACCCTCTGCTCCTCCCCGCGCTCCTCCACTCTTGGCCTCATGATGCTGTTGGGTTGCGAGAAACTGCCGCTCCTCTGCTCCACGTGCTGCGCCAGGTCTCCCCTATGACGTAGGTCTTCCTCGACGCCGGATCTTCCCGCAGCTGCCTCCCTGAGCTCAGTGCTCCTCCTTCCCTGGTCGCACCGGTCGGATCTGGAGCTCCCTACGCCTCCCCTGCTCGCGTCGGCTTCCGGCCGCCTCGGATCTACCTCCCTGCTCGTGCCGGCTTCAGGCCGCCTCTGCTCCAGCGTGCGCGCCCGTGCTCTGCTCCAGTGCATGCGCCCGTGCTCTGCTCCATGCGCTGCCTCGGCTCCCCTGCTCCCGGCTTCGCCTCTGCTCCCGGCCGCGCCGCCTGTTGGCGACTGGCTCGGGGAAGGCCTCTCTCTCTCCCCCGAACCAAGATGGCGAGGAGGAAGGAGGAGGGGGGCTTGTGAAGGGGCTCCGTGAGGCTGCCAAGGCCATTGAGATGCATGTTGCTCAGCTTTGTGTGCTTGCTGAGGACTGCGTGATTATGTCAAGTTGGTTAAGGCACTCTGCGCTGAGCACAATGGTCATGGTTCTTGTACCTAGTGCTAAAACTCTTGAGAGTGCGTAGGGCTTTGTGAGGTTGACTATGAGAGCAAGGTAGGGAAGGTGGTTGGCTGTTACCGTTGGGCATCCAGCTACATGGTGTTGCTGCTGCTAGTTATCCTTGAGTCGTTTCTTTCTTCGTGTCGTTTCTTCCGTTGCGTCCATCCAAGTCCGTTGAGGGGGGCTTGTGAAGGGGCTTCGTGAGGCTGCCAAGGCCATTGAGATGCATGTTGCTCAGCTTTGTGTGCTTGCTGACGACTACGTGATTATGTCAAGTCGGCTAAGGCACTCTGCGCTAAGCACAATGGTCATGGTTCTTGTGCCTAGATTGTGCCTAGTGCTAAAACTCTTGAGAGTGCATAGGGCTTTGTGAGATTGACTCTGAGAGCAAGGCAGGGAAGGTGGTTGGCTGTTGCCATTGGGCATCCAGCTACATGATGTTGCTGCTGCTAGTTATCCTTGGGTCGTTTCTTTCTTAGTGTCGTTTCTTCTGTTGTGTCCATCCAAGTTCGTAACACTATCTTTGAGTTCGTCTAAGTCGTGCGAGTCCACAAATTGCTTGTCAGTCAGCTGATTGCTTTGCTAGCCACGGTCTGTCCTCTTGGATCGAGTGTGGCCCTCTTCGTCTCCTTTTAGCATGGCAGCAGTCGCCGCTCTTCTCTCTGAGCCGTTGCAGATCGTAGAAGTTGTTATGATGCAGCCGCTTCTCTCTGAGCCGTCGCCTCGAGCTTCTAAGGTCGCTGCGCTTCTTCCAGACTGCTCCAACGCCACGCTTCTTGTGCACCGCACTGCCACCATCTCGGGCTTCGATTTGCGCCTCCATGCTTTTATCCATTCCTTTTCGGCTTGATTTGACAGCTCTCTCTCTCTCTCTATTCCTATGCCTGGTCGACTTTATTCCCGCTTGCATCTACTTTCTCAGCCCCTGCACTTTGTGCTTTATAGGCTATCGTACGACCCCGGATAGGAGATCTTTTGATGTTCGACATATTTTTCAAGAGTTGCACTCTACGACGACGTTATCAAGACTCGAACTTTGGATTTTCCCTATTGTAGTGTCAACCCTTTCAAATGCAATGCTATTGCATTTGGGTATGTAAATAGAAAATCAGTTACTTATTGTATTTCTTGCAGATATGAAATAAGAAAAACCCATAATCTCTTCTTTGCGTTGATAGCAACCCCCAAAAAAAAAAACTCAATTTTGGCTCATCTTTTTTCCCCTTATTGTTGGTCTTCCCTGCTGTTGTCTGCTCGAGCACTAGTTGGGATGTTGACACTTTTGGCTGGCCGGTGGCGAAGGAAAAAAAATGCTGCCTGTTGGTGAAAGAAAAAGAAAAAGGTTTGTTACAAGCTGGATGTGAAATGACCTCTACTGTGGATGTTGGTTAACTGCTTGGAGTAACAGTAACGTTTTCTTCTTCTTCTCTGAGCTACTTTTCTTAGTACTGCTGTACGGAATTCAGCGATAGTCTGAAGAGTTTCCTGGTTAACAATTATATTCTTTGTACAATTGATTTATTTTGTTGACATCCACATTTTGATGCTTTCAGGCCAAAGTTCATGAGCTTTACAGATTGGTTTGCTCACTTATGGCTGTAGAGCAGTCTAAGGTATAGGCATTACCATCTATTGTATCTGATATATTGATGCCTTTTATCTGTAGTGGAGCCCCAACACTGGTATGCTTATGTTTTCCATTCTTTGCTCCATTTTGCTTTAATGGTTCAGATCCACATCTGGGATTATTACCAAAAGATGAAGAACAAGAAGTTGACCAATCTCAATGAGACTCTAGAAGAAGCTCAACTTATGATGGATGAGGAGGTATTATGTTCATTCACATTTTTTTTGGGTTAAAACCTGTGAAGCTTTCCTTTACATTCATCAATGAGATGATTGCTCCCTTATGCTGTGTTGCTTCGCATCTCTTTCTCCCATGGTCTGTTGTTGCATGAATATTGGATCTGCAATTAAGCAGTAATAAAACCCTCAAATCTTGTTTTTTTGTTATGTTATTTCACATTTGCATTTTGTAAGCTATCTTATGGTTGACACTAGAATTGTTTTGAATGAATGAAGTTGGCTCTTTAATCTTTATTACAAAACTCCGCCTTTTAGCACTATGTTGTGAACTTGGGATATGGGTATCTAGTGTGAATTTTTTTATGCTGGGCTTGAATGAACTTGTCTGGTGTGCCGATGCTCACTATCTGTTCTATTCATGGTACCAATGCTTTTGGCTTTCTCAAATTGTATGCTTAAATGGTATCCTTCTTTGATGGCAAGCCTGTAACATCTTTGCTATTTTATGGCTGTGTATTGACTGAAAGTTGTTCCTTGCTTTATGCTTGCAGATTCTCTTGGAGATGAAGGCAGATGATACCTGGTATTCGGATCTCAGGACAAGATCCACAAATAATGAGTTAGCATTAATTCCATTGGAACCCTCCACATCATCATTTTCAATTGCTGGAGGCCCCACCTTTTCAAATGGTTATTCATCTGGAATTGGTTCTAGTTTTTCACAAGATAATACCTTTAGTCCTTTACTAAGGGACACAGAAGATGGGCATACTAGTTTCAGCAATGGAACAAAAGATGACATCCATGGATTGAGTGGGTTACATAACTTGGGTAATACATGCTTCATGAATAGCGCCATACAAGCCTTGGTTCATACACCTCCATTGGTAGAGTACTTTTTGAAGGACTACATCCAAGAAATAAACACGGAAAATCCACTTGGGCTACAAGTACGAGCTCTTATTCCGAACTTATTAAAGATTAATAACTTACATGATGACATCGTTGATGATATTTGAGGATTTTTTGATTGTGCAGGGTGAACTTGCAATAGCATTTGGAGAATTACTGAGGAAACTTTGGTCGGCTGGTCGAACTTCTGTAGCTCCACGTGCATTTAAGACAAAACTTTCTCGTTTTGCTCCACAGTTTAGTGGATATAATCAGCATGATTCTCAGGTTGGTGTTCTGAACGTTAATGGATCTCCAAATGTTAAGAAAAAATTCAGCTTGGAAGAAGTAAACAAATTTATTTATTTTTACCTTGGTGTTGATTTGTTTATTTTAATTATGATAAGGACAGAAATCAGAATTGTAGTTGTGCTTCTCCAGTGCATATTCTTGCAGCTTGTTATCCTGCACTGCATCATGTATATATTAGGAATCCTCTTCTATTTTACCTCACATAGATCCTGAATCATGATGTCCTATCTTCTAAACAAAATATGCCCGCTTTTCAACATGGTCTATGTGCTTTCATCAAGAATGCATCCTTTTGAGTTTTGGGATCAATACCAGATTGCTTTTTTTGGTTACTTCGCATCATTTGCGACCCTGTTTTTCTGAAGCACCATAAGTTTTCAATTCTCTCTAAGTAACTCTCTTCCATGTCCATTACAGCCTGTTTTATTTGTATCCCCTTTACAGTAATTACCTTATCTTTTATAATCATTATCATCTCCTTTACAGTCAGGTGACATTTCTTGAATGTATACATCTAATCTCTTTCATTTAAGCAGCCCTGTTGTAGCAGGGTAACCCTTTTTTGCTTTTCTAAGTATGTTCAATCTGCTTCCCTGCATCACTGCCTTTTAGAATTTGATACTTAGCTCCATATAAGTCTATTGATACTGTTATAACATGTATTTTTTTTTCTTCTGAAGCTGTCCATTTCAACTTCCCAATGCTTTTTAGGTGTCATGTATCATGCTTTTCAACATTTTAGTGCCTTGTCTCATCTAGCTATTACTGTATGTCAATGTGTTTGCATAAGTTCTCTTTTATTCACACAAATTTTTAATTTTTAATTGTTTTTGTTTGGTCACACTTTGTTAAAAGGTGATATTCTTCTCTTCTTATGTTGGTGTTACCCCTTTTCTACAGGAGTTACTTGCATTTTTATTGGATGGTATGCATGAAGATCTCAACCGCGTCAAAAAGAAACCATATATTGAAGCAAAGGATTCCGATGGTCGTCCTGATGAAGAATTTGCTGAAGAATGCTGGAATTACCATAAAGCTAGAAATGACTCCATAATTGTAGATAAGTTCCAGGTAAGTAATCGTTCAAAATTGCATAGTTGATTATGCATTTGTACCTTGTGGAGAAAATAATGTGTCTGAATTCATTTTTTAGCCTTTTCTTTTAAAATAGTTCCTACTTCCTACCCTTGGCTGCTGTTTAGGCATCTTATAATAAAAGGAAGCTGAGGTCAGTAACACCCAAATAATGCATAATGAGAGAGAGACACGAAAGTTGGTCACTGCTAGATGACACTAGAAAACTTGTTTATGCAGCACTATTGGCTGTTACTTTTCCAAGCTTGAACAAAAAGCGCCAGTGCGCCACTTCAATATACTATTCTATTGGTTACTGCTTCAGCAATTTATATCTTTTAGATCTAGTTGCAGAAGGTTATGAAATTTCAGCATTTTCTTTTAACAAGACAGTGTATGAAGATTTATCTGAGAATTTGCTCAATATATTGCTGGCTATTGACAGTAGACTGTAGATAGTTTCGTTACTTGAATGTTTGTTCGGTTATTATTAGTTGTCAATGAGAGTATCTAGTTGCCAGCGTGGTATTAAGCTATGTCCTGAATTAATTTCGCTAGGATCGAGCTTGATTATGAATTATTACTTGGTAGATTGCATGAACATAGAAAGGTATCTGAAACATTGGTGTGTATATGGTCAGTAATAATGGAAAGTGCTACATTGCAAAAATATAATAAGCATTAAGGAGTTGAAGATTGATGAGTGCCTTTTGGTGTTGATGAGCATGGTTGGTGTTATCAAAACTTTATCAGGGAATGGGGAAAGGAAATGATAAAGAGTAAACCATACACTTTCAGTTATCTTTGTTACACGCTGGATTCTTGCTCTTGGTGATAGCAAGATCCTTACTCTAATGGAGAGGATGACACTTGGAGATGGGGCAAATTTTTCTTCGTTTATTTCTCTTCACAATGCCATGCCAACCTGAGAGGTTGGGGATACATATTATAGGTCGCTAATCACCAAGCATATGCCAAGATGCTAGTCTAAGATGCTAACAACCTGTCCTAGATCTTTGTCCTCTAAGATGCTAACAACTTTGTCCTAGATCTTTGTCCTCTAAGATGCTAAGATGCTAGTCAAAAGCTAGATGTCCTAGATGCTAGTCAAAAGCTAGATGTCCTAGATGCTAGTCAAAAGCTAGATGTCCTAGATCAGACAAGAACCATGTGCCCACCCCACAAAGACCACGATCAGAGACTTATTCATCATTCTCCCCTAAGTCTTGTGCGTCGTCTTGTGGGAGAGTTGAACCATCCCGATCTGGAGCGAGCTTGAGGAACTTGATCCTCCCAAGAGGCTTGGTGGCGTGTCCGCAAGGCGATCCGTGGTGTTGATGTAGCTCGCCTTGATGTCGCCTTCATCCAGCGACCTCGGATGAAGTGGTACTTCACCCGGATGTGCTTGCTCGTTCATGGAAAGCGGGGTTCTTTGCCAAAGCAGAGCGGACTTCTTGCCCACCCTGGCGCCACCGCTTGATGTCTGCAGAGAGATCACCGTGCGTCGAGCGAGCAGGCGCTGAGTCGAGCGGTGGAAGTCGCTATGTACTCGGCCTCGCGACTCGGCAGGGCCACCGCCGCTTGATCGATCGCCAACTAACGAGGCACTTGCCGAGGAAGAAGAGAATCCGCTTGTGCTCTTGCGGTGTCGATGTCACTGCGTGGTCATTGTCGTTGTACCCGATGAAGTCGCGCGCGCGGACACCTCGGGTAGTGCAAGCCGTAGTCGGAGGTGCCCGCGGCGTAGCGGAGAATCCTCTTCACGGCCGCGATGCTCGTCGTCGGTCGTTGCATGAACCGACCGGCGTGGCCGGCGGCGAACGCCAACCGGACGCGTGTGGATGAGGTAGCGAAGGCGCCCGCGATCGCGCCGTCTTGCGTCGCGTCCGCCTCCTCCGCCGTCTTTGTCGCGGCTTAGCTTTAGCCTTTCCTCCGCCAGGAGTGTGGTGGGTTGCGATCGGTGAGCCCGCCCGGCTCGGCGATGCGCTTGGCGTGGCGATGCGCGAAGGAGATCACGGAGTTGTCTGGTGGACCTCGATCCCGGTAGAAGGAGAAGCCCCAAGTTGCTCATCCGAAGGCGGTCTTCATCCGCTTTGAGCGCCTCGACCTCGGCCTCCTTGGGCGGTGATCACAAGTCGTCGACGTAGGCGCCCGCGTGAGGCGTTGCCGCCCTTGCCCGCCGTAGACTGCGACCTCGTGTGCGCTGCTGGAACCCGTTTGCGTGAGGTGGAGTCGGCTTAGCGTTCGGGCTCGTGGTGCTGCCATGGCCGTGAGGGCCTTGCGCGGCGGAGAACCTGCCTTCCTTGCGGGGATTACGAATCTGGCGGTGGCGGACGTAGACCTCCTCCTTCAAGTCGCGGTTGAGGAAGGCGGACTTGGCGTCCATGTGATGGACGCGCCAACCTTCCCGGGCGCAAGTGCGAGAAGGCGAACGGACTCCATGCGCGCGGCGGGTGCGGCGTCGTCGAAGTCGACCCCCTCTGCGCATGAAGCCTCGTGCCACCAAGCGAGCCTTGTGCAGCGATGGCGCGGCCATCCCGCCGGCGAACACCCGCAAGGTGATCGCGGTGACCGCGGAAGATCCGCCGGCTCCACGTCGGTTCCGCTCGGGCGTCCATCTCCGCTTATCGCGACACGCCACGCCGCGTCTCCTCCGCCTCGGCGAAGAGGCGGGGCTTCGCCGTCGTCGCCGCCAAGTGCGGCTCGCCTCGAAGTCGTCTTTGCACAGTCGTCGTGGAGGCGATTCGCGAGGATGTTGTCCATGGTACGGTAGCGAAGAGGCTCGCCGTCGTGGTAGCGTCGACGCGATCCTCGTCGTGGGGGACGGAGTAGCGAACTCCACGTCTTGCGCTCGTCGTGGGCCGAAAGGCTGGGGCGATCCGGTGGTGTGGCGGCGGTCGCGGGAGAGTGGTGGCCGGTGCGGAAGGCGTGGAGTGGCGGTGGTGAAGAGTGGGGCGTGGCGGTGCTGGCCGGTGGTGGAGCACTCGTCGGGCTGGTGGCGAGCAAGGTGTCGAGTGGGCGAGCTCGGTGAAGATGAGTGCTAGCTCACGCTCTCGAAGAGGGCGTGGTCGACAACGAAGTCCACGAGTGAGTCGGCCGTCGTCCACCGCCTTGTCCCGTCGGCCCGCGCGCCGTCGAACACAACGTCGCGCGAGATGTGGGCGCGTTGTGTGACGGTCGAGGATGCGGTAGGCCTCGAGCCTCCGCGTAGCCGATGAACACTCGAGTGCTCCGCCGTCGAGCTTGCCGATGTGGCCAAGCTCGCTTGGCGAACGCGAGGAGCCGAAGACCGCAAGTGGGAGACCGCCGGCTGCGCCCGTGCCAAGCCTCGTGCGGCGTCCTGCCGTCGGCGCCTTGGTAAGCGGCGGTTGAGGATGTAGGCGGCCGTCATCACCGCCTCTCCCGAGCGGCCGGCATCCTCTCTGCAGCGAGGAGGGCGAGCCATCCCCACGGCGCTCAGTTGCGCGCTCGGACGACGACGTTCTGCTGCGCGGTGCATGCGGTAGCGGAGTAGTGGCGCGAATGCCCTCATCGGTTGTGATGATGACGCGACCGGCGCGCCGTGAATTGCCGCCGTTGTGCATGCGCGAAAGACGCGCAGCGGTGCGCTCGCTCTCTCATGGCGGACTGCGTCGCGCTGATGGCGTCCGCAGCCTCTCCTTGCCGCTGAGGACCATCACCCATGTAGCGGGAGAGGTCGTCGACGGCGGCAGGAAGTAGCGTCGTCCTCCGGTGTGGCGGTGTCACTGGGCCACACAAGTCCCCGTGCACGAGCTCGAGCCTCTCCTTGGCTCGGAAACTCGCCCGCTGGGGAAAGGGGAGTCGCCTCTGCTTCGTCAACATGCAGATGTCGCAGAATTGCTCCACATGGTCAAGGCACGGCAGGCCTCGCACCATCTCCGTGGCACTGAGCCGCTTTAGGGCCTCGAAGTGAAGGTGCCCAAAGCGCTCGTGCCACTGACACGCCTCGTCGTCCCGACGAGCGGCGAGACAGAGGGATTGTGCCACCTGCAAGTGAAGGATGTAGAGTCGATTTGCGCCTCTGGTTATCTTGGCAAGAAGGCGGTGGCGAAGATCCCAAATCCGCAGCACCCTGTGCTCGATCTCGACACGCGAGCCGTTCTCATCCAGCTGTCCCAAGCTGATGATGGAGTTCCGCAGATCTGGGATGTAGTAGACGCCGGTGGCGGCTGTGCTCGCGGACACGCGATGGAGAAGATGAGCGGGCCGGCGCCCTTGATTTCCACGCGGGCGCCCCAAACAGCGAGCCTCGAGCGTCGAGTCAAGCTTCGGAGAAGAACTCCGCCGCCGGTCATGTGGTGGGTGGCGGCGGTGTCGAGCACCACCCGTCTGTCTTCTTTGTTTGCGGAACTTTCGCCGGAGGAGGCGTGTTCTTTTGGCTCGTCAAGGTGGAGGAGAGTCGTTGCGGCGGTGCCGTGGAGGTGGTTCGATGCTCGCATGAGCAATGAGCAGCAGCCGCTCCTCCTCTCCGCGCGCGGCGTGGCTTTGGCGCGTCGTGGTATCGACAATCCTTGGCCCAATGACCAAGCTTGCCGCGATTGTGGCAAGAGTCGTCTCGTGTCGGCTTTGGCTTGCCGGGCGCGCCGCCTGGCGCCCACACGGTCATGACCCTCGGACGTCTTCGCGCCCATGCTCGGCGTCTTTGCGCGCTTGCCGCGCTACCACGCATCGCGGCGCTGTCGTGGAAGAAGGCTCCCTTTCTTCCTGTCACCTTGGCGCGACCCACTCCTCCCAGTGAGGAGCTCCGCCAATGGTGACGGGTCCCGATAGACGCCGTGGCTCATCGCTATCCAGCGACCTTGAGGCGACCGCGCCTCCTCGATCGTCATCGTGGAGGTCCAGCAGACCCCGGATCGGCGAGCCATCCGCTTGTACTTCTCGGGGGCGCGGCGAAAGAGCTTCTCGGCGACTCTCTCCTCGGCTGTAGGTGTCGTCGCCGAACCGCACCATCTTACGCAGCAGGTGTTGAGGCGAGAGCAAAGTCATCAACGTCCTCGCCGGCTTGAAGGCGAGTTCTCCCGCTCCGCGCGGCGCTGCGGTGTGGACTTGCGGCGGCGCGGTCGCGATCGGCTGCGTCGTGCGCGGCGATAGCGTCCCAAGCCTCCTTGGCGATCCGCTTGTTGAGTCGCGAAGCGCATCTCGGGCGGGGCTGCGGCGATGAGGCATCGGCGCCGTCGATCCCGTCGTGGTCGGCGCCACCGCACGGATCGCCTCCCGCATGTGCCGCGCTGGAGCCTCGCCTTCATCACGCGCCCGCTCGGCGTAGTTGGTCTTGGTGAGGTAGGCCACCGCCGCCGGGGCGGCGTCCCCGACAACGACACGGAACCCGTGGTAACCACGGTGCACGGCCCGGGGAGAAGCGCGTCGCTGTGAAGGCGCGCTCTCCGTCGACCGTCTGCCGCCGCCGTCGTGCCTCCTCCAGAGCGCCGTCGCGCGTCCCGCGCTGTCTGGCTGCCGCCGCGCTCGTGGCGTCTTGCGGCGCCATCTGCGCCGCCATTTCTCGCCGTGGCTCCTCGCCCCGTGGTCGAGTCTGCATCGGCGCTATCGTCGTGAAATGGAGCTCACGCCGCTGCCGCGAGCCTGAACCTCATTGTTGCCGCGACGCTGCCGCATCCGCCGCCGCGCGCTTCCGCCTCCGCAGGCTGCGCGGCTCTGCCGCTGCCCGGCCTCGGCGCCGCACCGCCGCGCTGCGGCCGTCTCTGCCGCCGCTTCCTTCGTCTTTGCTCTGCTGGCGGCTTCGGCCGTCTCTGGCGACGCCGCGTGCTCGGCGGCCGAAGGCCGAGGCGCCTGCGGACATGGCGCGCATCGGGGGCATTGCGTGAGAGAGGCTGCCGACGAGCCTGCTGCCGTCTCGGAGAGGAGTGGCAGTGCTGGCCGGGGCTGCCGCTGCTCGGGGGGGGCTGCGAGGCAAGAAGGAGATGAGCAGGAGATGCTCAGGCTACAGGATAGTATAGCTCTGATACCACTTGTTACACGTTGGACTCTTGCTCTTGGTGATAGCAAGATCCTTACTCTCATGGAGAGGATGGCACTTGGAGATGGGGCAAATTTTTCTTGGTTTATTTCTCTTCACAATGCCATGCCAACCTGAGGGGTTGGGGATACATATTTATAGGCTGCTAATCAGCCAAGCATATGCCAAGATGCTAGTCTAAGATGCTAACAACCTGTCCTAGATGCTGTCCTCTAAGATGCTAGTCAAAAGCTAGATGTCCTAGATGCTAGTCAAAAGCTAGATGTCTTAGATGCTGTACAAGAACCATGTGCCTACCCCACAAAGACCACAGTACATAGACTTATTCATCAATCTTGCACTCTGCTTGAATTCTAGAATGTTGTACATGTTACTTTGCATTCCTTTTTTTGTTTCTTTTGCTTTGTATACAGTAATCATTTGTCAACGCAATACTTGCACTATTCTGCGTTCTCTGCTGTAACCATTAATTCTTTGGTTGATGTTTCAGGGACAATACAAGTCCACCTTAGTCTGTCCAGATTGTAACAAAATCTCTGTTACCTTTGACCCATTCATGTATTTGTCACTACCACTGCCCTCAACAGCTACTCGAATGATGACTGTAACTGTATTTAGTGGTACTGGTGATGCTCTCCCCATGCCTTACACTGTGACAGTACAAAAAAATGGAGTTTGCAGAGACCTTAGCAAAGCCCTAAGTGATGCATGCTGCCTAAAAAGTTATGAGACATTGTTACTTGCAGAGGTAAAATTAACGTTTGTTTTCTTGCGTCTTAAAAGCGTAGGCTTTTTCAGCAAATAAATAACTAAAAGTTGTTCTTATATTCTTGCGTCTTAAAAGCGTAGGCTTTTTCAGCAAATAAATAGCTAAAAGTTGTTCTTATATTCTTCAGGTATATGATCATCGGATTTACCGTTACTTGGTGAATCCGTCGGAGCAACTTTTTGGTATAAAAGATGAAGATCAGCTTGTTGCCTATAAGCTTCCAGTTGGCCATGAAAAACTTTTGAGGGTAGAGATCCTGCATAGGAAGGTGGATAGGTGAGCTCATAATAGTGCATCTGCATTCTGCATACATAGAAAATTAATTATGATGCTAGCAAGGACCACACAAATGTTGTTATTTAATCTTGGTGTACAATATTTTCCTCTTATGATTTATGATCTGTCATTACTCATTACTGTGGGTGATGATTTCTTGTAGTTATGTACTACAGCACTGCACTTGATGGATTTTGTGTTCTGTTAGTACAAATTTTTATGCGGACGAGTAATAGTTTAGTTGCAGCCGACATTATAAACTGCGGACATGTTGTGAGTTCTTACCTCATATTTTATGTCATCTTCTTTGATGATTGTATTTGTTTTTTATTCTGTTCTTGTTCTTGTCAGAATTACTTATACATGAAAGTACTCATATTTTATGTTTTGTATATGCAATTTATTACCTCATATTTATGTCTTGTATTTGTTCTTCCAAATTTATGCTTAAATGTTGATATGTGTTTGTTAATAAACCCAGATTTACTCCGGAGCCCCAGTTTAATGTTACTCGGAAGCTCATTGGAAGCCCTCTTGTGACTTGTATTCCTAGTGAGTCCACAAGAAAGGCTGATATTTATGCGGCTGTCTCTGCAGTTCTGGCTCCATTTGTACGAGCAAAAGTACATACTCTAGATGAGTGTGCAGTCAAGTTGAATGGCAACGGGCCAAGTCTGGATGCTATTGTACTGACGGATAATGGCGCCTCCACTGAGCAGCATATTTCTACGTCAAATGTGGATGAAGAAGCAGCTGATGATGAGCTTTTGCCATTTCAGCTTGCCTTGACTGATGAAAAAGGTGTTACGAGAAATCCTATAGACGCAGATTCTAATCGTGTTTTGGGGATAACCATGAGGTTACTGATGGACTGGTCTGATAGAGAACATGAAATATATATTCTTAAATACTTGGATGATCTTCCTGATGTCATCAAGGCTGGATTTATGTCAAAGAAAACCAGGCAAGAAGCAGTCAACTTATTTTCATGCTTGGATGCTTTTCTGAAGGATGAACCTCTGGGCCCTGATGACATGTGGTTGGTATTATTTTCCTGTTCTTTGTTAACTGATATTGGCAAATTGCCCTGTTTTCCCACAAAGAAACCACCATTTCTTAATGTCTGATGGCTTGCACTGCTGTCTTTCCTATCTGTACAGGTACTGTCCTAGCTGCAAGCAGCACAGACAAGCCAGCAAGAAACTTGACTTGTGGAGGTTGCCTGAGATATTGGTAGTTCATTTGAAAAGGTTCTCATACAGCCGGTATATGAAGAACAAGCTCGATACCTTTGTGAACTTTCCAATCCACGATCTCAATATGAGCAAGTATGTGAATCACACATCAAGAGACAACCAGCCTCCCATTTATGAACTTTATGCAGTGATCAATCATTACGGTGGTATGGGTGGTGGTCACTACTCTGCGTATGCAAAGGTGACCAAGTTTGTGCTATATGTTTCCCTTCACTATTTGTCTTGCATATATTTTGTCTTTTTAGATGTTCACTCAGGTTGCCTGTAATTCCTTTGCTGTCCATTTTACGCTCGCAGTTAGTAGAAGAGGACAGTTGGTATCATTTTGATGATAGTCACGTTTCTCCTGCTAATGAAGAGGAGATCAGGACATCTGCGGCTTATCTGCTCTTCTATCGACGTGTTGATGTCAATTCATGTACAGCGTCCAAAGATGTTCCAGTGGATACTGATATGGTTGATTCGCTGGAGACGTAGGTTCCCAGATCAAAACATCAGTGTAGGTATGATTTTGTGGCCAATACATATGGTGTTGAGAAGATGTGATTTTGTGGCCAAGACTCCACGATTTGCTGGTTTTAGCGAAGTCTCTGTTGGTCGGTAGGTCCATGGAACCATTGAGATTTTGAGAATGCAGCACGGATTCATCTAGTTGGCATGCCCTTATATAACAGATTAGGGTTTCCAATACTTCCTGTCATGTCCCTTTTGAGTAGAGTTCATTTTGACAGGTAAACTGAGAAATGATGCTGGCTACGGATTGTCAGATTTCCTTTTTGTGCCGATTTGCGGATGTACTGCAGCCCTGTTGATGTCGGTGCTACCATTGTTGGTGTGGATGGGTGGGTGGTAAGGTGGTAATATAACCGAAGGAACCAAAACCAGAGAGAAGTCAAAATGCTGCGTTTTTGCCTTGCTGAGCTACACCTTTTCGATGTTTTACTGTCAAGTATTGACAACATTGATTGTACTGGTAATTTATTTTTTACTTATCTCTGTTTATTTCACCATCCATCACCAGTACTGTAGTGTTCGATGTATTGTTCTGTCAGCAAACCCGTTCCCGATACTGCATGTTTAGCCTTTAATGTAATCTCAAGTTGATCAATAAATCAAGAAAAATATAGTGTTGCCGACGCCCGCCGATTAATTAGTGCAATTGGTTCCGTGTGTCCAGTTTTAATTTGAGAGAGACGAACCTCTCCAAGCGATACGTGTAGTATCTGTCTGTTGCTTGTCGTGGTCGTCTCCACGTGTGCATTTCTTGTTTTTGTTGTAGCTATCAGGGGCCAATTGCTCGAAAAGAAGGGAAAAAAGGTGTACCAGGGGCCAACACTTGTCAAGCTGCTTCTTGGACGTTCGTGTCTTGCAGGACAGTGCAAGTCAGAAATAATTCAGGATGCATCAGAAAATAGTAATAATAATCGTGCCGCATGGCCGCATGGCATGGGGTACATCGCTGCCGGTGCTGCGCTGCCGTGAGTACCAAGGTAGTGAGCTGCCTGTTGGATGTCGACCTCGCACAACCAAATCATCGCATATATGAATACTGAACCCGTGTTGCTTCTAGAAACTCACCCCAAAAGAGGAGAGATTTAGGAAAAGTGGTAGTCTTGGTCCACACGTGAAAATTTAAATTTCAATGTAGGAAGGGTAGGGCAAATAAAAAGAACTCCCTCCGTTTCTTTTGTGGAACTAAAAGAAAGACAAGAGGAAATGACTATGCTACACATGTTATAAATACATTGGGAATGTGAGAGAATAGTTTGTGAGAGGGAACACTTTTAAATGCCGATCGGAGAAGATGTGATAAGTAAGGTTAGAAGATGTGATAAGTAAGGTTAAACAGGGAAAACTTTAATAAATTCGCATGCACAACTTATATTTTGAAACAAAATAAAAAAACTATATGTCTTATATTTTGAAACGGAGAGAGTAGTATTTGTTCTTTATAAATATGCTTGTTAAATTCGTTGGATTCCATTTAAGAGTACAACTGTACAAGGCGAAAACAATGAAAAATAACCCACGTCAACCATTGGATAACCAACTGGTGTCGCACCATATATTTTTTTTTGTTGTTGTTGGCAACCAGAGTTTGATTCTAGCCAACCATGAGTTTAGTGAGTTATTTGTGTACATCTTCCACAATAATTTTAAAAGATTTGATCATGTGACAATGGGATCTTGAATGATGAGATAGCTAAACTAGCCAATTGTCCCTACTCCCTCTCAAAAGAGAGAGAGAGAAAACTAAATATAATCCTTCAATAAGTTTTGCCATGTACTTTGTACATAAGTTTAATTTGCTTAAATATTTAATATATGGTAGATAGGATCCTTTCCCGTTGTTTCTCCTCAAAAAAAAAAAAAAAGAAAAAGAAAGAAAAGAGAGAAAATAACCCACATCAGCCCTTAAAACACGACTAGTAGGATTTGAACTCTGCTGCCAAACCCAGGTCGCAACAAGTTGGCGTGCCAATAGTTGACACTTTGTTGGTATGTTTTGCTAATCTTCTTTTGCAGAATGAGCTTGAGATTTTACAAATATTAAGGCAAGGTGAAATTCCATAAATTTCCGCCCCCACCCCGACTTCCTATGTTAATTCAAATAGGATTATAAGCACAATAGTCACCGATGAGAACTAAGGTCAACTACAAACTTATCCTCAATAATATTCAGCACTATAGGAAGTCGAACATGATGTAGTGACACTGTCAACCTTGTCTTACACACTGGTTAGTGTTTAAGAATCTGTAGTCTAATTTGTTATGCAATGTAATCTTGGCCTCTTCCATTGGAATATATTTGTAGACCTTTTCAAGGTTATCCAGGCGTCAATTTCTGAGGTCTTTGTAAATTTAAATCAACTCGCTATTGACCAAAACTGCACTCGCTGTCTAAATGGGAATATGTTATTCCCTTCTAGAATTTAGACAGGGCCATGTTATTCTTTTCTACAATTTATATGGGATCATGTCGTGATATTGATGTTATCTTAAAGTGCAATAATCTCCCAAAAAAGTACAATATCCTTAGCCTTTCTCTATCATTGACTTTACAAAATAATTATTTAGTTCTAAACAGCCCTATTTTATTCCCTACCGTGAGCTAATGTTATGCTCTGATACCCCTTCTTATGCGCAGAGCCCCCGGATCGGTTCAGAGTATGTTAGATACGATACGAGCGTACACGGTATGAAGAACGAAGTAGATTAAGTTCGTAGAGTGAACCAAAATAATGGTGATAAAGCAACTATGACTATTTGAAGAAGCTGACCATAAATTTATTAAGTATGACCTCAAAAGAGTACAAGGGATTGTCGCTCGCTCACAACCCTCTTAAACCTTTTTGGACCCTCGGATCCTCGCCCTATACAATAATCTAGTGCTAAAGAATAAACATAGCGTCTAATCCTTTTTACGCCTCTACTTTGGATTAGTTCTTCTTGTTTGGCTTGCTTGCTTGTATTTCAATTTTTTAATAATACATTTTTTTAAATAGAATTACAGAAATAAATGCCCTTTTAATAAATTTACAAAAATAGGCTCTTGTCGCTATTCCAAATGGCAAAGTGAACCTGTCACCATTTGGAATGGCGGCAGGGATCCTGTCGCGACAGAGACTTAATTTGCCATTTGAATTGGTGACAGGAGCCTGTTACCAATTCAAATGGTGATAGGAGCTAGAAATTGAAATAAATTATATTTATTTTTCTAGAGAATTCAGCTTCAAATTTTAGTGAATTTCACTAAGTTTTTTTTGGTAATATCTTTAAGTGTCCGCCTAACCGATCATTTTCGAGAAGACATCGAAATATGACATAGAGAACAATTTAAGAGTTTCGGTTTGACCAAACATAATGATAGCATGTATGAATCATCAATTGATTTAATGTGATAATACATTTTTTTTGCAGATGTGATAATACAATTTTTGGTACATATGATAATACATAGAAAGTCAGGCATACAAGGAAAGTGCATGATTTGATGTGCCCTATTGGGAATGTGAGTTCAGCGGCGCAATAGCAAAAATAGCCCTCTTCGGAGCGAAATGACAAAAATATTTGAATTCTGGACTATTTTGGCCCTGTAGCGCAAATTAATTCCTAAACTAGCCCCTTTAGCGTGAAAATTCCAGTTTTAGCCCCATCATAGTACTTAATGCTGTGTCAGTTGGCAGCATGTAGGTACTGCCATGCCAATTGGCAGCACCCAACATCTTTGAGACATACTGGCGACATGTAATTCTTCTTTGCCAAAGACGGCGACATCTTCACGAGCTACTGATCTTGGACGAAAACAGGGGAAAAAAGGTTAGGGTTAGCAGATTGGGAAAATTAGGGAAAATAAAGGAAAAAATAGAGAAAAAACAGGAAAAAAACAAAAATTTGTTAAAAAAGATTGAATTTAATAGAAGTTAATTTTACTCATTTAAATTTTTTAAAATTTTCAATTAAGCTCCAATTGATACACTAAAATAGAAATAGTTTAATTTAATTTTTTGAAGCTTTGAAAAGACTCTGGAAAAGAGAAAACTGAAGAGAAATAATATCTTGATTCTTTGTAGTTCTTGATCACATTCTTTGCGATTCTTTGTATATAAATGACGATCGATGAAGTACTTTATGAAGCTTATACATAATATGATTGAAGGGGTTGTGAACGCCCATTGTCATTAGGAAGATACCCTAAAACATGGACAATTCGATGTCAGTGCGAATGGTTGTTTCTGGGATTCCACTAGAAGAGGCATACTTGCAATATATGCTTTGATGGCTTAGCAGAGACACGAAACTAGAACTACATTAGAGTCCGTGGACAGAAGCACGTTACACGTAGTGACATGGCATGATGGTTCGACTAATTGCTTTAGTCATCCTCGCTACTACTACGGTACACTGCGACACAAGCATCCGGACCATATAAGTATGCATGCCTTTAGGGGATAGTAATGGGGGGGTAGGACGGCGGACTACTACGTAATGACCTGACCTACTGCGTGGACCGGGGCCATTTTCCTTTCCTTGCTAGCTCGGTGTTGAACTCCTCGCCGGCCTTCCCTTTCCCCTTGTCGCGGGAGTGTCCACATCGTGCTGGTATATCGAAGTCGTCCATGTCCTGCGATTCATTGATGTAAGTGCACCGTATAGCGAAAATCGTAAGAAGGATGTAAATTCTTCATAACTGACGTCGTCAATACGGATTACGCCCGGCGGCCGGATCTGTTGTGGTGGCGGGCTACCGCATGAGCCTTTCCCTTGCCCTTGCCGCGGGGTATCACGTCGGCGGTGGTATGTCAAGTCGTCCATATCCTGCGATTCCATGATGTAAGTGCATCATATAGTGAAAATCGTAAGAATGATGTAAAATTTTCATAACTCACGTCGTGAATACGGATTCGCCGGCGTCGATCTGTTGTGGCGCCGGGGTGAGCCGCATGAGTCTTTCCCTTGCCCTTGTCGCGGGATTTGCCCACGTCGGGCTGGTATGTCGAAGTCGTCCATGTCCTGCGATTGTATGATGTAAGAACACTGTACAGTGAAAAACGTAATAAGGATGCAAATTCGTCTTAACTCACGTCGTCGATATGGATTACGCCTGGGCGACTACTGGGCTCCTTCGGTGCCTCCTTAGCAGGGTTCGGTACGTAAGGTTTCCACCGCACGAAGTTCTCGACCCACCGAGTAGTTTAGCATGTACCTGCGGATGAATGCCCTATCGTACATCTCTGGGCCGTCGATCCACTGGAAGAAGTGGCAGCGCATCTCGGGCTGCCATTACGCGGGGATGAAGTTAAAAATTTAAGGAATTCAACGTTGACGAAAGTCGATGCGCGCGAAAGAAACACTTACGAGGTGGTGCCCGCATGTGTAGTACGCCCAGGCGGCAGTGGCTGGGTGTGTGGACTGAATGATCTCTGCTGGTTCGCCACACACATTGCGGGATCGGAGAACATGGTGGTACTGGAGCATCTTTCATTGAAAAATCTGGGTATTGTAAGTGTTTCCTCTTCTGCTTAAGCCACTTTTGCTTCTGCAACATCCTCGCGTAGAAGTTTGCCGAAGAGTCCATAGCTGAGTATTTATTGTGTAGTGTTGTGTAGTTTTGGATTTGGTTCAACCCCCTTTTATAAGCTCCATAGTTGGCATGGTGTGATTAATTTCATGCGGAGTCCTGTCTTTTAGTTCAGAAAAGCAGAGGAGGTATAGTGTTGCCATGTCCATCTGAAAAGCTAGCGAGACATAGTATTGTCACGTCTTACTTTGTTGTGCTTTGCGAGTCTTTGTCTTATCGATGCGAAAAGTGGTGAGGCGAGTGTTGTCACGCCTTTTTTTTGCAGAGTCTTGTCTTTTGGTCTAAAAAGTGGTGAAGCGAGTGTTGTCGCGCCTTTTTGGCAGAGTCTTGTCTTTTGGTGCGAAAAGGCGGGAGGCGAGTATTGTCACGTCTTTGTTTGCAGAGTCTTGTCTTTTCGGTCCGAAAGGCTTGTGAGGCAGAGTGTTGTCACGTCTTTGTCTGCGTAGTGTCGTCTTTTCGGTTTGAAAAACTGAGGACGCAGAGTCTTGTCACATCTTACTTTGCAAAAAATGGTCACGTTCTGCTTTGTAGAGAGAAGTTGTTAGTTCTTGTCGTTGTGAAAACTAAGTGTTCTGAATTGGATTGCAGATTTAGGTCTCCAAAATTGGGATATGAGGTTTCAGAAATTAGGGTTTCATGAATTCCCACACAAAGTAATACAGGGATGCACGATAGTTCATCCATGCGTAGATAATGTAACTGGTTTATTCTCATCCATGTTGTACTGCGATGCATAGATAAAGAGTGGACATTACAATGTCATTAGAACTGAACTTCTACTTGGCAACCACAAGAAATAATAGAAGAAATACCACAAAACTAACTAGCTTAACTAATTTCTGAAGCATTTTCTCAACTCTTTCCATCCTTTCATCTAGTCTTTTAAGTCTATTCTCTTCATTCTGCGTTGGTGGGTCGGAGGGTCGAGGCCCTGGACGAAATGCAGCAACACCACGGGAGTCATCTTGCAAGGCAGCAATTTGCATTGCAATATCTTGAACCACTGGGACAGCTTCATCAGCCCACTGCCAAAACCGGCATGTTGTGCTCTACAAAAGAAATGCATCCTCAAGTGAAAATAAACAACATGTTGTTTCGAATGCAATTCATTCGAGATGATTAAGCAAAAGTTACCGTAAGATTTGAACACTTCATGAACACTCGGGATGGATTCGTTGGCGTATGCGAGGTGAACACATTCACCGGATCCCTACAACGAGGGCAAACCAGCTGCTGCCACAGTGATTCCAATTGTCTGCTCACTCGAAGGTTAGATGAGGCCGTAGACATCCCGTCTAAGACTGGTAGAAAGGAGAAGAGGAAATGAAGAGTGAGGTGTATGACAGCAAAAGCATCCATATATAGCATGCGGCTCAATTGCAATTGGGTTGAAGGAAAACCGCGTCCGTGAGGCAGCGGGCCTGAGGAGGAATCGTGTGGCAACGTTGAAGGAAATTCGCGTTCGCGAGGTAGTGTCGGATCCCCTAGCAGATCAACCACAGGACCCACGAGATATTCGAAAATCACGGATGTTTCAGATACAAACCCGATCTTAGAACATGTTGTGTCCTTAAATCACAAGGTCACGCTGCACACTGAGACTACGTAAATCGCATAACATGACATGCTGCACACAATACACCATTACATAACATGCATTATACGACCATGACATTACTTATGGTACATCGCCCCGTCGATTGCCCGGACGGCGTAGCTGATCCTTAGGGAAGGTGAACCTGTCAGGGGAGTGGCGTACATCTCGCAAGCCGTAGTAGGGGCGTTGCGTGGGAGGCGTCGCTGCAGTGATCTCAGTGTAGGTGTCCGGGTCAAAGCTGAGCATATTATCGATCCACACATGCTCATCCTGAGGGAAGGGTACTTGGTGAGTTAGTCATTGGTTTTATGCATTGCTAAAATTACTACAACTACGTTAAAGTGTACCTGAGTAGGTTGTTGTGTGGACGAGGATCCTCCTGGCCAGTCGGTGCCGTAATGCTGCACGGTGTAGCCTTCGTAAGTCTTGGCAAACCACCGGTCGCGCTCCCGCATGTGCGACTGAATGCCCTGCGCCAATGACGCGTCGTCTTGGCGCTGCGGCGAGTCAGGGTCAATGTCTGTAGTGGAACAACGTCGTGTTTGCCGCGCCTCCCTCTGTGACGACGACGGCTGCAGCAAAGTGTTGTCCCCTCGCAAGTGCTGCGCCTCCCTCCGTGACAACGACGGTTGAAGCAGAGTGTTGTCCCCTTGCAAGTGCTGCAAGAATAAACGGTGCTGTCAGATATGTTCAAAAGGAGTGCTTGGACAAGTATTGATGACAACAACCGGCGGACATATGACATACCTGACGCGTCGAGGCTGACCAACCATAGCTCTGACGACTCGCAGAGTGCGACGGACGTGCGGAGGGAGGTGCTGAGGGTGGAGGGGGTGGAGGGTGCCCTCGATGTACGCGATGTTGTACGTGAACGTCACTGTGGCGACCACAAGTTATGGTCCTCATTGCAGCCCTCGTGTCCTCGGTCATCGCGCGCACCGCGTGTAGGATGCGATCAAATGTGCTATTGCGACCACGGCGTAGAGTTTCATCACCCTGACGCGAGATACGATCAAGGCGGTAGTACTGCAAGGAAACTGATAGTAAGTTAGAAACGTGTAGCCGGATAAATTTTTTAGCAAGAATGTTTTACCATCTCGTCGTGGCGTGCCGCCCGATATGATCGGGACACGCTAGTACAACGACATCCTACATGACCTCCATCGTCGCGGTGGCGGCCCGATGGCCTACACCTAGTGCGCGGAACGCGTACCCGCAAATGCGCGCCGTGCGTCGCATGGTGTATCCTCGTAACTCGTGCACCACATCGCCGCGCGCCTCTCGCCTACGAGTCGTCCACGGTGCCGTGCGCCTCGATCGTCGCTCCTCGGCCTCTTCGTTTGCTGCAATTGAATTCGGATATCAAAAATGTAAGTCGGACATGTGCCTACTATGATACGGACAATGACATACCGGTGGGCCTTCTCCGTGAGAGGTCGTCCGGCGGCGGTGGCACCTCTGGTAAAGGCCAAAGCGTCTCATGACCGGCGTGGATTATGCGGCTCGACCATGTGCGAGAAGATCGGTGGCGGTCGTCAACGAGCGTCTCGTCACGAGTGCGCTGCGAGGATAACCGTAGGGGGCAGTATGCAAGGAACTATGCGATCCATGGCCACCGGATGACCTCGTCCTCATGCGAGTCTCAAATAGGTTATGGAACTCGAGTGCACGCGACGCCTCGGTCTCTCTCGGCCCAACCTAGGGTACCATGTGTCCAGCGCGTTCCCATTGTAGGCCCATCGGCGGGGTCATCACCGTAGCGATCTGCGTCTGACTTGGCGCTCAACTCAAAAGGGTGCGGTGCTCAAAATATGGCCGACCAACGGAAAGTGCTCCCATGACCATAGCTACAGTAGTGTGTAGCATACAGCGAGGACCGGCTCCCCGCCTGTACTGCGTTGAGACACATTGCACAACCCTCGGTAAGTGGCACAAAGCACTGCAGAGGCCCAACTGTATTGTGGCACCTCGTCGGGCCGGGCATCCACCAAAGACTCAGCGAGCTGGATGTAGCTAGGGTACACGCAGTCACCCTGAGTCGTAGGAAACAAGATCCATCCGAACATGAACAAAAGGTATGCAAGGAAGTGTGTCCTAAGCGCCTCCTGATCGCATCTTTGGGCGGGTCATGTACTCCCGCAGCCAGGAATGTGGCACACCCGACACGTTGTCAGGAATCGGGTGACCGAATCTGTCAGCCATACGCACCTTCCAGTCCACTCGCCTCGGAGGTGGCACTACTGGAAGACCGTGCAATGGCAGACCTGTAAGCATAGCTACGTTCTCCAGAGTTATGGTCATCTCCCCCCACCGGAAGTGGAAGGTGTGAGTCTTTGGTCTCCAACGATCCACGAGCGCAGATAGGAGTGCCGTGTCAAACTGAAACACGTGCGGTACATCCAACATGCGGGCAAAGGGCAGGAGGCCGGTGTCCCGCAGTCTTGGGACATACCGCTCATCAAGAGCCCACCTCTCTCTGGGGGCGCTCAGGACTAGGCTCGGAGGGCCAACGCCGGACGACCACGCCAGGCATCGATGTCGCCCATCCCAGCGTGCGTCGAGCAGCTCATACGGGCCGTCAACTGGAGGCTGCGCCATCTCCTGCCGAGAGATAAACAACATGTAAGTCTACATGTATAACATAATTTATGGCATACAAAAAGAAATCGAAACATATGCCAACAGAATGTAAGACAAAGTTAATAACACCATGTACAAACTCGTACAACATAACAGTAGATATGACCATAATGAGTTAACACATGACCCACGAAATATAACATTACATCCGTACACAAAGGCATGGATTGAGAACGATACAACTCATACTAGGCATTAAAATAAGCATACAACATCATGACTTAGTAATTGTATCTTGGGCGCTACGGTGCGCTGCTTGTGCTAGGTCTGTTTGAGCAGCGACTGATGGAGTGGCCAACCGTCTTGCATAGTCTGCATCTGGGGCGGCGAACCCGTTGGCCGCGCTGGCTGTCGTCCATGTCGTTCCAGATGCGTCGTGACTGGCGTCTTCCACGGCGGGGATCCTTCAGGCGTCATTGGGCACCCACTTCACCTGCCCTGGCCAGAGGTCCCTGTAGTGCATGTCCATCCCGTAAGAATGGAACTCGGCACTCCAAGTGCCATACAGGTGGTGGATGTCGTAGTACTCGGAGATGTGCGCTCGAGGCTGGCGCCACTGCTGCGCACGCTGCGTACACATGGGAGCATGGTTTGTGGAGAAGCGCGACTTGTTGCGGTGCACGGCGGCCGTCACCAATCATGCGGACTGCTCGATCCCCTCTAGCGTGGCCCATGGCGTACTTCTCCTGGCGGATCTCGAATTTACGCTGGCGCCATCCATGGTACGGCGGTGTGCGAGCGAGCCTTGCGATCTTCTTCTCCATGTGGGCTTGCATTACCTCAGAATTGCTTGCCATCCTCCATATGCTTCTTGGACATCATGGTTTTGTTAAGAAGTAGCCGTGATGCAGTTCGGTATGTCGCCCACGATCGCGATGATCGGTAGGGATCGAACACCCTTGAGGACACCGTTGTACACCTCGACATGTTGGTCGTCATGATCCGTACCTTGCACCATTGGTGTCGTGCGGCGAGGACCATTTCTCCGTCGGGTGCGTGTCGATTAACCCATGTGAACTCCCCAACTCGCGGACCCTCTTGCGCTGCACCTTCCTCCGCGTCGCGAGTTCCTTACATGCTTCCTGGTCTCCTCGTCGAGCTGTCTCCACACGGCATCGAACTTTCGCCTTTGGTTCTGCATGTAGAGCTTCTTGAACATCTTCATCAGGTCCTTGCTCCGAAACCTTGTATGAAAGTTCGCCGCGAGATGCCTCATGCACCAGCGGCTCCTGACATCATTCCACTGGAACAACGGTTGCGTCCCATTTTGCATCATGCTCAACGCAGACAACAACCCAGCATTGCGGTCCGAGATGACACACACATCTGGACGGTCTTGGACCACCGCCTGCTTCACGTTGGACAGGAACCATAGCCAGCTTTCAGTGCTCTCGCTCTCAACAATTGCGAAGGCCACGGGGAGTAACTGGTCGTTCGCATCGGCTGCAACCGCGGTGAGGATGGTACCCTTGTACTTCCCGGATAGAAAGGTGCCGTCCATCGTCAGCACGGGACGACAATGCTTGAACCCTTCGATTGCCTGAGGGAAGGCCCAAAAGACCGTGTCCAGAACAAAACAATTGGGCCCCTCCCTCGGATGCACCCGGTCAACCTTGTTTATGTAAGTCCCGGGATTTGATTCTGCGATTTGATGCAGCATTCTTGGAACTAGGTTATAAGCCTCTTCGAATGTGCCGAAAATTCTCTCCACGACCTTCCGTTTCGCCCGCCATGCCGTCTTGTAGCTCACCTGGAACCCCACCCTGTTGGCAACCTCCGCCATTAGAAGCTTTGGCGAAATGCAAACATCTTTAGCCACGAGGTGGCTTATTAGGCTGGCAACATACGAGGACATCATGCTGCGGTGCCTATGAAGCGGCTCAGTTAGCTCACATGTGTGGTCCTTCAGCACCGTGATCCGGAAGCCTGTGCCTGAGGCTGTGAACCGCTGCGCACGGACCTTGCCAGCACAGGATTCTTCAACACACCTCATGATGTAGGTGTCAGGGTTGGACCTCTGCACCCGATACGTCCGGCCAATGTTAATGGCGTATCTGGCAATAGCATGCTGGGCGGCGCTCTTGTTAGGGAAGCGCTGCCCTAGGAGAAGGGTGATGAGGACATCCCTAACTTGGATACAACCGCGTCTACACACACACAGCTGATCCACAACAAATGTTACAAGGACCAATTACTCGAGCTCGTGCTCGCCAACTTAATCATCAGGTGAATTCGTTCATAGGTTTATATATTACTGAGAATAGATCGCTACCTAATGCAAGTGATTTAATTGTGCTTAGGAATATGGGAAAGGACCAAGGAGAGGTATGTGGAGTCATGGACAAGCATAGGAGGCATAATGGAGGTCATCACGTCACTTTGGGTCCGAGCCAAGCAAGAATTCGAGTTGGGCTCGTTCTGGATTCGAGTTCGGACTGCTGCAAACAACACTAAGTTCAAATGGACGTAACTTCTTCATACGGACTCCGTTTGGGACGTTCTTGGACTTCATTGAAATCTTATCAAGTCTACTTTTTAATGGATCCAACCTCAGCTTCAAATTCCAATCGAGCCGGCCACAATAAACAAAACAATTCACGTCTGTTTTTTTGTCCGAGCCAAAAAGGGTGCTGCGCCACCTCCTCTTGGTCCCATGGGCCTTTTAACCCTAGGGGCGTGCGTCGACTTCCCTGGTCAACTTCCCATATAGGAGCCGCCGTTCCGTTGGCCAGAACTCGGATTTCCTTGAGTTTAGGTTTAGCCATTGTGCAAACTTCTGTTCTTCAGTTGTGTCGGACGACCACCTGTCAAGACAACCTTCGGGATCCCACCTTTGATTTTCAATACAATCTACGCTACATTCTTATTCGCAATATCAGATTGTCTATATTTTATTCTTGCTAGTTCTTCGATTGCTCGCAGGAATCGAACCTTGTGTTCGAGTTGATCGCGCTTCTATACGGTCAATAACATCTCGGAGTTGGTTCAGCGATTGCTAAAGCGCAAGCGTCGTCGTACGGTTGTAGTCGGATCGCGAGAGTCACCTCTACCAAAATCAATAGTTATCAATCTCATCGAAAGATCGGGTACCCCGCCTCCATCAAAGGGTGTCTTCAGTAAACCTCCAGTCGGCCCCCTCCGGCTGTGGCAGGACCAGCGATGTCGTTGCGACGTCGTCCAATCTAGAGGGGACGTAATCAGTGTCGGTGGTCACAACACCACCACCAACACCTCGTGTAGCAGCTTCTCCGTCTTCCTCGTCTTCGGAACTGGTTGTTTCCACATCCTCCTCTTCCTCGCTTTCCACCTCTTCCACCTGGTCGGCCAGGTACTCGTGGCAATCAATACGAGCTGCCCACCATCTGTCCACTCCTTCGTTGGCCTTGAAGTTGTCAGCACGCCTCCTCAGGTCTCCATCGCCCACTTCCTCGCCCGCGTCTCCTCCAGCACCGGAGACCAATGCAGGCTCCTCCTCACCAGCAGCCTCACCAAAACCACCCACGTCGGATGTCCCCGTCCTCTCCACGAACTGAACATAGACCATCGGCCGCGCAAAGATCGCAGCAGCAGGGTTGCAAACAACCTCCATGTAATTGGCCCATGAAGCGTCACTTGTCACCTTCATAAGTTGCCAAACGGTCTCCCCTCCGTCACCCACCACCGAGACATACAACACCTCGATGCGCAGCTTCATCCTTGCAGTGGCGCGATCGAACGTGGACCGCACGCACCGCCTTAGCTTCGAGAGGTTCATGTCCCGCAGACCCGGTGCCCGGATCACAGTCCGGTCGCAATTCGACAGGTCCGCCCCGTACGGCCCGTCACGTACGAGAGTGTTCCCGTGGAATACGAATAGATCTTGAATCTCCGCCATGAAGTACCTAACACATGTGCATATAAAACCGCTAAATTATATGTAATGCTTGCACCATCTATTTGTGGGTTTTCCAAATGAATTATTCCACAATTATAGTCATGGTTACCTACAGAATAACATTTCATGACCAACAAAAATTAATTCAATTCGTACTGTAAAAAAACTTCTTAACCGAATTTAATTCAAATTCGGAAATTATCAGTGCCAGTAACAAGTTTCAAACCTATTCTAAGTTAAACTACAATAAAAATAGAAACCAACAAAATTGATTTCACTAAATGCTACTATCAACTAGTTATGAATTTTTTAAGTTGTATGAATTTACAGTGCAAAACTAAATCACTTTACAAATGCCTATTGCATTTAAAAATTTGTCTACTCGAGCTAAACAAAGCATCTACCACTGACATGCGAGGTCTACTGTACAGGTTACGCCCGTTTGTCATTAACTCGGTCCATGGCATACTGTATGGACCAAAGGTCAACATGGCAGGTCAAGGATCCATAGACCACGCACGCGGTGCACGCGCTTGGTGGGACCCGATCGTCAGCGACACTAAGTCTTCTAATTACGTGCTGATCACACTAAACCTTCTAATTACATGCTAATCACACTAAGTATTCTAATTTTCCGAACGCTATGTTTAAATACACTTTTCATACTCAATGTTTTCAATTCTATTTCTGTTGCATCTCATGCACATTTGAATTACACGTTAAACCACCTACAAATATTTTTGAAATTTTAGGTTCAAGTTCTTGACACTTTAGTAATTTCTGCAAAATTTAATGTACTAGTGTCTAGTCGGCAGAAAAAATTAGTTTTAGTTTCACTTCTATTTCTATTTAAACATTTCATGGTTAGCTAGAGAATAAAATTTGGAGTTACTTTCAAATGGTTATGAATTTTGAAGTTATTGGAATTTACAGTGCAAAAATAAATCGCTTCAGAATATCCTTGTTGCATTTCAAACTTTTTATACCCGAGCTAAACCAAGCGTCTACCACTCACATGCGGGGTCTAATGTACAATGTTCTTTTTTATTTTATTTCCGAATTACAAGCCTACTAACAGGTGGGGCCCGTTTGTCATTTACTCAGTTCATGGCGCAGTGCATGGACCGAAGGTCAACATGCCCCGTCAAGGTGCACGCGGTGCACGCACTCGTTAATGACCGATCGTCAGCCATACTAAGCCTTGTAATTACGTGCTAATCAAACTAAGTCTTCTAATTACGTCCGAACGCTAAGTTCAAATACATCTACTACACAATCCTAACTACTCAGTTGCTACAATAAGAATCTACCATTCATCTAATTACATACTAATCACATTGCTGAAACTATAGCAGTATGCAAATGACACTTACCTTCTCAAGGTGCTCACAAGACGATTAAAATTCCGCAACTGCGCGAGCTTCAACTACTCTCTGCTTGCCTTCTCCCTTCTCTTCGTCTTTGCCTCTCTTCCTCTCTGACTCTGGCTGTGTTTCTCTCAATTTCAATATGAAAACAAGGCACGGGCGACGAACAACCTCCCAGCGTCTCATTTTATTGACTGTGAAGTGCATTTCCGTGCATGCGTGCGTACACGTGGCAGGCGCACCAGGCCGGGCATGCGCGGGGCGCAGCGCAGCCAAGCGGCGCGTGGCGGGGCCCGGGCCTGCTCGGGCGCGCGCGCGCGCGTGCGAGCGGCGTGGGCGCGCGCGCGCGGCGTGCGGCGTGGCGGGCGAGAGGACCTCCTGCCGTGGGGGACGCAGTCTTCGAGCAACGCGTGGCGGGCGACAAAGTTGCTGCCGAAGGGGACCGCAGCATCTAGCTGCTGCTGTGCCCGAGCGCAGCAACTTTGTCGCCGCCTGACATCTTGCGCATTTGCCGTCGAGGGCGCGAGCGTGACAAGCTGCGGTCGATCGCGGACGCGCTAATAGGAGGCCAAAAATGGAATTTTTTAGCAAACGGGGCTACTTTCGGAATTGCAAAACGCAAGGGGGCTAATTGAGTCCAAATTTCAAAATATTTGGGTTTAGGGTTTCCACACGCGCTATTGTCACGATTGTATTGTTTGCAGAACCGATTCCTTTCAAAAAAGAGTACGGAATTTGAAATAGACAAAATATTTAGGAATAAAATTTGAAAGACTCCATAATGTAGTTATGAATTACATGGGGTGTAGGGTCTTGTTACGTGCATTAGAAATGACAGCATGCACGAATCAACAATCCGAAAAACACGTAGGATGCATGTGCATCTTTTGGAATTGAAAAAAAAGGTGGATTGGAATGAAATTAATTAGTCTTGGTGGCCCATCGGTCCCTTCTCCTTGTCTCCTGACTGCCCAAGGCGGCGGCCAGTCTCAAAGGCAGCCCTGTTCTGCAAGATGGGCGAGAAGGTTCAATAATGTTAGCAAAACGTAAGGCCAAATCAATAATTAGGATGCAAATTGAACATAATTTACCTCTTCGATCCAGAGTGCTCCTGGGTAGCGGGGAGCACTAGGACGATTGCTGGTCTCACTAGCAGGAGCCTTTCCCTTGTCTACTGTGCGCTCAACCCGATCGTACTAAGCTTCCTATTTGGGGGGACTCCACCACTACCTTGCTTTTCTAGGCTCCTCGGTCCATTTTCAGTAGGGTCGGGTACACATGGTTTCCAGCATTGGAAGACCTCGGGCCGCTTCGTATAGTTGAACATGTACTTTTGCTCGATGAACCGCAAGTCAGCTTGGAGGAGGCAATAATGCCTAAGGTGGTGGATGAGGAAGTGGTCGAGAATGCTCCAACTTCCCCAAGACAGATACCTGCATAATTAATCAAGCAAACCTTGATTCCTGTGAAAGTGATGGTCGAAGAAATCCCACCAGCAAAAGAGGAGATGTGAGGACCCCGGTTTATTCGGCTTGTACTGTTTAACCATCCACTTGGTCCTAACGGTACAAATCAAATAAACCAAGCCTCGAGATATGTATACTTCCCGAGTGCATTATACACACCCGTTACAAAATCATGCATCAATTCCATTCATACACATAGAGCGAAGCAAAAGCAACAAGCGAAAGACATAGATAATATAAATAGAGTTATTACAAAGAGAGGCCGCCGGCCAAATAACACATAAGTAACTAATTTAAGCAATGGAAGCAAAATGGCCATAAGATGGCGATAAACAAAAGCCAATCGGTGTGCCTTTACCCACAAGGCAACCAACCGGACCGCTAAGCTAATCGTCCCAGACAGCGCGCAACACAACTCACAAAAGTGAGGCCCTTGGGGCTCACCTTCTTCCTCTGCAACAATTAATATTAAGCAAGCGGATGAGTACAAAAATTATTTTTGTACTCGCAAGACTGACGTGTGAGATAACAGAACTATAATTAACTACATGCAAGCTTTATTTAAGTGGATAAGGCTCTGGACTTATTTTCAGCATAAAGCAAGTTTTCATTTGCAATAGGGTAATAGATTCAAAGCAAGTTTGCAATTAACTTTTATTGTTCAAATAAAGAGAGACAATAATAACAATAGATGAGAACAACACCAACCTAGAAGTGACTAACCCATAGTCACCACAACAATAGCATGAAGTACCCCTTCATACCACCCATGTCAAGTTTAAGTTTTTAAAAGGTTGTAGTCTAGTTCTTGTGGGAAATAACCAAGCGTGTCCATAACCTAGGGCGAGGCTATTCGAATAGTTTTAAACCTGCGAGGGTGTACCAATGTACCCACACGATGACCGCCTTTCCACCACCACGGTTAGCACACTTCCTTTGGTATGCGGGCATGGCTAAGTCTAACAAGGCGCTTTCCAATGGGCGATGCTAATTAAGAGCCGCAACCCACGGAGAAAGACACATTAGACAGCCTAACCGGTCTGCTAATGCTCCCCTCCAACACCACAAACACACACACACAAGAACACACCCACCGACCAGCTCATAATTAACACCTCCCAAAGTACTTAGTCAAGAGAGGTTCCATATCCCCCTCGTGTGGTTAGCACGCAACAATTGCTTGGATCAATGACACAAGTAACTCGGTCCTTAGGGACTAAGGCACCATTCCAATCACACCCAACAGATCACCCAACATACCATTGTGCCCAAGCCAAGATATAATTTTTGTTTTCAGTTTTTGATTTGCAAAATGGTAAAACACAAGGGTTGGACATAATGGAATAATAATAGCATTAGTGTGATCAAGATCACCGACTAAGTCGATGATCGCCCAATACTACCGATACTAGGCATGGCTAAGCAATATTTATTCGAATCTACTAAGTGACAAGAGCTCATCCAACGAACTCTAATCACAGCAAATAACCTAGGCTCAGGTAGTAGAGGATAATCATTTACCTACAGATTATGCAACTAGAGGCCTAACTAATCAATTTAACAACAAAATAGCAATGCATACATAGAAGTTAAACAAAATATTAGACTTTAAAAGTAATGGGATCAATGGGAAATGATCAAACTGCTTGCACGCTACTTGTTGCTCAAACTGCTTGCGGAGGGTCGTTCTCGGGGTTACCGCAAATGTGAAGCCTAAGCGAAAGAGCGAAAACAACCAATAAGACGAGCAACACTTAAACAAAAGAGCAAGCAAAAATTATCCAAACGCGACGAAATTTATACACAAGGTAAAATACGAATATACCTAGTCATAGAAACTGGAAAAACTTAATTTGGATTTGTGGTGCAAAAGATATCCCCTAAAAATCTATTTTCGGCCATAATTAGGTACTGTAGCAAAAATATTTTCTAGAAAGATTTTGAAGCTGAAACTTTTATGGTAGCTACCTACTGGTATAGTGATAAGCCATATAAAATTTCAGGTCATTTGGAGTTATATTGAAAGAGTTATGATCTGTCTAATTTGTTTAGGGTATTAAACTAAAATATGATCCTTATGATTTTTAAAAGCATTAAAAATTGTGGAACCAATTTTCCTAGCAAATACACTATCAGTGGAAGCTAATCCAATTGGATTCATACAAAAATAAGCTATAGATAAAAAGATATGCATTTTACAAGTTTGCTAAAAGTTCTGAAAAACAGTATTAAGTTCACTTGTTTACTATTTTTGAAAATGGTTTTCCAGGTTTGATCATGGTCTACAATTATTTTTCCAATTAAGTTTAAGCTATAAGGAAGCTAACAAAATTGGAATCATCTAATTTGGACTTACAATGAAAAAGATATGAAAAAGAGAAACTACCTATTCACTTCAGTTTTGAGACTTAGCATTTTCGGGATTTTCCTAACACCGGAGGCGTGGACGATTGAGAGCCGTCGATCTCGGATCGGGCGTCCCGGTTGAATCCGGCGACACAGGCGGCGAGCGCGGAATAGGCGGCGGCGTGGAGAGCGAGGGCGTAGATCTCTAGATCGGACGACCACTAATGAGCCACGTCGCCGACGACGAGCTCCGCCCGACAACAGAGGAGTTCCGGCCGTGAGCTTGCTCGGCTCGTCGCGGCGAGAATCGCCATGGCGATGCCGGCCAAGGCCAAAGCGGGATCCTAGCATTTGTGCACCGGATGGCACCGGTGGCGAGGTCAATGGCGACCGACGGCGCGGTGGCGAGGCGGAGGAGTGCTACGGCAAAAGCGAAACAACGATACGGCTAAGCTACGCGCAAATGGGCCAGTGCAAAAGCTATGACGGGTCCTATGGACTTAGCGCGACCAACCGAGTCCAAGCGATAGCGCGGCGAGCCGAGGCTAACGGGCGGCGGCGCGACCAAAGCGAGGAACCACGGCCGCAGTGCGGCAAAAGCTAAGCGGGAAAAGCTTAAGCTCACGGGTCACGAAGGCGATAGCGGGGTTGGGGTGGACGGAGGATGATCGAGCAGCCGGCGGCGAAGTCCGGCGGCGTGCGAAGAGCTTCACCGTGGAGGGCAACCAGGCCAAGCTAGCAACACGGGTGGTACCATGAGCCGCAATACCACGAGAAGCTCGGGAGGCGAGGATTGGGAAATGGAGATCTTACGGCGTCGGAGAAGAAAGGGGCACCGGCGGCCGAAAATGGGAGAATCCCAAATTAGCTTCCTCTGAAAGGATAAGCCAAAACAGGTGAGGTTAATGACCGGTGAGGCGAGAGGAAGGGGTTGGAGCAAAGCCGATCGGGAGAGCCACCGGAGGTGAGCTTCACCGAGGAGCTCGAGCTCGGCAATGGCGGCCGAGGGTGTTTCGTCATTGGAACTCAAACACGCACCGAGAGTGCTAGCTAGAGCTCAAGGGTGGGTAAAGGAAGCTAAGGGAGGAGGCGGGAGCTTATGTAGCGGAGGAAGCCGGGAGCAGCGGCGGCAAGCCTCGGATGCTCAAGTCCACAGCGGGGGACGCGGCGCGATGGGGCAGTGGCGATAGACTTTCGGGAGCGGCGCCGACGTGCATTTAATGCGTTGCGAGAGGACCCGTTGGACGCGCCCGGTGGACACGACGCTGCGCCTCGCCCGCGCGCCTGCGCCACGCCATGGCTACGTTGCTCGCGCGGCGAGAGAAGCGACGACGGCCAACCGTCAATTTGCATCCAAGGGCTAGCGCGCGATCGCGTTGAAAGCGGCATCGCGACGTCGACCGCCCGATTGAAATCCAACGGTGAGAAGCGAGAGGGCAAGCGGAGTTGTCGAATGCTTACGAATGAGAGCCGTTCGATGGAGATCAACGGTGATGACGCGCGCCGCCGGGTGCGATTAGTTGGCTCGGTCGAGTCAAGTGACTCGAGCCCGAGTCTGACTTGCACCCGAGGAACAGTGCAAACCAGTTAGGGTTTGATTTTTGAACTGAAACTTTGGGGATTTAATTGAGGCATCAAATCAACTCCAAAATTTATGAAATTTTAACTGGAGCTTCCTGACCTTAGGGTTAACCTTCCATAAAATTTTCAGAGATTTTTGTACACTGAGATTTTCTCAAGAAATTCCAGAAGGTTATTTCAGAGGTTTGACCAAGGTTTGACTTGCCTCTAAAATATTTCAAATAATTTCCAAAAATTATGAAATAATTCAGAGGTGTTACCATGCAACCCTAGAACCAAGGAAAATTATTTCCAAGGGTTTGACACCAGACTTGACCAAGGAGGTTGTTGTCTTGATAAATGAGGCTTTTGATTTTGAATTTCTCAAAATTCCTTTACAAGAATTTCAGAAAAGTTTCAAGAGTAAAAGGATGAAGGAAAAGTTTTAATTTACCCTCATTTTATTACATTTGAAACACAAGCCAAAATGGGGATGTTACAGGAGACAAGGCAAATTGAGGTGGTCGTTGAACAGGCTCCAACCACTTAAGATTTGCCTACCATCGAAGAAAGATGGAAGTTGTTCCTGACCAATATGTTGGTCAGGACTTACTCTTCAGTCCACTGAGCAATTAAGTAATATTTTCTTTTTCGAATGTGTTATGATTAAGAAATTGTCTTCTTCTTTGTTAATTTTTTATCTTGGTCTTTGAATAGGAAAATATTCCTTCTACTCTTACTTTTGTCACTTGTGCTGTGGTGGCATGGAGACCACCATTTGACCCAAGAGGTGCTCCGACCAGCTCTACCGAAGCAAGGGTAGACCAACCTACTGTATCAGATGAGTCTAGATATAGTCAATTGGAGAATCAAATTAAAGATTTGAATGACAAGGTAAAAATCTCTTTACCTAATCCCTTCGATCCTTAATTATATAGTGAAATTCTAACTTTTTACTATCATATTTGTAGAAAACATCTGAAATGCTTTGCCTTTTTATGGCCTTCATGGGAAATGCGACTAAAGATATAGAAATTGCAAGACTGAAAGAGTAAGTTGAACAAGCTTTTTCTCTAATTACTTGAATAATTTTGGTCATTCTAACTTTGCTATTTCAGTTAACTTAAGCAACAAAAACACTTTGCTGGTTAGCTCATCTAAGAGTATGAGAACAAGTTGGTTTTCACCGACAATGCAACTAAGGATTTTAAATTCCAGCTTGTTTTCAAGGAAAGAAGCCTTAAAGAAAAAGAAGTCATTTTCAAGGAAGTCGCTACAGAGCGCAAGTGCCTTGAAGAACTCAACTTGAAACTCTTGCATGACTTGAAAGAGCATCAAGTGGTCTACGAAAAACTTACACAGGACCATGACAAACTTCTTCAGAAATACAAGGAAGAAACAAAAGGTAAAAATTTCACTCTTATATTATATTTAGTGCAAAATTCTCAGGCTTATCCAAATTTTCTATCTTTGAACAATTAGAATTGCAAAAAAAATGAAGAGAGTGAAGAGGATTGACATGCAAAGCAAGAATGGAGATGAAGCAAGTAGATAAACTTCGATATGATCTTAAGTTGGACAAAGAGAAGCTTATGGAGGAAAAGAAGACTCTCATAAAGGAGATTGAAGATAGTAAAGAAGTCAACTCTATTGCTTTGTTTTTCATCTTAACTCAACTGAAAGCAATTGATGTTAAAGTAAAATATGCAAAAGTTTCACTCACAAAAGAGGAGTCATCGGTTGAAGAACTGGTCGATGGCATAAAAACTCAAGTGAAATTCATTGTTGACCACCTCCCTAAGATGGTTCAATCCATGGAGACCTCTCTTCAGTTTGTCATTGCAATCAATGTAGGTACTTTGTTCATCATGATGAAGCACTACTACAAAGATGCAGTGTACTTGGAGAAGTTGATTCCTGAGTTGAGTTTGAACTCTACACAAGAAATTTAGAACAAAAGAGAGGAGGTAACTTCCCTTGTAGTTGAGTATATGAGGAATGTAAAATTTGAGTTTAAGGATAACTGAATGACTTTAACATTATTGTAACGAATGTTTTTGAATGAATGAATATTTTATCTTGTAGTTCATTGAGCTTGCTTTTGTTATTTTGATATATTACTAGCCCCCAACTGTGGCATGTTTGACCAGTAACATGGTAAACACATCATAGGGATTTAGCATTTGTGATGATTTAGAGGCTGACGACCAGTGTAGCTTTCACAGTGACTTAGCATTTGTGATGATTTAGAGGCTGACGACCAGTATAACTTTCACAGTATACACAGTACTAACTAAAAGCAAGTCTTAGATAAAGTCAGTCTAGTGAGTTTCTAAGCAGTGAGAATTGGCTTATAGAAAAAGTCTCTACTAGAAGTTATCTAAAGACCAGACCAACGATATGTTAGGAGACTGGTCGATAGTCATGAAGACTAGCCATAATTGCATAACATAGAGCAATATAGAATCACAACATATAAATTGGAAGATAAAGACGTCAAAGAATGAATCCCAAACATAACCTTTATTAATGAGATATAATATGTTACACATAATACTTGCAAAGATGTTCTATATTACAAGCATTGGAAATGAACTATAGTAAAAGAACCTTCCCATTTAGGAGAAAATTTGTTCGAATTAGACTGATTCTGAGTTCATCTTAGAACCAAGTCCCCCACGTTAAGTATATGTGGTTGAACTCTTCTACTGTAGTACTGACACAAACCCTTGTAGATAGGTTGTCGACCTGGCATGTGGTCGTATAGTAAGGCTCAGTTCAATGGCGTATAAAGTTAAGTCCTTAATTGATCAAGACGAGACTGCCAATTTCTAACTAAGATAGTAAGATTCACATTTCTCAATATCACAGCTCCACCGTATCACAATTCTTTCCACATGTCTCAATTTAAATATTTTTTCACCCTGTTGATTAAGTACAACATATGCTATCAACAAGTGACAACATACAACACATAGTCTTTTCACAAAAAAGTTCCATATTCTCTTAGTCAAGTTTATATTTGCAGTTCAAAATGATATCAATGATCCGTTGCATGACTAAGCATACTAATCGTGTCTAACCAACCCACATTGGTGCTATGATAATACCAACTAGTAGTTAACCAAGCTAAGGTGACAAATGATCATGGCAATACAATAGGCAAGGTGGGAATAAACAAGTAGGTTGAATAGCTAATCCCAAAGTATTAAGGAATTTAATAATTGAATTAGCATGTTGAATCAAAGTAGTTTTGGAAAACTAGGTGCACAATATGGTCAAAGCACAACTTGCCTTGCTATAGCAATGATGCTGTTCTTTATCTTCAATCTTTGACTTCCTTCAGCTTCAGCTCCTTCCAGCGATTCAGGAACAACAACGTCTAACGAGAGAGAAAGCGCAAAAACAAACAAAATTAAAAAAGATAAATCAAATAAATTCCAAATTATTAAATTGTACTGGAAGGTAGGGCTTGATTTTAGGTGAATTTATAAACTTGAATGTGTTCAATCAAAGTTTGTATGAGGAAGAACAAGCTCTCGAAAGTTTAATCGAAAAGAAAATGCTGAAAAAGAAAAGAGGAGAGTGGAAATGGGAGATTGACAAGTGGGTTCAAGGAATATTCCCAGGAATCTTTTAATTTTGGGAATTTTGGAAAAAGACTGAGAGTATGACTTGTGGACCCACTGGAATAAAATGGATTTTCTAGAATTAATTGAATTCCATAAAATGGGGGAGAGACTAACATGTGGGCAACTGGTCCATGGACCAGGTCCATGAACTTGGGTCTATGGTGCACGATGGATTGTGTCTATAGAATCGAGCATTGACATGTGGGGTCCACGGGTAGATGCGTCTGCTCATGGTGGACCAAGTCCACACGGGTAGGAATATAGGGTTTTGGCTTGGTGTGCCACACGGGCGTATACGTGTCTTGCCACGTGTGCACGGTTGTTGAGGTGGAGAAGAGGTGGCAAAGATGGAGTGGTGACGTGCCAACGTGGCTGACACGACGGAAGCACAGGTGCGATGCTGAGGTGGCGGTTGACAAGGCACTGACGTGGCTATGATGCGGGCGTGATGTGGCTGACACGTAGTGGCAAAGCCGGCTGGTGAGGTGGTTGCCACACGCTGTTGTTGAGGTAGACACAGAGGATAGTGAGGTGAGGTGGTAGTGACGTAGCAACGTGGTGGCGTCGATGGCATCAGTGGTGCATGGGTCCCAAGGGCTCGCCAGTGATAGCGTGCACGGCGGCGATGAAGGAGGGGTGAAATAGGGAGAGGACAACGAGGCGAGTGCGGTGACAGAGATGCGGCGACAGAAATCAACGGCAATCGTCGGTGGCGAAGGCCATAGCTTGCACGGTGATGAGGCGGTTCTAAGCGACGCTTTGGGAAAGGGGAAATGAGCATCGAGTAGAAAACGGGATGGCAAAGGTGATGGAGGGGTTGATGAGTGGCGGAGCTCACTAATGCGGTGAATCGACACGATAAAGGGCTACGGCCGGAGATGGGAGAAAAGGAGGAAATCTCGGGCAAGGGTGATCCAAATGCGAAATAGAAAGAGGGAAAAGGTAGATCGGGGAGGGGAACACGAGGTGATGAAGTTGTAATCGAGAGGAACTCACTAGAGAAGTGGGGAAATAGCAGAGGCGTTTCGGCCACCGTGGGCAAGGCTGAAGGTGAAGAAGAAGAAGATGGTGCCGGCGCGGTGATGCATGGTAGCTCTGGTGGGTGGGGACAAAAGGAGGAAGTTGAGGCGATGCCGGTGATGTGGTTGCAGCGGCTTGAGGTGCTTTGACAGTGGAGGAACGGGCGAGGATGGCGGCACCGGTTGCGAAGAAGACAAACTCGGCAACGGTGCTTGGCGTCTTCCTAGGTGAAGGTGGCTAGGGCACCGAGGGCGACGGAACGAGGCGAGGGTTGGCGGCGGCAATTATAGCCTAGGGTGTCGTGCATGGCATGGACACCAGGGCGGTGACGTGGCAAAGTCTGGGTAGCTCATGTGTAGCAGCGGTAATGTCACTGGCAGGTGGCCCAGGGTGTCGGTGACTAGGGCAAGGAGTTGGGTTTGGCTAGCGCACGGGTGAAGCCAGGCCAAGTGAGAGGAGGTGGGCCTGGAACGAGTGGGGAACGAGGCAGGGATGGAATGGGGTTGGGATAGGGAATGGATGGACCGAAAGAGAGAGGGTGAGGTGGGCTGAGCGAATTCGGCCCACAAGAGAAAAGGAAAACATAAATTGATTTTCGAATTTAAGAAAAACTAGAAATTCAAATGAGGCAAAATAAATAGCAAACAAACTCCGAAAATTCAAGAAAATTCCTTGGAATCCAAGGAACCCAACTAACAATATTTTGATTTAATTAAGCTTTATTAACTCAAGGAAAATTGGTGAAATTTTTCGGCGACCTAATCTACATAAAAGATTTATTTGAAAACTCAAAATTTGGGACGTTACATTACACCAAAATGTGTCACCATATTTTTCATAAAGAATTTCTTGGCTGCTGATATAGTGATTGTAGTGACGGGTTTAGTTTCAATCCACTTAGTGAATGTATCAATGACAGCAAATAAGAATTTGTGCCCACTAGTTGCCCTAGGTAAAAGTCCAACTATGTCAATTCCCTATGTCAAAAATGACCATGACAATGGAATTGTCTGCAATTGATTTGTAGGTTGGTGTACTTGTCGAGTATGAAATTGACATTACTTACATGTCTTTACAACATACATTGTGTCTTGTAGTGTAGTGGGCAAATAAAACCTTTGTTGAAAAGCTTTCCTGATATGAAGCATGTGCTCCATATAAGCTAGGAAGCCATGCAAGTAAGAGATCATAGATCATTACCAGTAAACGCGCAGTGTAGCGGAACAAGGTTTGGAGCAGCCTGATTCAACGTCAAGTGTGTTTATGTAGTGCAGTGTAGCCATGCAAGCAAGAGATCATAGATCGTTACCACTAGATGCAAGTAAGATATCATAAATCGTTACGGGCCCGGCTTTCTTTTTCTTCTTTTTCTTTTTCCCCACTGGTCAGTTTCCTCCATCAGCCTACTTCACCCCGGCCTGCCTTGCTTGCTTGGCGCCACAGCCCATCCCGCTCCCATTCTTGCTACCGCTGACAGCTTGGACCCACTTGTCAGTCGCTTGTAGCCATCTTCTTCCTGGTTTCCTCCTCCTGCACGTTGTCATCACCATCTCCATCTTGAACTCCACTGCTCTAGCCTTTAAATATTGCTGCACCAGCATCACGAGGTCTACCTTGCTCTCCTCCCTCGAAACCCTAGTTCCTCCCCCGGTTCGCACCGCCTTGTCGTCGAATCGAAGCGAAGAAGTCACTGACCGCCGCAAGTCTTCATCGCCAGTTTCCATCACCTCCGGTGAACTTTTGCTTGTGTAATCACTGCAAATGGGTTTGGCTCATCGCGTTCTACGTGATGCTTACCTCGCCGTCTCTGGTAACCTACCGCTTCGCTGCCACCATCGCAAGCCGAGCCACTCCGCTGCTTAAACCCCCACCACCGCCGCCATGGTCGCCACCGATGGGCAGCGCCCTCTTCGCGTCCTTCATTCTCGCACGGTTGAGGCAAGTACATTGATTGATAGATTAATTGTGAATGCTTGATCTTGATTGCGTGTATTTGATACATGATAACGATGCATGGTTGTTGGCATGCTATGTGTATTACTAATGGTGAATGCTCAAAGTATGATTAAGTTCTATTAATGTATGATGTTATTGCTATTGCATGTTGATGATGAATAGAGAAACTGTGCATGTGCATATTAAGATCATGTTGAGGCTTAGTCACATGGTGACCAAGCATATATATCTTTGAGGTCCCCGTCATGTATATGACGGGCTTGAGGTCCCCACACTTGTGGAGTGTGGGCTTGAGGTCCCCATTACTTGCGGAGTTTGGGCTCTGGTCCCTGTACTTGCGAGCACAAGCATGGGTATGCAGCGATGGTTACATACCTTGCATTACCGGTAAAATACAAAAGGAGTTAAAGAGAAAGGATGCATTGAGCATTGCATATGCATGTGGTGTGATTTAATGCAAAGTTTCTAGAAATAGATGTTGATGTTATAATTTTGTATTGTAATGTCTTTTATATGTACTTGTTGTGTCTGTGGATTCACTTTTGCTGTTGTTGTTGTTGTTGTTTTAGGTACCAATACAAGAACGACATGCATGGGAGGGAGTAGCCATTTGTTGCACACACACTGCCATGAACCTTTATAGTTGTTTAGATTTCAGACCATGCTTTAATAAATGAGCAAACAACTTAATGGATTTATTATGGTTATACTTTACGCGCTGGATTATTTGTAATGATGATGAGTAGCATATTTTGGATACCTATGATTATGCTTTAGTCATTTAGCATATCTTGAATGCCTATTGATTATGCTGAATGTTGGATTATTTAATTATGATATTCATACCGGTTGGAACCCCTGGTTTAGTTAGCTATACTAAGGGGTTTTGCCAAAATTTTAGTAAGGTGTCTTAGTTTTATCTTGCTATATTGTTATTTTAGTAGCATTCTAGGCTCATATTGGGCTGGGGTGTTACAGTTGTTATCAGAGCGGGCTGTAGGTCCGTGGTGAATGGATTAACAACTTAGGTAACTTAATTTGCTAAAATTTTGTAATGGTTAATGAACTTAAAAACTTGACACACTGGTGCACAGTAGGATGAGATGGGTCAAGCATTGCATTTACGCTTTGTTATGTTGTATTGATGATTCCTGTTATGAGATGATCTTATATATCTATAATATGATTCTATGATTATTATGAGTGATGGTAGCGCATGTTGAGAGGTTGAGGTCGTAGTTGTGACCCTAGGCTTTACTAAGTTACACTACCGTTCGTGGTAAGAGAATAGTGAAGTGGTTACCTCGGATATCTTAGTATAGGTGTTGATAGTGAGTATCTTTAGAAAAGTTTTTCTCTTCCTTGAATTTGAATTTGGTCAATTCTTGTCCAGTTGTGGCTGATGAATTTCTCTTGGGTCAATAGTTCATTACAGTTGAAGGGTTTCTTTGAGAAAGGTTGATGTGTTTTCATTGACTTAATTTGTCCCTTAAAGCAATTATTATTTTCTCAACTGTTGAGTTATTCTTGCGGCTGGTGGACTTGGTTAGTCTTCAAGATTGACTTTTGTATTGGAGTTTTGCCTTTCCCGCTGGGAAACATGACCCATTTATTTCGCTTGATGATTTGGATAATGAAAGTTTTCTTTTGCAAGTCCTTTAGTACGTGGAAGTTTTGATTCAATGTATCTCTTTTGGGTATTTTAAGTGTTGAAGTTGAAAGGTTCCTTTTATGAAAGAAAATGCTAAACCCTTTAGCGATGTCTTCTCATGGTTAAGTGAGAGGTTATAATCGAAGAAATTAGTAGATATGATATGAGTTATCAAGTTGGGTCTGTAGTGTGGTGTATAATCGATCTTAACTAAGATCTTTGGAAGGAAAGTTGATTAATTTGATGGTTCCATGTAGTAGTTCTTGATGAATTGTGATTAAGGGTATGGTTATACCTAATTGGAATCAATAAAGTTATTACGAAGTGTGGAATATTGATGGAAAGGTTGATCATTAGAATTGTTTAGTTTGCTAAACTTGTTAGATTATTTGGTCTCAATGGATTAATCTAACTGTGTAGGAAGAGAAATATAATGATGTGTTCGACCATTGTCTTAATAGATGATAATATGAAATTTTCTTTAATTGGCTATTTGATGATCTTATTTATGCTCGTGGGAATACAAATAGAAAAAAAAGACTATCAATTAGTCGATGATTGAATAATCATCAATGGTTTATGATAGCCTCTAGATTAGAATTAGTGTGAGCATTTCGAATAAGAGAAGGGTTGAAATTTGAAAGTGATTTATTTACGTACGTTTCATGAGGATGTATTGTGGCTGCATGCCCTTGTTAAAAGAGGTTTGCTCTGATAGTACGGTTGGTGTATTAGATACACTCTAGAACCGGTTGACTGCTGTAATCTTATTGAGATAACAAAATATTAGGAAATAATCTACTGTGTTTCTTTTAGAAAGGTTTATGATGGGATTAAATAGGTGACCTGTGTTTGCATGTTGGTGAAATTGTTGGATAATAGTATGTCTTTGATGAAAGGGTTTTGATGTAACCTTTTAAATTGTGTAGTAGGTTCCCTCTAAAACAGAGTGGTTATTGTAGTCAGGGTGTAAGAATTTGGTATACATTCAATTGAGGATGAGATGATAAAGTGGTATGTAACAATTTAGTTAGCTTTTGGGGACTTTATAAAGGAAGAGTTGACGATAACGAACCTTGCTAAAAGTGAATTATTCTTGATGTTAGTGATAAGGTCTACAAGAGATTGTGACGCGTTGGAGTGGTGATGATTGTTAGAGAGAAAGTGAGTTGATTGCTGACGAGGATCTAAATAATCCACATTTATTTACTCCATAATCAAGAAATATGACGTCATAAGACATACCCCTTAAATATCAAAAGGGAAGAACTAGTCAGGAAGTCGTAGGCTACCCTACGACTACCCCTGGTCGTAAGCTCTTCTACGACCACGGTATAATCCCTGCGACTACCCCCTGGTCGTAAGCTCTTCTACGACCATGGTATAATCGTTAGGACTACTACCTAGTCGTAAGCTCTTCTACGACTATGGTATGATCGTTACGGTATGTCCGGTCGTAAGTTTTTCACGATCGGGGCTGCTACGGGTTCCTCACGACTTCATGGACCCACCCGTTTGACGCCCATTAAGCAGTGAGAATCTAAGCGGTCAAAATACGCGATTATCTCGACATAGCGTAGATAATTCCACTATCTCTCGACAGTGGCGATTGTGACATGGGAGGTTACTACTCCGGTAATTACTCTCATTATTACATAATAATGAGCGACTAATTAGCCTGGAAGGACAACGTCCACTATTGCTTAGTATAAATAGGTATCTGTTAGAGATAGAAGGGGAGGGCTTTTGGGGAAAGAAGAAATAGAGCCTTCTTTGGAGAACAGTTAGGAAATTACTTATTCGATTGTAATCCAAAGAGCAAATACAAGATACACAGGAGTAGGGTTGTTATTCTCACCGGAGAAGGCCCGAACCTGTATAAAAATCCCCGTGTCTTCTTCGTCTGTGTGATCAATTGTGGAGACCCCCCGAATCAAACAATCTTTACGTAAGATCGGTTCTAAAACACCGGCGATTGGCGCCGTCCGTGGGAGCCTCTGGTAATTCCTTGTCAGCAGTTCTTCCTTTTGCATTTTATGCTACCATGCCGGAGAATAGAATGAGGAGAATTGGTTCGACTTGGCCGACACGTGAGACATCGACATGGATGCCGGTCTCGAATCTGAACCGAGTATCGAATCTTCGGCGGTATTGCCGCCTCGGAGATCTTCTATCGGATCTCGAGCGCATTACCACAGTCGAGGAGGATCCTTATCCCCACGACGAGACGCCCACCGAGGGATCAATTTCTCGGGAGGCAAGGGTCAACTCGACCGACAACGACCTGTCTCGGGCAAACTCGCATAACACGACGAGCTTTTCCTCTAAGTGTTGAGTCCCCAAGATAGTTCGAGTTGGCAAGACAAGTTCGGAAGCCATTATCCCGAGCTCCATCGACATTTGATGGTCCCTCTCTCCGAGCATTTCACGAGGAAGAGGATGGAACATCTTTGTTCATCCAAATTCAACCATCCCGACGCAGAGCCACTGCGGATCGAGGCGGTTATAACCCGGAGTTCCCCTACGGAGGGGTTTACTCCAAGTCGCGGATGGTGTCGCTGACCACTCCTCCGGTGAGGAGATCTCGGCGCAAGTGGAAGTCATCCACGGAGGTCTTCATCCTTCCTCCGATCGGATCGTTCTCCCGGAAGAAGGATTGGACATGCTTCCGCCGAGCATACTCTACACCACCTCGTCGTAATGGCAAGGACACCACGGTGGCGAACGAAGCGAACACTTTGATGAGCGTGCGGGACATCCTCAACATTCTCGCGCTCCATTAAAACAAGTTCAAAGTGCGAAATAGACCATTCGAGGTAATTCGACGGAAGAAAATAGTGGCTCGAAGAACCTCCCCTGGCGCTTATTTCGATCGAAGGAAGCTCAAGAACTCCAAAGACATCAATGATTTCTTTGGAGAACCGACAAGAACTCGCTCGAGCACGGTTTATGATCTTTTGCCGAGGAGATCGCGCAAAGACTTCGTGACATGATGGCCAAACTCGAGCGACGAGGTCGACCACAACCACGAAGTCGTAATAGTGCGGCTACTTCTTACGCGATCGTTCAGAAACTGCGTCGCATGGAAGGCGGCACGACTCTCCCTCATGTCGTTCTCTCGACATGAGAAAATGCCACAAGCCAACGGGAGGGTGATCTTTCACCACTTCGACGACTGACGCACGGCGGCAAGCGGGGTACGAGGAGTATTTCCCCCGTAAGGCTGAGGCCTATTATAGGCCTAGTCCCCCCATGGTTGGGTATCGACGAGTTCGATCGCCCGACGATATTAACCCTTCGTTTCTGCAAAAAAGAAGACAAGAGGTTATCTCGGGATGTCGGGCGTTCTCGCCGATCTTCGAGCGTTCGTTGGCGCCTCGATTTCGACCAAGCGAATATGGAGAAATTCGATGGAACTCAAAACCCCATCGAGTTACTCCAAATCTACACTACAGCTATCCGAGCTGCAGGAGGAGGAGAGCATGTCATGGCGAATTACCTTCCGACTGTGCTCGAAGGATCGACGCGATCATGGCTTCTAAACCAACCATTTGAGTCGATCTACTCGTGGCAACACCTCTGTGATCTACTGCTGGCTAATTTCCAGGGAACTTACAATCGCCCAAGAAAGGAGGATGACCTGCACCGGATAAGACAGAACAACCATGAAACGCTACGACAATTCATCAGGCGCTTCAGTCAGGTTCGAAACTCTATTCCGGAAGTTTCTGACTCATCTGTGATGAGGGCTTTCAAACAGGGAGTCCGTAGCAGAAGAATAACAGAGGACATCGCCTTACATCCACCTGCCACCGTCGTTGAGCTCTTTGAGATGGTGATAGATATCGACTCTCTTTCAAGCGGTCGAATGGAACAATACCATCGATCTCAAAGATGGCATCCCTCGGGAAGCAGGTGAAAGTGGTAAGAAAAAGGATAAAAGGCTAGGAAATCTAAGAACAAAGTGAAAAGTCAAAAATCTCCAGATGCCAGTTCTAAGGAGGTCCTAGCCGTAAGCGATAAGGAGCCACACAACCCCAAGCAAAATCCCGATTGAAGTAAAGGTAAACACCAAGATCGGAGAAACGACAAACCCAGGTGGTGTCCTTTTCATAAAAAAGAAGGGAATGACCTTCAGAATGCGCGAGTTTTCTTACGAGCTCGAAGACTATTATTCGGCAAGGGACACTTCCTATTCTTGAGCAATTGGGCCAAACCGGTGGACAAAAGGAGTCGGACGATGAGGAGATGCCGTTCGGGACCGCGACACACCATTGATCACATCTATGGGGATCTTGACATACGAATCACGAAGACAGCTGAAAGCAGTCGAACGTGAGGTAAACACAATCGACTCTCCTCTTGTCAATAAATTACCGAAGTGGTCGGAAATCACCCTTGCTTTCGAGAAAGGTGATTGTCCGATACCTTCGACTAGACCAGGCCGATTTCCGATAGTAGTCGAACCCACCATCAACAATTGTCGAGTCAATCGAGTTTTAGTTGATGGTGGAAGCTTGTTAAATATACTGTTTACGAGTACCCTGGACGAGATGCAAGTACCGAGGATAAAGGTAAGACCGGTACGATATTCATTTCATGGAATCGTACCGGGGTCTTCGGCCAAACCCATTGGCCAAGTTTCTCTTCCTTTAACGTTTGGATCACCAAGCAATTTCAGGACAGAGAAAGTCTCCTTTGATGTAGTCGATTTCGATACGGCATATAACGCCATACTCGGACGACCCACTCTAGCAAAATTTTTGATAGCTACTCACTATGGGTACCAATGTCTTAAGATGCGAGTCCCAAAGGGTGATCACAATATATTGTGACAAGAAGATGGTGCATTCTGCGACCGTCGTTCCTTGAGATGGTTGGACAACTACCAACTCGAGGCGAAAGTCACCGATTAGCAAGTCGAAGCCTAAAGCTGCACCTAAGCCGAACGACCAGGTCAAAGAGGTTCCTCTGGACGCAGAGGAGCCCTCGAAGACTGTTCGCATTGGGGATTCTTCCGACCCTAAATAGGAAGACCGTCGTCCAGGCAAACGCTGATGTCTTTGCGTGGCAAGCATCCGACATGCCTGGAGTCCCAAGGAATGTGATCGAGCACAGGCTAGCCTTACGGCCTGATAAACTACCCGTGAAACAAAAGTTACAGAGATTTGCCCCTGATCGACGAGATGCTATTAGGTCAGAATTGGACAAGTTGCTTAAAGCAGGCTTTATAAGAGAAGTCAACCACCCAGAGTGGTTGGCCAACCCTGTAATGGTTAGAAAGTCTAACGGCAAATGGCGTATGTGCGTAGACTTTACTGATCTTAATAAAGCTTGTCCAAAAGATGATTTCCCTTTACCTCGCATCGATCAGCTGGTTGACTCTACTGCAGGATGTGAAATGTTGAGTTTTCTAGATGCATACTCTGGTTATCATCAGATCAGTATGCATCGAGAAGATGAAGAAAAGACCGCATTTATTACACCGTTTGGAGTATTTTGCTATGTCAAAATGCCATTCGGCCTAAAAAATGCTGGAGCTTCTTTTCAACGTTTGATGCAAACGACTTTCGCTCCTCAACTAGGCCGAAATTTGGAAGCCTATGTTGATGACCTAGTCGTAAAAGCACCAAACGACTCGAACATATCACGGACTTGCGCGGAGACTTTCGACAACCTCGAAAACACCAATTGAAACTAAATCCCGAGAAGTGTGTGTTCGGGTCTCTTTAGAAAATTGCTTGGATTCTGGTTTACGAGCGGGAATCAAGCAAATCCCGAAAAGATCAAAGCCATCACTCAGATGCGCCCCCCGACCACGAAAAAAGAAGTCCAAAAACTCACAGGGTGCATGGCGGCGTTAAGTCGTTTCATAGCACGATTGGGAGAAAAAGGACTGCCTTTCTTCAAACTTCTAAGGAAACATGAAGGTTTTGAATGGTCAGAAGAGGCTAACTTAGCCTTCGAGGAAGTCAAGAGGTACCTTACGAGTGCTCCTGTTCTAGTTTCCTCGAAGCTAGGAGAGACGCTCTTAATTTATCTAGCTACCACGCCACAGGCAGTAAGCACAGTGCTGGTCGTAGAACGTGAGAACATACAACGACCAGTATACTATGTGAGTGAGGTTTTGCACGGACCTAAGGAGCGTTACCCTCAGGTTCAAAAACTTCTTTATGCCCTCCTCATGTCTTCGAGAAATCTGCGGCATTATTTTGAGACGCACAAACTAGTTATGCGCCCGAGTTTCCTTGGGAGCGATCCTCGAATAGGGAAACAATGGACGCATGGCAAATGGTCGATCGAACTTGGGGCGTTCGACATCCATTTCGTGTCCCGAACGGCCGTTAAATCCCGGATCTTGGCGGACTTTGTCGCGAATGGACAAATCTGAACTGTTCGGGATCCCGATCTGATTCCACGATCGGTGGATGATGTACTTTGACGGGTCACTTACGATAAGTGGCTCGAGGGCATGGTGGTCTGGAATCTCCTCTGGAGAAACCTTAAAGTATGCCATACAATTAAACTTTCGGGCCACTAATAGCGTGGCGATGCGAAGGTTTGCTAGGCGGCATACGAGTTGCGAAAGCACTCTCGATTCGACGATTGCTCGTAAGAGAGACTCGGCTAGTCGTGAATCAAGTCGGAAAGGAGTACGGTGCTCCAATTCGACCATGTCCGGTACCTATCGGAAGTACGAAAGTTAGAAAAGCACTTTTTGGGCTTTGAGGTACAATTTATCCCCCGAAAGGATAATTTCCTCGCAGACCAACTGGCTCGTCTAGCTTCCTCCCAATCCGTAGTACCGAAAGGGTGTTCTGGAGCGACTTGAAACCATCCATAGTCGACAAACTGGAGACACCTTCTATAGAAACAGCCTCTCTAGAGTACGAAGATACATGGATAGCGCCCATTTATGAGTATCTTCAAGAGGGTTCCTTACCCGATGACGATCTAGAATCAGATCGATTATCCCGAAAAGCCAAAATGTATACTTTGGTCGAAGGTGTTCTTTATGAAAGAGGAACCCAAGGGGTGCTCATGCGATGTATTCCGCAGCGAAGGATTAAAACTCCTTCACGACATACGAGAGGATGTGGAACTCATGCTTCCTACAGAACACTTTGGTTGGTAAAGCTTTTCGACAAGGTTTTATTGGCCATGACCCTCTACGATGCCAAGGAGATGGTTAAAAAATGTATGCGATGTCGGTTTCATAGCCGACAAATACAACAACCAGCTCAGGCGTTGCAAACAATTCCTCTGTCATGGCCTTTTGCATCTTGGGGTCTCGATATCCTAGGACCGTTACCCAGAGCTCCAGGAGGTTTCGAGTTCCTGTTTGTGGCTATTGATACGTTCACAAAATGGATAGAAGCCGAACCTGTGACTGGGATAACAACGGAAGCAGCAAAACGGTTCATGATGAGATGCGTGATCACTCGATTCGGAGTACCAAGTCGAATTATCACAGATAACGGTAAACAATTTACAAGCGCAAAATTTTAGGAATTTTGCGACGAGTTGGGAACTCGTTTGTGTTACGCCTCCGTCGCACACCCCCAAAGCAACGGAGCAGTCGAGAGAGCGAACGGCCAGATAATGAAGGGAATCAAGACCCGAGTCTTCGATCAGCTGGTAAAGCGCTCGGGGGCTTGGGTATAGGAATTACCTTGATATTATGGGCAATTAAATGCGACGACTAGCCGAGCTACGGAGAAACACCTTTCTTTCTAGTTTTGGTCTTTGAAGCCATGCTTCCTCCAGAAATTAAGATCAGGTCAGAAAGAGTCGACAAGTTTCACGACTCGTCTCAAGAACATCTTCGAGCAGACGACATCAACCTGCTCGAAGAACAGAGGAACAAAGCTTTATTCCGTTCCGCAGTCTACCAACAAGCCTGCGCAGTACTATGATCGTGAGGTCAACCTTGCGGCCTCATTGCGGTGATTTGGTATTGAGACTTATCAATCCCGGTCTAATCGAACAAACTTTCCCCAAGTGGGAAGGTCCTTACACCGTGGTCGAAGAAACGCGTCAGGGATCGATGACGACTTGCAATGGAAGGCGGCCGTGTTCTCTCAAATTCTTGGAAAATTGACCGATTCACGCAAATTTTATGTGTAACAAACTTCAACGGCAATAAAGCACGAGTTCTCCTATCTTTTTGTCTATTTTGAATCTCGCTTTTATTCTTTCGACCATTTTTTCTTCTCATCCTTCTGTACAATGGTTAGCAAAGGGCGATACATTTAGTCGAAGTCTCTCTCTCTGCATGTGGTTACGCCATTGGAAGGAGCTTCCTAATATCGCTTCATTCTTAAACAATCAGTACAAAGCTTATTGAGCTCGGAAAAATGGTCGAAAGTTGTTAAGTTTAATTCATATCACCTTAGCTTATTTGAAAAATAAAGCGAGAAGAGTAACCTTTTCTTTGAGATGCATTCGCTACCTTTTCAAATAACTTGATTAGTTTCTTGGTCGAAGGAAGAAACACACTTAGTCGAAGCCTCTCTTGTCCTGCGCGTGGTTACGCCCACTAGACGAACTTCCTAATGTCGTTCGTTTCCTACTTTTTGCCGCCGAACAACTAAGTCCGGAAAGATGAATGTAGCCGAATGAATCCTTAAGGTACTCGAGAAGCTTGTTTCGCTCTAGTCGTCGTTATCGAGTTAATTAATCTGGTTGGAGATGGTAACATCACCTAGTGAAGCCTTTTTCTCTGCACGTGGTCCCGCCACTAGAGGAACTTCCTAGCGTCGATCTGTTTCTACTCTTTCGACTAGTGCAAACAAGTCGATATTTGACAACTCTAAGGCGAACAAACCTCTCTGTTTTCAGAACCCTTTCTTTACTACTTACCTAGTTTATTAAAAATAAACTAAGTAAGTAGCCAGAACTAGGATAAAGTTATAAACATGACTTCGTTTCTTAGTCTAATTTTTTCTAAAGATATCATCCTACGAGTTACTAACTACTCTATGAGATGATTCGCAGGAAAGATACGGAAGGAAGGAGGAATCGCTCATATCTGGTCTAACTATTTCTTCTTTTATCTTACGAGTTACTATTTACTCTACAAGATAATTTGCAGGAAAAAGGATCATATATTTAGGCGTCACCACCAAAAAAGACTTGTTTATACAAGAATATATTACAAGACTACTCTGTCTAGGAGATTCTATCTCGCATCTCCTCCGCAACCTTCTCGCCAACCGATCGCATCTCTTTGATCGACTTCTCGGCCAGATTGGTGCGATCGAAGTCGGCTTCAACAGAATGAAGATTAAGGTTAGGATCGCGGGCCTTGAGTTTTGCTAAAATAAAACTCACAGCTCCTTTGACCGCTTCCCTTATTGAATCGTTCTGATTGGCCTTCAGAGTAGATATCATCTCGTTCAGAGTACCGACTTGTTCCCCAATGGCACTCGTATGGCGGCCATCGTGTCGATCACGAGGAACAACCCTCCGACACGAAGCCCATCGAGTAGATTGTTGAAGTGAGATATTATCTTGAAGATTGATCTTCATTGATTTTGTCTCCTCACGGGAATAAGTCGAAGCCTCATGGAGTCGCTTTATTTGATCAATCGATCCGATAAGAGCGAGGATTGAATAAGAAAACGATTCTATGAGAAGATAGAATGAATAAATAGCGGTAAAAGTTCTACTTACAGCTAATTGAGAACCCAAGTTCTCAATCTCTTGGTCTTTCTTCTTCGCGATCAGGAGATTTCGCGGACAACGGAGGTCTTCTCATTAACCTCATCAGGAGAGCCCCATATTGGGTGAAGGGACTTATTTTCGACTTCTTGTTCTACAAAAGAATAAGAGGTCAAAAAGCAAAGGATGCGAAACCAAGATCGAAGCGATCGTAGTAATACGTACTATTTATTTTTTCCTGCAAGCTGTTTAGTCTAGAGTTAGCCTCTGAAGCTTCTTGAGGTCGATGATTTTGTCCCTTAGCTTCTTTGACTCGGCTTTTTCAAAGTCGGCGAATCAACCAAGGTCTTTTCGTCGCTCTTAAACTGTAAAGATAAAAGAGCGGACATGAAAACAAGTGGTCATAAGCATTTCTATGACCAATGGGTATTCGTAAGTTATTCTCGACCACCCCTAGTCGTAAGTTTTTCTACGACTAGTATAAGTCGTAAGCTTTTCTCGACAAGCTGGTTACGAGTGTCACTCACCACCTCTCCGCTTGTTCGCAGAGTGTTGCCTTTTCTTGTCGAAGCTTGATAAGTTGCCGATTGTACTCGCAAATCGTAGCGACTTGCTCAACGGCTCTCTGAAAAAGAGAGAAACGATAAGATAAAGAGATAAAACCCTAAGTGAGTATCGATAAATACTTACGTTCATGTTTGACCAAGAAAACATGGAGACTATTCGTGATGGATCCTTCAGCTCATCCATCTCCTCGACTCGCTTCCACCATACCCCTTCAAGTCGTTCATTGTCAAATACGTCTCCGCAATTGACAATGCTACTGGGGTGGGGAACTCGATCGCGGGAGCGGTAGGCGGAAGATCCTACGATGGAGTCAGGGCCAAAGAAGTCAGAGCAAAAGTTGAAATACTCCTCTTCCTCTGACTCTGTGACGTGAACTCCACCTGGAGGGCCGGAGGGAACATCCTCAACGACCTCCTTGCCGGCACGGCGGTCAGCGCTCTCGCCGCCGTCTGTCTCTGGTGCCTCCCTCGAGGCTTGTGTGGCCTCCATCACAGTCTCTACGACAGCTCCAGATGTCGTAGCGACTTCAACATCATTGGCCTTCGTGAGCGATTTCAAAGAATCGCGGCCTCTTGCGGCGGGGGCGATAGCTAGATCTTGACTCGTTGTTGTCGCACCCCCTTCGGTTGAAGGGGTGATAACGGGATCCTCTATGAGAGTTCCCCTGGGGGCTGAAGACGCCGGGCTGAGAATCGCAAAGCGCAACAATAAGTCAACAAATAAAACAGTAAGTAGTCATTACACTTATGTGTTTTATTTTACATACCTCTGTGCGCTGGACCTAACCCGAAATTTGGGAGCAACCTTCCCAACGGAAGATTTCTTCGACTTCTTCTCAACCACCATTGGTTGAGATGCACTCGGGGCAACAGGAGTCATCTCCTCCCGACTTCCCGGGTGGACGAGATCAGTCTCGACCACCCTGAGAATGCTGCTTCCCCTGGCTTCAGATTCCACCGGAGCAGCAGTTTCCTTCACAAAAGACATGAACTCCTTCCAGTTCTCCTTTTCTAGCTGTCTTACAAAGCCGCGAGAAGCAGAAACTGCGAAGGACTTGTCATCATAGTAGAAAGGTACCTTAACTTTGGGGACCTTGCGCTTAAGGGCAAGAGCCTCTTCTTCTGCTCTCTTTCTTGCCGCGGCTAGATCTGCGGCAAACTTAGCAAAAGGAGCAGGAGGAGCAGAACTCGAACCCCCCTTGTCGCCGACTTTTACCAGTCGGCGCTTCTTAGATGGAGGGGACTTCGCTGACTCCGTCTGCGTAGTCGCCCCTACAACCACCAGCTCGACTTCCTCGTCGTCTCGGCGGTTCTCCATGCCAACTTTCTGTTGAAGAAGGAGAAAAGTGGTATGTTATAAGTATTTCTACGACATTATCTAATCGTAAGTCATTCTACGATTACGTTAAGTCGTAAGTTTTTCTACGACATTGTCTAATCGTAAGTTATTCTACGATTACATCCGGTCGTAAGTTTTTCTACGATCAGTACCCAGTCGTAAGTTTTTCTGCGACAAATCAGCTAGTCGTATACTATTCTACGACAATAAAACACCTAAAGGCAGAGTCGTTTGATTACCTTTAGGCGCCTTTCTTTCTCCTCTGTGGTCAAAACCGCGAGGATTTGAGGGGCCACCATATTTGCCGGATGCTTCTCGCAGATGAGCCGGACACGTGTGTCAACCTCCGCCTGCGAAAGATCTGGGAATATGGACAATATGATTAAACAGACTAAATCAGGGTTAACCAAGGATAAAACCAAAAGAGTAAGTCTTTCTACTCACCGTCCTTGTAGTCCCTGGTTGGGTCGTCCTTTCCTGAGTACCTCCACATGGGAGGGACCCTTGTCTTCAAAGGACTAATCCGGCGCGTGATGAAGTCCTTCACCACGTTCCAACCGGTGAGCCCTCGACTTCAAGTCTTTGATAGCTTGAATATAGGGGCTATCCGGTCGAGATTATCGGGAGTCGAGTCCCGGGAAGAAGATCGCTCGGCGGCGTTCGTCCAACGAGCGAGGCTATCTTCTGGGTAACCTCCCGAGAGAACCACCTCTTCTTCCAACCCGGCCGGGACGGCCGGGTAAACATCTGAATATACTCCTTCGACTTGTTGTCATGGAGCTTGGACCACGACTACCAGCGATCGGCAGCGAGCCATTCCATAATAATCTGGAGCAGCTCGAGGTCCATGGAATCCTAGGTAGGCCTCACACAAGTACACGAATACACTTAACATCGTGATGGAATTAGGACCAAGGTTCACTAATTCCACCTGAAGTGCTCGAGCACGAGCGTGAGAAAGGGTGGCGAGCAATCGAAGGCCACACTCACGAAGCTTTGGAAGGCGGAATTTGGCCTACCTCTCGAAGGCCAATGCGCCCATTCGCGCAATCCAAGTCACGAGAAGACCCTCGGGGATCTTCTCGGCGACAAAGCGATCATTTTGCATCGTCCATCTCCGACTCGGCCCATTCGGAGACAATCACGGCCATTTTTCTCTCAAGAACGAGAAGATTTAAGGTTGGGAAAGCTTCAAGAAAATGTACGAGTCACCGTGCGGAAGAAACAAGAAAGCAATAGTGTTGGGTAAAAGGTAAGAACCCTAAGTTCTTCCCTGCGCCCGTTTATAACCGCACGATTGAGATGAAGCGTCGCGAAATCCCAACGATCGCCACCGCTTGAATCGTTTCAAGGACGAGCTTTTTACGCCCAATGGAAAGTCCCAAGACACCTTTTCACACCTCAAGTGAAATTACCATCTTGACCCCCGGGTCAAGTGAAAGACCAACCGGGAAAACCTTATTTTCGGTTTTAAGGCTATGACGGCTTCGAAGTCGTAAGACATCTCGTAGTCGTGACAACCTTAAACCAATTACCTCGATCAAGCATATTCCTGGTCGAGAGAAACAAGGGTTGAAGAGTTTTTCCTTCAACGTTTTCCTAACGACCCCTTAGTGGTCAAAAGATCGTCTACGACCCTTCACTTAAGTAAGTTATTTTCACTTGAAGCTGGGGGGCTAGATGACGAGGATCTAAATAATCCACATTTATTTACTCCATAATCAAGAAATATGACGTCATAAGACATACCCCTTAAATATCAAAAGGGAAGAACTAGTCAGGAAGTCGTAGGCTACCCTACGACTACCCCCTGGTCGTAAGCTCTTCTATGACCACGGTATAATCCCTACGACTACCCCCTGGTCGTAAGCTCTTCTACGACCATGGTATAATCGTTACGACTACTACCTAGTCGTAAGCTCTTCTACGACTATGGTATGATCGTTACGAGTATGTCTGGTCGTAAGTTTTTCTACGATCGGGGCCTGCTACAGGTTCCTCACGACTTACTGGACCCACCCGTTTGACGGCCCATTAAACAGTGAGAATCTAAGCAGTCAAAATACGCGATTATCTCGACATAGCGTAGATAATTCCCACTATCTCCGACAGTGGCGATTGTGGCATGGGAGGTTACTACTCCGGTAATTACTCTCATTATTACATAATAATGAGCGACTAATTAGCCTGGAAGGACAACGTCCACTATTGCTTAGTATAAATAGGTATCTGTTAGAGATAGAAGGGGAGGGCTTTTGGGGAAAGAAGAAATAGAGCCTTCTTTGGAGAACAGTTAGGAAAGTACTTATTCGATTGTAATCCAAAGAGCAAATACAAGATACACAGGAGTAGTGTTGTTATTCTCACCGGAGAAGGCCCGAACCTGTATAAAAATCCCCGTGCCTTCTTCGTCTGTGTGATCAATTGTGGAGACCCCCCGAATCAAACAATCTTTACGTAAGATCGGTTCTAAAACACCGACAATTGCTTTTCGTAATATGGATTAAATGAAAAGTTTGGAGTTTTGCATTCGTGATCTGTTGGCAGTTCTTGATTTATGTAGTAGATGAAATTAGTTTGTGCAGTGTGACGTATTGGAAGGTTCTATTTGGTTCTTAAGTCATTAATGTGATTTGGTTTTAAAGACATTTCTTGTTTGGGTTGGCAAGTAATGTTGTAATCAAAGAAAATTGTTTGCCTTGTTAATGGAAAAATGTGTACCATAAGTATTTGAGGTTGGAGTTAAGAATTGTAATATGCAACTTTTCTGTCGTTACAGCATAAGAGTTTCTTGAGTTTCAGTAGCAATGTTTTATCATGATTTATGGAAGTTGACATTTCCTTCTTGTGGGACATGTGCCCCTAACTGTGGTTTTGACCTTTGTTTTTAGAGATCATTTCTATTTGACTGTTTCTCTTGGTCTTGTGCTCACTCCGAGGAGCAATGTTTTTGTGTGTGTGGAATCTTGTATGAGTTTGTCTCTTCCTTTGTGAGAAAGGAATTAATCAACTTGTGTTGCCGAGTCTTATAAAGTGTAGTATGGAGACTGGTTGGTGGTGGACAAGTTTATGATAGTGGTGAGATTTTTAAGGATCAAGCTAATTGAAGAGTAGTAGAAAGTGAATTGGTTTTGACCTATAACACCTGGAGAGAATTCTATTTAAATGGAATGTTTGTCGATGAGATAAAATTAATTAGTGTTACAACAAATGGAACCTATGGCGAATTATGATCCAGTAACCTTTGTCCATGTTGGGATGTTGGGATTATCGAAATTATGGACTCTTGATAAACTTATTAGAGTATCGCAATTAGATATTGAGTATGATTGTGTAGAAGAGTTGTGGTGGTGAAGTTTAATGAGAGTAGCGGTGTGGAGAAACTTAAGTGTCGTGCAAATTAATGGGATAGCAGGAATTGTTGAGCTATTGTCAAGTATGACTCGGCCTCAGTGAGTAACCCTATGGGAGTTAAATTCTCTCTAAGGATATCTTGGTCAAAGAATATATATTTATTTATTGACGTTAGTGATTGAGTATGTTTGAATCTTGGTCAATCAGTTAGGGTTTTACGAACGGGTATATTGTGGTTGTGTAATTGAATTGGATTGGTGTGGATTAGAGAAGGTCTAAGATTGGTGAAATAAATCGCCTTGGGGCGGTTACTTGATTAGTGAGGAATATTGATATTAATGACTGATATTATTGTTGAGGTGTGTGCAATTTTAGTAAATGGATTTGAGGATTATCCTATCATTTATACCAACAGTTCATTGTAGGGGTCTTGAAGGTTGAAATTGGGCTTATGATTTATGCTAGAACCTAGGTCGCTTCATGATTATGTGCAGAAGTAGAAGAACAAAAGTGGATTTTGAATAGTATGTTGATCATAGATAGAATCCTTTGGGAATAGTAAAAGAGTATGTGTGCTGCGGATTTCCAGCTAATTATTCTTAACAGAATGAGGTGATGTGATTGCGTGTGAAATCTATTTTGAGATGCATTGCGAGTTATCTGTCAAAGTAATTCCGTCGGTAGAGGAGTTGGCTAGAGTATGTTTTTGTGGAGTCATTACAGCCTCTCTACAAAGGTGTGGATGTCGAATTCGATTTGAGCATAGTGTTGAGGTTTCCAATTTAAGATAAATGAGTTAGTGTGATATGCGATGAATTAGAATTCCATAATTTGAGAAAATTTTATTTCTAAAAGGGAAATTGAGAAAAGAATGTTATCTCGAGTAGTGAATCGCTCTCTTGATTTTTGTTTTAGCTATGTGTTTATGACGGATGTCTTTCGCAAATTAGCTTGGCTTTATGTTGGCATGGTGGTTCTTTCTGGTTGAGGAAAATAAAGGAAGTGTTTGATTTAGGCATTCGAGTGGTTCCTGTTTTGGCTTATGTGGTGTGTTTTTTTTCTAACTTGGAAAGTAGAAAAGTTTTCATGATGAATCTTTTGATTTTGGATGGGAGTCTTTTGGAGGGAAATTGGTTATGAGTGGGTTGTATTGTGAATCCTTTGTTTTCAGTTGGGTTTTGATTATAAAGAGTTTGTTTAAAACAAGTTCGTTTGTATGTCCCTGATTAAAGGAGATGCTCCTTGTTAAGATGAAGATGTCGATTGAGAGTTGGAATTAGAGTTTCATATGTTACATGCAGAATGTCTTGTTTAGTACCAAAAGAAAGGTTTGCCAAACATAAATTGGTTTGATTTTGGAAGCGAGCATTTCACTAGGACCGTTTCGAGTCCATGTGCAGGGTACACAACGTTTTGTATGACCTGGTGTCAATAGAGTATTTGAGAGTCTGGAGTGTGGGATTTCGTTAGGGACGATGAACAATGAGTAAAACCTCACGTTCGAGTCCTGTCCATTGAGTATACCAGATAAGGTCAAGACGAGTGTTGAGGTGTAAGATGTTGGAATCCATCAAGGTGATGTGGTCCCATAAGTCCGAGAGGGAAGCGACTTGGGAGACGGACCCGAAGTGGTTCACGTCGGGAATGTGTTAGTGTTTGTTGGTTTTAGTTTTGGGTTGTTTCGAGTAGGGTGGCGAGAGTAGAATTCGAGGTCGAATTCTTTTTAAGAGGGGTAGAATGTAATATCCCGAATATCATTAGAGAGTGCAAATAAATTAGAGAGAGAATTAAAGGAATTAAATGAGGAAAATTTAGATTTTTGAGGAAGGAATGGGCTGCCAATCTATTTTCAAGTGGGGAGAAAACTGGTCATTCTGGCCCAAGGCCCATGACTGTCCACTAGAGGGCAAGGGGGATCAACCAAACCCTAGCACCTGCTCTGATGCATCGCGCCAAACCAGAGCACGTGGATGCAGAGCACACACCTTCCTGTTTGCTATGCCAAGAGGAGGAGAAGAGGAGAAAGGAAGGAGAGGAAAGAAGAAGAAGAAAGGAAGAGGAAGGGGGGAGAAGGGAAGGGAGAGGGATCACGTGGTGGTTTTCGTGTTCTTCAGCGGATTCTCCAAGGGTAACCCCTAATCTTGCTTGATTTGTCGTGTATTCTTGAATTTAGGCAATGTCGGTATTGGATCGGTTTAGGGAAGTCTGTAGTTTCTGACTGTTTTGAGGATGTTAACTGCGAAATTTGATTTGGCCATCTCCTAGAGATTTGTAGGTCACGTCTTTAGCTTTCCATAGAGTCTTAGATCATGTTGTTTGGATGAGCGGTTCAAAAGTTATGAATTTCGTAGCGCTGCTGTTTAGTAAATCTGCGATAATTCTGATAGTTATTAGTAATCAGACATAAGAGGATAGTTAACGAAAAAATTAGAAAGTCTCACTATAATGAAAGATGTAGATCATTAGCTTAGCTTTCGATAAAGCTAAAGAATGCAAAATTTGGATAAATGTACTGAAAGTTATGATAGTTTTGATATTACTGTCCAGAAACCTAACGTGAATTAGTTGTTCTGTTAATTAGCTCGGTAAGGGTAGTAAATGGCCGAATATGGAAGGCTCACCAACTAGGTTGTAACACCCCAACTCTCAAAGAGCCTGGAATGCTACTGGAATTATACTATTCTAGCACAAACTACCCAATTTTTGGCAGAATCTTCTTTGTTTAAACATCTATACTAAGAGTTCAACAATAAAACATGGCCTTTAACAATATTTCTCATAATCAAGTCTACTCATTCATGCGTGATAATCAAATGAACATACCAAGACTGGCAACCTCATTATTACAAATAATCAGATACTCAAACCAAAACCATATATGGTGATAACCAAACAGTTTATTTATTTCTAAATTGGTGCTAAGTGGCAAACGCCTTAAGAGTGTGAGGTAGTGAGTGCAACAACTTCTATTCCCTCCCATGCATGTCGTTCCTGCCTCTGGTACCTAAAACACATTAAAGCAAGGGTGAGCCTAAAGACTCAGCAAGTATCAACAAGGCCATAAACAAGAACACAAACATAGCATCGATGATCCTCAATTAACATCACACTAAACATAGCCATTTAACTCATGATATGCAACCAATGCAATGCTCCTTTGAACTTTATCTCTTTTCGTATTTTACGGTAATGCGGGTATACAACCATCATTTGTATACCCTTGCTCGTGCCCTCAGCACGAGGGACCAATAACCTATACACCACATGTATAGGGACCTTTGCCCATCATCTTAATGATGGGGACGTCTTTGTTCATTAGCCCACATTCCACGAATGTGGGGACCTCAAGCCCGTCATCTACATGACGGGGACCTCAACTGTATGTGCTTGGTCACCACGTGACCAAGGCACCTGTATGCTCTCAACATGCATATGCACCATGATAACATTTTCATATGCAAGAATACAACATATTCTCATTGCACTAAGCAATAACAACATGCGGAAGAACCTTTAACCATAACTAGCAGTCATCAAAATAAGCATAACTCATCTCATAAGCAGTATGCATGGCTATCGATCAAGATACACCACAATCATATCATGCAAGCATACATATATTATAGCCCGAATACTTGCCTCAACCGTGAGAACGGTGGGCGCGACGAGGTGCTGCCCTGGGACCACGCTCCCACCTGAATTTTAAGATAACCCAATCTAAGACCAACATATTGAACCAAGAGCATAAGAACAACACAAATGAACTTGCTAAACCCCCCAAATGTTTCCCAACTTCCAATTTCTAGCGATCGATTTGGCGCACACTATAGACAGTCAACTTCTAAAATACATAACTTTCTGCTCAGGAATCCATATAAGATGATCTTAGACTTTATGAAAAGGTAATTAAATTACCTAAATAAACCTAGTTGGGGATCCCTTTTGATTCTTCCATTTACTTCCCGTACCAAGCCAATCTATAGAACATCAGAATTCACGTCGGGTTCTCTGGACAGTGCACTAAAACCACCATAACTTTTGCTACGAAAGTCCGAATCTTGCGTTCTTTATCTATATGAAAAGGTATAGAAATTACCCACATTTTTCGTTATATTGAGATCCTCTGATTTCGTTTTAACTAACAGATTAATTCAGATTTCTACAGACTGTCCCAATACTGACAGATCAGCAGGACAGCGATACTAAAAAATTCATAACTTTCTAACCGTTAATCGGATTTGAGCGTTCTTAGCGGCCAATGAAAGATAAGAACAAGACCTACATATCTCTAGGAGACCAAAACTCCTAATTCGGCCTATAAACACATGAAAGTGACCCCGCAAGCTACTGGACGAATTTGCGATTACAGCGGGCAGATTGCAACCTAACCAAAACTACCCGATTCCTCTTCTACGACTAATCACACAACAACAAACGATGCTAGTTACCCTTGGTGCAGCTGAAGATCACGAACTCCGGATGGGATCCCTCTTCCTTCTCTTCCTTCCCTCTTCTCTTCCTCCTTGGCCGGCCGAAATGGGGATGCTTCTTCTTCTTTCCTTCGCCGGCAGCCATGGGGAAACTTGGAGGGGTGCTTGGGAGGGTGCAAGGGGGAGGTAACCAGGGAGGGGGAGGAAGTGGCGCAAGGTGGAGGAGGGGAGGAAAGTGGCGGCCACAAGGGGGAGGAGTGGGAGATGGGGGCGGATAGGGTTTGGGGAGGGTGGCGCATCCCCATGGACAGCCAGCCCCACATGGGCCTAGGCCCAAGCCCAAGTTGCCCACTAAACGCGGAAAACCCCCTCTCATTTCCTGTTTTGGTGATTTTCTAAAAGAACCCTTCTCCCGATTCAATTACTCTCTCCCGATTTATTTAATATCTCCCGACTAATCCTTTCGAATATATTTTGGGGTATTACATTCTACCCCCCTTAAACAGAATTCGACCCCGAATTCTACCTGTCATCTACTAGCAAAACAACAACAACCCCAACTGAAAAAAAAATCAATAACCAACAAGATGTACCCGACGTGAACAACTTTGGTTAAAGTTCGATCATGCGAGACTACCTCCCAAGTCTCTTCTCGCTCAGACCGACGGCATTAACGAAATCTCAAACTCTGGATCTCCCAAGTACTCACTCAACACCAGATCAAACAAGACGTTACGTACTCCGCGCACGGACTCGAGATAGTCCTAGCGATACGCCAACTAGCGAAAACAACCCAATGTACCTTGGGGCATTCCCCCCTAGTGGTACCGAACCACGCGACAAGCGCATAGAACACAGAACTCGTGTTCCACCTTTTCAAAAAAAACTCCTCACTAAAGCAAGGATCACCTCCTTTAACCAGAAACACACAACATAACTCGCTTTAAACACACTCTTTTACCGACATAGCCCAACTGAAAATGAAGGACTCTCATCGCAACCAAACGTTACCAACTCGGTACTAAAAAAATCAAATTCGATGATCGAAGGTTTATCACGAAAATCTTTCCACCTTCAATTTAGAAAATTTGCAAATAAACACCACGTTCGCCAAAAGAGAAATCACTCGAATATCCAAATCCACCATTTCTTTTATTCTTTCTGAACAGATAAGAACCACACATGCCAACATAAAGTCAAGCCTAATTTGCGAAAGACATCCGTCATAAACTCATAGCTCATACAAGAATCAGGAGAGCGTTTCAGTACTCGAGGAACAATCTTTTCTCAATTTCTCCTTTATAAATAAAATTTCTCTCAACTTTTTGGAATCCCGATTCATCGCATAACACCCTAACCCATCTCTCTTAACTTGGCATTCTTAACGCTATGCTCAAACGGAAATACATCAACCACACCTCTGAATAGAGGCTCTATCGACCCCACAGAAACAATACTCTAGTCAACTCCTCTACCGACAGAATTACTTTGATAGATAACTTCTGATGCATCCCAAAAATGGATCTTCACACTTAATCATGTTACCTCAATCCTTAAAAATGAACAACTCGGAATTCACATCACATATTCTCATGTATTTCATCAAAAGTTTTCTATCAATGATCATCCCACTATTCAAAATCCACCCTTATACTTCTTCTTCACATTATCATTGGGCGATCAAAGTTCTAGCATAACAATGCAAGGCCCAAATTTAACCTCCAAGACTCTTGCAACGAACTTCTTATAATGAAGATAGGGAAAACCTCTGATTAAAATCCCTAAAATTCTCACAGTCCATACATACTCGCACACTAACATCAACATGAAAACATCTTCTTGACCCAATTATCTTTATAAAGATTCTAACTCTTAAAGAGTTACTTACTAAGTCCAAGTCTTTCCTGGCAATAATCCAACCATCTCGTCTACCTCATTAGTCACTTTAACGATCAGATTGCTTCGCTAATATTACTCTCATTACAACACCATCATAATTCATCTGCACAACCATGCAAGGTACTCAATCGTGACACTCTAATACATTGATCAAGATTCCCATCCTTTCAAAAATTCTAATGTTCCACCCGAATTGAACAATGGATCTTGGTTCACAAATCTTCATAGGTTCTAATAGTTGCAATAATGCAATCAGTTTAGCCTCAAAGGCAAACATTCTGTACAAATAAAATCCCCTCCAAGAATTACACACGAAATTAGTTCATCCTTCACTGCTCCTCGATTAACTTACAATCCAAGATCTCACAACCACAATGAATAAACACTTCGAAAACCACTGTGAAACGAATCGGTGGATCCTTCCTCAGAAGAAAAAGCAATGAAGACATTTACTGCTTGAAGTAAACACAGGACCAAGGGAAATAGTCACTTAGGCAAAGAACTCGAAAAACATAAGAGAAAATCAACAGTCGAGGGCTCAAGCCCTACTGAAAGCGAATACCAAACCACAAAAGAGAAAAACGTAATGCCCTTTCAAAATTGATAAACTCTTATGGAACAACTGCATAAGGTTTAAGCACACTCAAATAAACTGCAAGATGCGAAACATGACTTAAATCTCAAATACTTATACTTCACTCCTTCCTTTAACAAGGAAGGTTATTTTTCTGATTACTACATCACTTTGCCGGCTTAAACAAGATAAGCTCTTAAGACCAAATCATAGGAACAACTTAAGAACCAATAAAATCTTTCAACTTCACACTTTGCTCAAAGCAACTCAATCACCACATAACTCAAGTGATCCAAATGATCACCAACGCAAAACTCGAAACACTTCTACAAAATCCAAGTTACGAAAGACGGTCAAATTACTTTATTTCTAAAAGAATCACCACTACACACAAGTCACAATCCCTTGTAGATAATCTTACTAACATCAAGAATAATATACTCTGAACACGAATATTTATCATCAACTATTCCATTAGAAAGCCTCCAAAGTTTCACCACATTGTTTCATACTTCCTTTTCATCCCATCTTCAAAACGAGTGTATACCAAATCCATACTACCCCACTACATCAACTTCTTAAGTTTGGAAGGGGTCTACCACCCAATTGAAAAAGTTCTACCCAAAAAATCTTTCATCAAGGACACATTATCATCCGATATTTTCACAATCATGTGGGCATAAGCCACCTATTATATCATATCAATTCAACTTTGAGCGATGCTCAACATAAAACTTCAACACACAACAGTTATACTACAACCATTGTTGTTATCAACTGGCTTCATTATGAAATCTAATTGCTACCTACTTTCCTTACCAAATCACATGGATATTAACAAACACCTATTCAACTGTTCCTCCTCATATTTGAATTTTGGCAAAAAATACACTAAAACTTCACAAATCGAAATCTTCTATCGATCAAAAGTCTCAACAACACTATAACCCAATTCATCGTGTCATCCTATATAGAAGAACCACATAGAACTCCTCCCATAAATTCTAGATCCACCGATATTCAATCCATTCAACCGGTTGTACACAATTCCAATAACTAATCATACTAGTGAATATGTAAATCTAGCATTTCCTCTAGTTTCCCTTTCCACACATTTAAATTAATCCATGGGAACCAAAGAACCCAACAAGTTTAGCAACCTAACGATTTTTAATGACCAGACTAATTCATCAATGTTCCATACTTCTTGATATCTCTTTTGACTCCACATAGGTGTGGACATACTCGAGTCACTACTCATATCAGATTCATCAAGAACTGGTAGAAGACAACATCCACTTAATCAATTTCACTCCCAAAGACACTAGTTAAGGCTAATCATGCACCTTGCCACTAATCCAACTTGACATCACAACCGCTATCAATTATCTCGCATACTTACAAACTCTCACTTAACACAACAAATCATTGCAAAAGAGAGTTGACACTCTCTTTCTCTATGAAGAGGGTCTAAATTTCAACACTCCATCTACTCCAAAAGAAATAAGTAGAATCAAAACTTTATTCAATGAACTTTGTGAAAGATAATTCCCATATCCAAAATACCAAACAGACACCCGTGTCACCTTCATCAACAGGAAAGGTAAGATTCTCAAGAAAGGAACGTTCGCAAGTCGCAAAGATATCTCACACTCGGCAAGTCAACAATTGTTTTGTAAAACAAAGACGGACCAATTGCAACCAAAACACTAACAATTTGTTTTATTACAATCTACGACTTAACCAAGACATGACATAGTCAAAAGAACTTTGATGCTTCCTCTCATAAAAGAGAAGTATCAACTTCGAACTCAAATCCCGAAAAGAGTGCATGGGGGCCAAAGCTTTCTCACGTTGTAAGGACAAATAAAATAAAGCTTCATTGACCAAAGTTCCAAGTAAAAGATCAATCTTATAGACCATCTATGTTTAAAACAACAAAACAACTCGTCATTCGGGAGAACAAATGTTTGCTTTAAGGAGCCAACAACAACCAATGAACACTCATCAACTGAAATAACCACTGACCCAAGAGAATTCATCCACCGGGTCAGACCAAGAATAACCATTCCAACTCAAGGAAGACAATAACCTTCCCAAAGAAACCCAGATGGTGGTGCAATCCTGGCAGCCCAAGGCTAAAACCACAAGCTTACCCTCTCATCATCTACTATCATCAAATATAACAATCTTAAAGGCAACCCATAAGTATTCATACCCATTTCACATCAGAAATGATCAAAGCAATACAACGGAAACGTAAATGCAATGCTTGACCCATCCCCAACTTACTATGCACAGTGTGTCAATTTAACAATTTATTTACCACGGACCTCTCGCGCTCGATACCAATCAGTAACACCCTAACTCTCAAAGAGCACGGAATGCTCTTGGAATTATACTATTCTAGCACAAACTACCCAATTTTTGGCGAGAATCTTCTTTGTTTAAACAGCTATCTTGAGAGTTCAACAATAAAACATGGCCTTTAACAATATTTCTCATAATCAAGTCTACTCATTCATGCATGATAATCAAATGAACATACCAAGGCTGCAACCTCATTATTACAAATAATCGATACTCAAACCAAAACCATATATGGTGATAACCAAGCAGTTTATTTATTTCTAAATTGGTGCTAAGTGGCAAACGCCTTAAGAGTGTGAGGTAGTGAGTGCAACAACTTCTATTCCCTCCCATGCATGTCGTTCCGCCTGCGGTACCTAAAACACATTAAAGCAAGGTGAGCCTAAAGACTCAGCAAGTATCAACAAGACCATAAACAAGAACACAAACATAGCATCGATGATCCTCAATTAACATCACACTAAATATAGCCATTTAACTCATGATATGCAACCAATGCAATGCTCCTTTGAACTTTATCTCTTTTCGCATTTTACCGTGTAATGGGGTATACAACCGTCCGTTGTATACCCTTGCCTATGCCCCTCAGCACGGGACCAATAGCCTATACACCACATGTATAGGGACCTTTGCCCATCATCTTAATGATGGGGACCTCTTTGTTCATTAGCCCACATTCCACGAATGTGCGGACCTCAAGCCCGTCATCTACATGACGGGGACCTCAACTGTATGTGCTTGGTCACCACGTGACCAAGGCACCTGTATGCTCTCAACATGCATATGCACCATGATAACATTTTCATATGCAGGAATACAACATATTCTCATTGGCACGGAAGCAATAACAACATGCGGAAGAACCTTTAACCATAACTAGCAGTCATCAAAATAAACAGTAACTCATCTCATAAACAGGTATGCATGGCTATACGATCAAGATACACCACAATCATATCATGCAAGCATACATATATTATAGCTCGAATACTTGCCTCAACCGTGCGAGAACGGTGGACGCGACGAGGTTGCTGCCCCTGGGACCACGCTCCCACCTGAATTTTAAGATAACCCAATCTAAAACCAACATACTGAACCAAGAGCATAAGAACAACACAATTGAACTTGCTAAACCCCCCAAATGTTTCCCAACTTCCAATTTCTAGCGATCGATTTGGCGCACACTGTAGACAGTCAACTTCTAAAATACATAACTTTCTGCTCAGGAATCCAAATAAGATGATCTTAGACTTTCTGAAAAGGTTAAATTACCTAAATAAACCTAGTTGGGGATCCCTTTTGATTCTTCCATTTACTTCCCCTACCAAGCCAATCTACAGAACATCAGAATTCACGTTAGGTTCTCTGGACAGTGCACTAAAATCACCATAAATTTTGCTAAGAAAGTTAGAATCTTGCGTTCTTTATCTCTATGAAAAGGTATAGAAATTACCCACAGTTTTCGTTATATTGAGATCCTCTGATTTCGTCTTTAACTAATAGATTAATTCAGATTTCTACAGACTGTCTCAATACTGACAGATCAACAGGACAGCGATACTAAAAAATTCATAACTTTCTAACCGTTAATCGGATTTGAGCGTTCTTGGCGGCCAATGAAAGCTAAGAACAAGACCTACATATCTCTAGGAGACCAAAACTCCTAATTTGGCCTATAAACACATGAAAGTGACCCCACAATCTACTGGACGAATCTGCGATTACAGCGGGCAGATTGCAACCTAGCCAAAAATACCCGATTCCTCTTCTACGACTAATCACACAACAACAAATGATGCTAGTTACCCTTGGTGCAGCTGAAGATCGCGAACTCCGGATGGGATCCCTCTTCCTTCTCTTCTCCCTTCTCTTCCTTCCCTCTTCTCTTCCTCCTTGGCCGGCCGAAATGGGGATGCTTCTTCTTCTTTCCTTGGCCGACAGCCATGGGGAAACTTGGAGGGGTGCTTGGGAGGGTGCAAGGGGGAGGTAACCAGGGAGGGGGAGGAAGTGGCGCAAGGTGGAGGAGGGGAGGAAAGTGGCGGCCACAAGGGGGAGGAGTGGGAGGCTAGGGTTTGGGGGAGTGGGAGATGGGGGCGGCTAGCCCAAGTTGCCCACTAAACGCGGAAAACCCCCTCTCATTTCCTGTTTTGGTGATTTTCTAAAAGAACCCTCTAAAAGAACCCTTCTCCCGATTCAATTACTCTCTCCCGATTTATTTAATTTCTCCCGACTAATCCTTTCGAATATATTTTGGGGTAGTACATAGGTTTAGATGGAGGATTTCATAAGCCTTCTAGAAAGTCTAAGAACACCCTATTTGGATCTCCGTACTAAAATATATGAATTTTTGATTATGACTGTCTATCGAGGGGACATACTACTGTTTAGGATTTTGGAATTGGGGTTGCGCGAGAGAGTATAGCTTTTTCATAATTGCTTCTAGCTTTGTTTTGGTCTAGTATTGTTATCTTATAGTGCTTGTTAACTTAATTCAGGTGGGGGATTGGTTCCGGGGGCAGCGCCCTCTTCGCGTCCTTCATTCTCGTACGGTTGAGGCAAGTACATTGATTGATAGATTAATTGTGAATAATTGATCATGATTGCATGTATTTGATACATGATAGCGATGCATAGTTTCTGGCATGATATGTGTATTATTAATAGTGAATGCTCAAAGTATGATTAAGTTCTATTCATATATGATGTTATTACTATTGCATGTTGATGATGAATAGAGTAACTGTGCATATGTATATTGAGATCATGTTGAGACTTGGTCACGTGGTGACCAAGCATTTATATCTTTGAGGTCATATGACGGGCTTGAGGTCCTCACACTTGTGGTGTGTGGGCTTGAGGTCTCCATTACTTGCGGAGTATTGGGCTCTTGGTCCCTGTGCTTGTGACCACAGGTATGGGTATGCAGCGACGGTTGTATACCTTGCATTACCGGTAAAATGCAAAAAAAGTTAAAGAGAAAGGATGCATTCAGTATTGCATATGCATGTGGTGTGGTTTAATGCAAAGTTTCTGGAAATGGATGCTGATGTTATAATTTTGTATTGTAATGTATTTTATATGTACTTGCTGAGTCTGTGGACTCACTCTTGGTGTTGTTGTTGTTATTTTAAGTACCCAATACAAGAATAACATGCATGGGAGGGAGTAGCCATTTGTCGCACACACACTGCCATGAACCTTTATAGTTGTTTAGATTTCAGATCATGCCTTAATAAATGAGCAAACTACTTAATGGATTTATTATGGTTATGCTTTACGTGCTGATTATTTGTAATGATGATGATTAGCATATTTTGGATACCTATGATTATGCTTTAGTCATTTAGCATATCTTGAATGCTTATTGATTATACTGAATGTTGGATTGTTTAATTATGATATTCATACATGTTGGAACCCCTTGTTTAGTTAGCTATACAAAGGAGGTTTTGCCAAAATTTTAGTAAGGTGTCGTAGTTTTATCTCGCTATATTGTTAGTTTAGTAGCATTCCAGGCTCATGTTGGGCTGGGGTGTTATAGTAGCATGTGCTCCACCCACACTCTTTGGCGGAATGCTGAACCTAGTCATCCTGCAAAAGGGATGGTTCTATGTTAGTACTGGTGTCACTTTAAGGAGTTTAACATAATAATTTTTGAGACTAGGCTAGAATAGAAATTGACGTGGAGACAAGACGCACTAAAGTACTTAGTGCTATATAGCAAGCGAGAAAAGCATACTTAGGTTCTTGCTACAGTTTCTATTTTATTAGCGTGGCCCTAACTGATTGCTCTGATACCAACTGCGGCACCCTGTGTCATTACCCCAATGTGGAGAGTATAGCCATATAACAAGGTAGAATTTTCTGCCCATTGAAACGAAAAAATAGTTGGCACTTAAATATGGCCCCTTATCCGGGTGAGAGTTTTGTTGGTCCTTATATATTAGCCATATGTAAAGGGTCCCACCTCTTTCCTCATCTCTTTTTCCTGCCACAGGCCCCCTTTACCATCCTAATATTTCTCTTGCAGTATAGCTGCTCATCTCAGCTGTACTTCTCTTTTCTCATTCATCATCTCTTTTCTCTTTATCTCTTTCATCCAATTTGATTTTGAGAGATAGTTTTGATGCACTTATATATATGATACAACAAAGTAACGTTTACATTTAATATAATTAGATTGGTGTTTAAGAAATAGGCTTGCCTTCGTATTCGTAGTAAAGATCCGCGTCACTGAATTTTGGATCAGCTACTCCTGCCTACGTTGGTTCGTCCTCTACAATTATATGACAGACACAAATAGTAAATAAATACTTAGTTGTTTTTGGTGCTACTAGGCGTACATTAGTTAGTTGATTTTCTTTGTTAGCATATTTTAATTTAATAATATTTTTCGGGTCCCCGCTAGGTTAACACTCCCCAACTACAGTTGTTCTACGGTGTACTAGCTCTGGAATCATTGGTTGCCTATTCTCGCGTTTTATTGTACGAAAAACAAAATGCTACATGTACTCGCATGCAACTAGGTCTATTAAATTTTACTCATGCAAATATGCCTAATTGATTTTACTCAGGTGTGCAAGTACTTATTTACTCCTCTAAATAAATTCGGGGTACGCGTTTGTTAATAACGGACTCTGACCAGTCTGTGCTAGGGGTGATATTTTTGGTGTTGTTTAATTTAGTTATTCTATCATGAATAATTATTTCTAACGCACCAGACTATTCGTCTAATTTATTGAGTTTTATCAGTGCTTAATTTATTTATAAAGTCTCCGACAAATTTTGTACCTTTTCTCGCTTTTATTTCCCACCAGGTGTCTTGCTGCTAATTTTCCTCACGAGGCTCATGACTTGGTTTGGTCCAACATCTACACAGCGTTGCCACTTAATATTACTGGTGCTCAATCTACTGCTAGATATATTACTACTACTCCCTAAAATTTACCTTTTTACCTTTTACCTAATTTCCCCTTTTTTTTCTTAATTTCTCTCTCTCTCTCTCTTTACCATTTCTCTCTAAGAGCATTCACAATGTTGTTTTAGAAGAGGGTCTTAGAGGAGAGAGAAGATGTGAAAGGGGGGACTACACATTGTAGGAAGGGGGGCTTAGGGGAGAGAGAAGATGAAGGGGGGCTTAGCTAGGAACTAGTTCCTATGAGGAGAGAGAAGAGGATTGAGAGAGAGGTTTTATTTGGGTGTGGGTCCCACTAATAGAAGAAAGGGGTACTACACATTGTAACATTTTTACGCACTTAAGACCCAGTTATATGTGTCACCTTAAAACCCTCGAAGGGGTCAAACATTGTGGATGCTCTAACTCCCACTTAATCTTCATCTCTCCTTCCATTTCCTTTGGCCGAAAGCCTGCTCTCTCTCTCTCTCTTCCTCCTCTATTTTTCCATTCCCCATTCTTCCTCCCTGACCTCTTTCTTCCCCATTCTTCCTCTTCCTTGGTGAATGCTCCTTGCTCTTGGCACTCGCCCGTGCCATTCCCGGCTCGTGCGCGCTTGGTTGCCAAAGCCACCACCCTCGCGGCTCACACCCGCGCTCGTGCCTCTCGCTTGTCCCTCGGCTCGGCCACCTGCGTGCCCCTGCGCCTCTGCTACGGCTCGGTTGGCTCACCAAGCCGTCGGTTTTGGGAGGCGGAGGCCCGGATGCGGCTTCCTCCTACCTAGAGTTGATTTTCCCACTTTTCCCCTTCTGTTGTTTTGATTTTAATGTGTAGGCTTGATTCAAGTTTTGATTTGTGATGTTTGTTGCTTATGCATGATTAAGGTGATGGGGGTGGCTGCTATGGCTAGCTACGGCGGGGCTTGAGGCCTCCCGCACGTCGGGGAGTGCTAGGCCGTTGGGTGCTCATAGCTGTGCCGACGGTACACTGTCAATGCTGAGGTATACTACTCCCCTCTACTCTCTCTGCCCCTTCCTTGCTCTGTGATGGATTGGGTGATGATATGGTTGATGATATTGCTACTGTGGTGGGTTCGGTTTGGGCAAAAATAGAGATGGGGAGGAAAAGAATGGTGGTTTACCTCGGTTGGCTTGGTCGGTTTAGGAATGGAATGGCGAGTCTTTGGGTTGGCTGTGGTGGTGATGGTGCTCTCCACTTGTTCTTGTTGGTCCCTTCTATTGCTTCTAGTCCTCCTTGTCCTTGTCCGCTTGACGTGGTCCTCGGTGGTCGTTGATGGTTCTCGGTCATTGCTAATGTCGTCCTCGTTCCGTCATCTTCCCCAACTCCTTTGTGCTCCTCTCCTCCTTCACTCCCTCTCTATGGGTGTTTTTGGTTGTGATGGCAATGGTGTGGTGATGCTTGGCTTGCTTCTCGTTCTTGGCCAAGCAGTGCATTGGCTTGTGGTTTCGATGTTGGTTGGCTTTCGATTTGAGGTAAGGAAATGGGGTTGGATGTTGGCTTTGCTTGCTAACTTGTTCCTTCGGTTGGAAGTGGCTTGCTTGGGCTTCTTGCTCTCAGTTGGTTTGTCTTCGGTTGTGACTGAGGCTTGTGTTGGCTTTTGTGAGGGATGAACTAGGGTTGGGAGGAGTTGGAAATGTTTGTTTGCTCAGAGTGGTTTGCTCTATCGGCTATGAGGGGGTTTGGCTTGCTAGTTGTGATTGTTGTGAAGTGAGGCTGTGGGTCTCTGCTCTCCTGTTCCTTGTCCAAAACACCCTAACCTCATCCATTTCCCTCTTTCATGATACTATTGGGCTGGGTAATAGCTATGGACCAATGGTCCATACTACACTATTCGTTAGATTTTTTGCGGCGAAGGTAAGTCGGTATAACATGGGTGTCGGATTTTCTATTACTGTCGAGTGATGTAACCCACGGAAGTGAGATGGTGCCGATTGACCTAGGTCGGCTGGGAACCTCGAGGATCTTCATGTGATCTAACGACAATCCCTTTTTACTCTAACCCTACTTTATCATCTTTGGTTTGCTACTTGCCTTTTGGTCTTTGTGGAAAATGGAATGTGGGTAGTGTTTTTGGTCGGTCGAGGAATTGGTGCGATTGGCTGGTGATACACGGATAAAGAATGCAAGGTTTTAGCGATATGGAAGATTTTATTTTTTTCTTTTGTAATGTACTCAAAGATGTAATTTATATTCTGATCTAATGTAATTAATTCCGAGTTTGTATTAATGTTGTATGTCCGCTTGTAATGAATTCTTGTATCTGGTCTCGATTTATATTGATGTTGTAATAATTCATATTGTAATTTATGTTGATGAACTCTTGAGGATATATATCTTGTATGAAATTTTTTGGTGATGAGATCGATATAAATTTGAGCTTACGTTTTGTTTTTGTTTAGATGGATTTAATTTACTGCTAATTATTGCTTATCGATGTTTAGATTAGTTTAACTTTTTAGGGTTCTCACACGAAGTCTTCGTGCGATCTCTTGAGCGAAGAGGTTGTGGCCTGGCGTTTGTCTAAGCTCTTAAGCTAGGTTTTTGATCAAGTCATTGATTCGTTGAAGTTCTTGTGCTTCCTCCGATTGATATTGGGTGCGCCTAGGTAAGGATCTGTGGGCAGCAATTCTTCTTCTCCTAACGATTTCAGGATCAATGAATATCTGAGTTAGCCAGAGCGTATCTCAGTGGAGAGTGATCACTTCTAGGATTTCGGCCACACCCATGAATGTGGAGATCCTGTTCGTCACCGTCGGTGTTTTCGCCATCACCACGAGAGCCCGAAGCGAGTGCGCGATGGGAATCAACCCCAGTCCTGCCTCTTGCAGAGAGATTAGGATCTGAGGGGAGGATAAAGACCTCTTGGATGCTACTATCCCCACTCGTGGCTGAGTCCTCCTAACTCGAGGAGTAGTCGAAGGGCAACACTTAGTAACTTGGAGCAATCCTCTCCAAGAAGGGGAATTCCAGGTTATATCTGTCTTCGATTGAAGGTGAACCCTACGGGGGTATGGTCGAATCTACAGGTGAAGTAGGCTCATCCACACACCACATGGTGATAATCGAAGGGTGATGGTTATCAGTTGTTGATTGAGTCCTGGGACGTGCTGTGCTAGATCGGACCGTCTAACGTTTGGGGGAGGAATCCTCGCTATGTTCAACACTCACCGTGGAGCGATCCTGATCCTGGTCGGTTAGACCCTTGCCCTTTGAGGGTTTTGGTTCCTCCTCTAGGCGTAATGTTGTAGGGGAGGGGGCTCTCTCATCAACCTTCTCTGTGGCACGGTTCCAAGGGTTTGGTGAAAGATCACTAGAACCGGCATTGCCGTCGCACAAAATGATGTTCCGCTCGTACTCATAGCAGGCATCCATGTCGAGTCATGCATAGTCTGCAAAATTGAACCAATTCTTCTAATTCCACTCTCCTACTGTGAAAGCATTAGATTTGAAAATAAAGACAATTTGTCGAAAATGAATGGAGAAATAGGAGTTCCCCACGGAAGGCACCAACTGTCGATGGTTTAGTAACGAACTTATCAATGGATGTTGGGGGCCCTCCTAGAGTGAAACTTGTGAGGACCTAGGGTATTTAACTAGTAATACTTAACCTCCACGTGGTTCTAGTATTAGTAATCAAATATCCTAAGCCTTGATGGACATGTGCTTCCCAGAATTACGGCACACATACATCTTTCCAAAATCATGCATCATTTCCATACAACATATAATACCAAGTCTAGCAAAAGACATACAATATATAGAGTTATTACAAAAGAGCTGACCGGCCAAATGACAACAAAGTGATAAATAACAGTGGAAGCAAAAGCGTCATAAGATGGCTATGAACAAAAGATGACTGGTTAGCCAACAACCCAAAAGGCAACCGACCGGGCCGCCAAGCTAGTCGCACGATCCGCAACAAAACTCATAGAAGTTGATCCCTTGGGGATCCACTTCCTCCTTTGCAACAACAAAGCAATGCAGTTGAGTACAAAAATATACTCGCGAGACTTACGAGTAACAAGCCTATACATACCTACATGAAAGCTGTAACAAGGGAGATGGTTATATGGTTAATTGGACGCATAAAGCAATTTTCATTTGCAATAATGTAATAGATTGAAGGCAATTTATCAAATCTATTTTTAATCATTGAAATAACAGCGAGGTAACCATAAATAACATAATTAACAATCTAGAGGTGACTAACCTAATAGCCACCACAACATCACGAATCCCCGATTCGTACCACCCATCAAGTTTTAGTTAAAATGTTGTAGTCTAATTCTCACGAGGCGTATCCGAGCGTGTCCATAACCTAGGACGAGGCTATTTGAATAGATTTAACCCTGCAGGGGTGTACCAATGTACCCACACTTCAGACCGCCTTTAAGCCACAAGATTAGCACACTTCCAAAGGTATGCCGGCACGGCTAAGCCCTACGAGACGTTTCCAATATTGTGCATTAACTACGAGCCGCTCGTATGGATAGAAAGCCATATGCTACATTGTGTAACAGCCCTAACTTAGGGTCTGTATTTCCAATGTAAAATTTTGAGTAGAAACAAAAACTTTTGTTGCCTCATGAAATCATTTGAAAGTTTCTACAATTTTCCCTAGCAATTTCCAATCTTTAGAATTTGATTCTTGTGATTGGAAATTGTTGTCAGCCAATTCTTAGCTTTCAAACTTGTGATCATCCTCTGAAATTATTTTTCCTATCATCTTTATCATCCTATCTACCTCCTTGAATTATTTCATAATTTTTAGATTTTGTTTGCTATTTCAAATGGCCAAGTCAAACCAGTTTTGAAATCTGGTCAAACCTCTGGACAGCAGTTTGTGAATTTTATTGGGAGAAGTTTAGTGCATGAAAACTCCTGGAAAAATTACACAAGGTTGTCCTCTGTTCCAGTAAGCTTCCATAAAAATTTCAGAATTTTTGGAGCTCTGGAACTACCTCTAAAAAAATTCCTCAAACCTTCTCTGTCTTTTTAATTCAGAGCTGGAATCACTGTTCCTCAAGCTCGAACCCGAGCCCGACTCGAGTCCGACCGCGCCGCTCGGCTCGATCGCGTCAACTAGCTGCATCGCCCAATCCTGACTCTCCGATGCAAATCGAACGATCCACGTCACGTATGCATTCGACCGGTCCGAATGCATACAGAGATCTCGACCGTCCATCTCAGGTCCAACGGTCGACATCTTCTTGATCAAGCCAGACCATCTCGTCGCGCCGCACCAGTCTCTGGCTCGCGCCGCTTTGCTTCTTTCGCTGACGAGTGGACCCCACCTGTCAGCATCGCCCTCGTCTTCTCCGCGTCTCACCGGAGCTCACGGCCGCGCGCGCATGCTCTCCACGTACCTCGTCGCTGCCACCTATTGCCCGCGTGTCCGTCTCCAAAGCATCGCCGGGGTCTCATCTACCCACCGAGCTCATTCATTTCTTCTCTACCCCATTCTCGTGCCTTCTCCGCCCATTTCTTGGTTTCGGCCGGAGAGGAACCCGAGAGTAGCGCCGCCGTGTTAGCGCCGCCCTTGAGCACGCGACTGCACCACCGTGATCCACACTCGACGCCGCCTCCATTTTGCCCATCCCGGGTCTTTGGCGTCCAGTGAATTGCCAGGAGCGACTTCGTCGTCTTCGACTCCGGCGCTCTCGGCTCCGCAAGCTCAATTGCGTTCCGGTGAGTTTCTAGCTTCGTCACCTGGTCCCTTAGGATCGCCCTGATCCACTGAGTCTAATAGAAGTCTTGTTTTCCTCTTTGGTGCATCACCGAGGTAGCGCAACCAGTTCTTCCTCGGGCTCGGTATTTCGCCGCCGCGGTGATTCCCGCCGCCTCAGACCTCCTTCGCCGGCGTAATCTGGGGCTTATCCTTCCTGGGATCAAGGCGGAGCTGAGGCGCACCTTCCGGGGTCTTCTCGAAGCTCGCAGCGTCTTTTCCGCGAGCACCGCACTTTCTTCTCCGCCTCCGGCCGTCGCGAGCTCATCTCCGTCGACCATCGGGCTCCGCATCACCGTCACCGGGTTCGTGAGATCTTTGCGAACCTTAAGGTACCACTCGCTCGCCTTGAAACCTACTGGTTCGCGAGATCCACTGCGCGGCCGCGCCGCCGTCCCCGTGCGCGCCGGTGAACCGCCGGTGGTGATTAGTTTAGCGCTAATCTTGTTTAGTTTGAGTCTCTGTCTTGTGGGCCCTCTCTGTTAATCGCGTTTAGGAAATCAGTTAATCCAACCGTTCTGTTATACTCTGTGTCGCTGCCATGTGGGTCCATGCTGTCAGTTTAGGATTGTGTAAATTTCGTTATACGTTTTCTCTGTCGGGAAGCGTATTTTATCTGGGCATGTGTTTGAGGATTGCGTTCTGTTAAGCCGAAGACGTATTCTTTGAATACGCCTTCAACGTCACCTTCTTGGTGGTTGTCTGGTCGGTCGTTCGCGTCGCGGCCCTTTGTCGATGGTCGAGGCTAGCTCGCTGTCGGTAGGAAGAGTATTAAATGTTTAAGTATTTCTGAAATGGTTTTCTGTTACTCTGTTAATTCATTTAAACTTAGAAAATGCATAACTAATTCAATTTTTCTCCTAATCGCATGAAACCAGTGCTGTTAAATTTCATTTTAAATGTATTATTTACTAAAATTGTTTTCACCCATGTCTCTGTTAGCAAGAATCTAGTTATTGATTAATTGGTGTATTGTGTATTTTCCAAATTAGAAAATTCATATCTTTCTCAATAATTGTCCAAATCCAGTAAACCCAACTTTGAAAATTTTCATTTTTAGTATACTAAATATCAGGATAGGTTTTAAATACTGTTTCTGTTCATGAAAATTTGTTAAGTAATTAACAAGTGCTTTAATGTGTATTTTAGCTTAGAAAATTGCTAGAAAATTCATCACCACTTCAAATAATTATTTCTCTGTTTCTAAAAATGTGTTAGACCTTTGCTTAGGCTCTTTGTGTGAATTTTGGTATGTTTTGTTGTTGTTGTATGTTTGAGCTTTGTCGATGTTATTCGTTCTTATTTCTTTGTTATTTGTTCAATCGTTAGGCTTCGACATTTGCGGTAACCACAAAGCGATCCTCTGCAGCAGTTGAGCATTACGAGCAACGGCCGTGCAAGCGATTTGATCATGTTAATCCCAGTATTTTAAAGTCTAATATTTTGTTTCAACTGTATGTATGCATCGCTTAATTTGTGTTAAATTGGTTAGTAAATCCTTTAGAGGCATAATCTGTAGGCAAATGATATTCCTCTACTACCTGAGCCTAGGTTATTTCTTTGTGATTAGAGATCATTGGATGATCTCTTGTCACTTAGTAGATCCAGTCAATTTGCTTAGACATGCTTAGCTATCGGTAGAACTGGGCGGTTATCGACTTTAGTCGGTAGCCTTGATCACACAAAAATTATTAAAACTTTATAGTTCAGCACTTTGCTATGTTACTTGCGAAAACTAAAAATGAAAACAAAATGATTTGGACTTGGGCAACGGTATGATTTGTGTGATCTGTTGGGTGTGGTGGAATGGTGCCCGAGTCAGTTAAGGACCGAGTTACTTGCGCCACCGTACTGAGCATTTTGCGTGCTAACCACACTAGAGTATATGGGACCTCTCTTGACCTAGTACTTTGGCGTGTATTGGCTCCGGGTCGCAGGAGGTCGCAGGAGGATGGAGGTGGGAGCATGGTAGTTGTCCAAAAGCTTTATCTGAGTGGGTAGTTGTCTTTCGGCTTTACCATGTAGCGTATGGATTTCTATCCATACGAGCGGCTCGTAGTTAATACACAATATTGGAAAAAGTCTCGTAGGACTTAGCCGTGCGACATACCTTGGAAGTGTGCTTTGGCTTAAAGCGATGCGAAGTGTGGGTACAGTGGTACACCCCTGCAGGGTTAAAACTATTCGAATAGCCTCGTCCTAAGTTATGGACACGCTCGGATACGCCCCGTAAGAACTAGACTACAACATTTTTAAAATTAAAACTTGTTGGGTGGTACGAATCTGGGATTCGTGCTATTGTTGTGGTGACTATTGGGATAGTCACTTCTAGGTTGTTTTTCTTTACTCTTTTGTTATTATTACTTTTACTGTATTTCAACATTAAAAATGAATTGCAAACTTGCCTTTAAACTGTATTACATTATTGCAAACAAATCTGGCTTTGTGCAAATGAAACATATGGCCTCCACCAAATAAGCCTGCATGTAGCCTATAAGCAGTGCGCTAGTTCACACGTCGTGTCTTGCGGGTACAAAGACAATCTTTGTACTCGGTGCTTTGCTTAATGTTTTTGTTGCAGAGGAAGAAGGTGAGCCCCAAGGGCCTCACTTCTGTGAGCTGTGTTGCCGTTTCGTGGGCGACTACTAGGCTTGGCGGTCCGGTCAGATGCCTTGTGGGTTGGAGGCACACTGATTGGCTTTGTTTATAGCCATCTTATGGCACTTTTGCTTCCGCTGTCTTCTTTCTGTTATTGGTGTATCTTGTGGCCAGTCGGCCATTGTCTGTAATAATTTTACTGTTGTTACTTATCGCTTATCAGTGTAATGTTTGGACTCTATGTTTGTAATGGAGTTGATGCATAATTTTGTGAAGAGGTATGTATACTGCTTTCTGGGAAGTATACATATCTCGAGGCTCGGTTTATTTGACTTGTGATGCTAGGACCAGGTGGTTGGTTAAGCATTACAAGCCAAATAAATTGGGGTCCTCACAAAGTTGGTATCAGAGCCATTCTGACTGTAGCAACCCAAGCATAGTCGTCCTTAGGATATTTTGGAAAGGCTTATTTGCAAAATATAAAAAGGGTTTACGAAAACTTAGGCAGATTCTCAGGTTTTACTCCTTATCTATCTTAGCCTTCTACTCTCATCTTACTCTAATTTCAGTTTTAAAACTTGGTTTCTCTCTTTCCTTTCAAAAGATAGTTACTACCAGTTGAATTAGTTTTGGGAGAACCATGGAAGATTAATCTAACTAAAAACTTGTGGGAGTAATAGGGTAAGATGTAAAGTGAGTAGTTATGTGTCCGATTTTTCTTTGGTTGGGCTTTACCTGCTTTGTGTTTGTTTTTGACTGTTTTGGTGAATTTTGGACTTTCTTCTTTGTTAGATTTGTTGCTAACTTGTCTTAGTAAAACAGGATGGTGGGAGAGCAGCGTGGCGATCAAAGAAAGTTGGTCATGATGAGGAGCTTCCCCTCCTCCGACCATGGTCGAGGTTCTCGCCGATCGAGCGAAACCGCATGGACGACAGCGCATCTTGGAGGTTATTGCTAGGAATACCTCCACTCCGGTGCCGGTGGTGGTGGCCACCGACTCGCGGGGACTTGCGAGTTCCTCCGCACGCAGCCGCCGACTTTCTCCGCTCTCGAGGACCCTCTCGATGCGGATGATTGGCTGCGTATGGTTGGCGAAGCTCAACATAGCTCGATGCCAAGCGCGAGGATAAGGCACTCTTCGCGTCCCACCGGCTTGAGGGCGCGGCACTCTCATGGTGGGAGAACTATCTCGCCATGCGGCCGCGGGCCATGTGGTCGCGTGGGAGGAGTTCAGCTTAGCTTTTCGTCGGGCCCACATCCCTGATGGCCTGATGAAGCTGAAGAAGGAGTTTCTCGCGCTCAAACAGGGGCGCAAATCTATGACGGAGTACTTGTACGAGTTTAATCACCTGGCTCGATATGCTCCGGGGGAGGTGGCCTCAGATGAGGCTAAGCAGGAGAAGTTTATGGATGGCTTGTCAGAGGAGCTGCGGGACAGCCGTCTATTGTGGACTTCCCGACTTTCGGGCCTTGGTAGATAAGGCCATTGTTGCTGAGCACAAGGCAAAGCGTTGGGTGAGTCCATAGCGCAAATGGGAGGCCCATCGACCGCACAGCCGGCCTCACTCGTCCTCGGTGGGCGGCACCGAGGCCCGTTCTTTTGCTCCACCGCGCCGAGGCCATCGCGCGGCTCCTCGCCCACCGCAGGCGTGTTTGACCACATGCGCTGCGATCCGGCCAGAGTGGCCTCCGCAATCCGGCGCCGAGGTTATTTGTTTTATTTGCCACAACAAGGGCCATTATGCGAATGCACCCTCGAATGTTGCGGCGCCCTCGTCCTAATGGAGGGCGGCGGGAGTGGTCACCCACCGACGAGAAGATGATTTAGAAGACCTGTGGTGCGGCGTGGTCGAGTCAACCACCTTTTAGCCGAGGAGGCTCGAGGCGCGGATGTCGTGATGGGTACACTTCTTGTCAATTCTCGTCCCGCTGCAGTATTATTTGATTAGAGCATCGCATTTTTTTATTTCAAGATCATTTGCTGCTGCTAGTGGTCTTCTTGTGTTCCTTTGGGGATTACTTTGCTCATCCGCTCTCGGGGTCGGAAATGAGAGGCGATTTACTGATGTCGGGATGTTCCTATCATAGTCAAAGGTGGGATTTTTGGCAAATCTTATTACGCTTTCGATTCGTGAGTCGGATGTGATTCTTGCCATGGATTGGTTGTCCCAACACTTGGGGCAAATCGATTGCGCCGGGAAGATTGTCTATCTCACCGACCCTTGAGCGTAGCGGTCGGATTTTCGCGCGGTGCGCAGGGCCACATCTATGTGCATTAGAAGCGAAGTTAGCCTTGCGATTCAAGATGTTCCGTAGTATCGACTTTGTGGATGTCTTTCACGAAGATTTGCAGGATGCCTCGGTTCGAGATCTTGAGTTTGTCATTGAGTTGCTTCCGGCATCGCTCCGATTTCAAGGCGCGTATCGGATGCCTCCCAATGAGCTAGAAGAATTGAAGAAGCAATTAGGTGAGCTCCAAGCAAAGGGTTTCATCCGTCCTAGCTCATCTCCTTGGGGTTGTCAGGTGATCTTTGTGAAGAAGAAGGACAAGACTTTGCGCATGTGTGTTGATTACCGTCCGCTCAATGAGGTGACGGTGAAGAACAAATATCCTCGCCCGCATCGATGATCTGTTTGATCGATTGTTTGGAGCCAGTGTTCTCAAAGATTGATTTGAGAATGGGGTACCATCAGTCGAGATCGGATCGAGGATATTAGAAGGCGGCTTTCACTACTCGTTATGGTGCATGCGAGTATACCGTCATGTCCTTTGGCTTAACCAATGCTCCAGCTTTGTTCATGAACCTTATGAATTCAGTATTCATGGAGTATTTGGATAAATTTGTGGTGGTCTTTATTGATGATATTCTTATCTATTCCAAGACTGAAGAAGAGCATGCTGAGCATCTGAAGATAGTTTTGGGCAAGCTGCGGGAGCATCAGCTATATGCAAAGTTCAGCAAATGCGAGTTCTGGTTGAAGGAAGTGGCATTCTTGGGCCATGTTCTTTCAGCTGGAGGCGTAGCTGTGGATCCCAGCAAGGTCAGCGATGTTCTATCTTGGGGTCGGCCAAGTCGATCCAGCGATGTGCGGAGTTTTCTCGGTTTAGTGGGCTACTACCGCCGCTTTATCGAGAACTTCTCCAAGATCGCAAAGCCGATGACTGAATTGCTCAAGAAGGACAAGAAGTTTACGTGGTCCTCTGCTTGTGATGAGAGCTTTCAGGAGCTCAAACAGCGATTAACTTCAGCCCCAGTCCTTACTCTCCCTGATATCCACAAGAGCTTCGATATCTATTGCGATGCCTCTCGTCAGGGACTTGGGTGTGTTCTTATGCAGGAAGGCAAAGCAGTTGCATATGCATCGAGGCAGTTGAGACCGCATGAGCTCAACTATCCCACCCATGATTTAGAGCTTGCTGCAGTGGTTCATGCACTCAAGATTTGGCAGCATTATTTGATCGGAAACCGCTGTGAGGTGTATTCCGATCACAAGAGCTTAAAGTACTTGTTCACTCAGCCAGATCTGAACCTCAGGCAGAGGAGTTGGCTGGAATTGATCAAAGATTATGATATGAGTATTCAGTATCATCCTGGCAAAGCCAATGTCGTTGCTGATGCGCTTAGCCGAAAAGTGTATTGCAATACTCTGATGATCCAAGGGCAGCAACCTGCACTTCTTGCAGAATTTCAGCGTCTCAACTTAGGTTTGGTTGAGCACGGTTCCCTTGCTGCCCTGATTGTGCAACCGACCTTGGTGGATCAAATCAAGGCAGCACAGCAATCAGATGATGGTGTCGGTAAAATCAAGCAGAACATCAGGAATGGATCAGCCAAGTGTTGTACAGAAGATGAGCACGGTGTTGTATGGTTTGGGCAGCGTCTCATGGTCCCAAAGGTCCCCGAGTTGCGGGATTTGATTCTTCAGGAGGCCCATGATTCGCCTTTGTCCATCCATCCCGGGGCCACTAAAATGTACAAAGATCTGCGTCGAGATTACGGTGGACTCGCATGAAGCGCGAGATTGCGAGTTCGTTGCGGATGTGACATATGTTGTCGCGTCAAGGCGAGCATCGGCGTCAACAGTCTTCTTGACCTTTGCGATGCGAGAATGGAAGTGGGATTCTGTAGGCATGGACTTCATCACTGGTCTACCCCGTACTCCTTCGGGGAAGGATGCATTATGGGTTATCATTGATCGATTGACGAAGGTGGCTCATTTCCTTCTAGTGCGATCGAAGATTGATGTGAATCAGCTAGCGGATCTTTATATATCCCACATTGTGAGTTTGCATGGTGTGCCCCGGACCATTGTGTCGGACCGCGGTTCTTTGTTCACTTCTCGGTTTTGGCACAGTTTGCAAGAAGCTATGGGGACCCGTCTTACTTTCAGCACAGCCTACCATCCTCAGACCGATGGTGGTCAGACAGAGCGAGTCAATCAGGTGCTTGAAGATATGCTCGTGCTTGTGTTCTTTCCTATGGGAAGAATTGGGAGAAGTGCCTACCTCTCGCCGAAGTTCTCCTACAACAACGACTTCGAGGCTAGTCTCGGTATGGCACCATTTGAGGCTTTGTATGGGAGGCGATCAGAACCCCATTGAAGCCGGTCGGCGGGAGAGCGGTTCTTTGGCCGATTCCATTAATGAGGTGAAAGTCAAGTGCGCTTGATTCGTGAGCACTTGCGCGTAGCTCGATCGAGCGAAGAGCTATGCAGATCGGCGTCGCCGTGAGCTGAGTTTCCAGCCCAACGACTTTGTGTATCTCAAAGTCTCACCTTTGAAGGGACATCGTCGTTTCGGTGTCAAGGGCAAGTTGGCTCCTCGGTATGTTGGACCATATCGCGTCATCGATAAAGTGGGGCTGTTGCTTACAAGTTAGAGTTGCCAGCTACACTTGAGGGGGTGCATGATGTTTTCCATGTGTCACAATTGAAGAAGTGCCTTCGTGTTCCTTTGGAGGAAACGCCATTGGAAAATATCGATGTGCAAGAAGATCTGTCTTATCGTGAGCGTCCCGTTCGCATCCTCGAAGAAGCTGAACGAAGAACAAGGAACCGTGTGATCAAGTTTCTTAAAGTTCAGTGGTCGAATCACTCCGAGGATAAAGCCACTTGGGAGCGGGAAGATCGTCTCCGTGCAGACTACCCGTCCTTCTTTTCCTAGTGATCAGAATCTCGGGGCGAGATTCCTGTAAGGGGGGGAGATTTGTAACAGCCCTAACTTAGGGTTTGTATTTCCAATGTAAAATTTTGAGGAGAAATAAAAACTTTTGTTGCCTCATGAAATCATTTGAAAGTTTCTACAATTTTCCCTAGCAATTTCCAATCTTTAGAATTTGATTCTTGTGATTGGAAATTGTTGTCAGCCAATTCTTAGCTTTCAAACTTGTGATCATCCTCTGAAATTATTTTTTCTATCATCTTTATCATCCTATCTACCTCCTTGAATTATTTCATAATTTTTAGATTTTGTTTGCTATTTCAAATGGCCAAGTCAAACCAGTTTTGAAATCTGGTCAAACCTCTGGACAGCAGCTTGTGAATTTTATTGGGAGAAGTTTATTGCATGAAAACTCCTGGAAAAATTACACAAGGTTGTCTTCTGTTCCAGTAAGCTTCCATAAAAATTTCAGAATTTTTGGAGCTCTGGAACTACCTCTAAAAATTCCTCAAACCTTCTCTGACCTTTTAATTCAAAGCGGAATCATCGTTCCTCAAGCTCGAACCCGAGCCCGACTCGAGTCCGACCGCGCGCTCGGCTCGATCGCGTCAACTAGCTGCATCGCCCAATCCTGACCGTCCGATGCAAATCGAACGATCCACGTCACGTATGCATTTGACCGGTCCGAATGCATACAGAGATCTCGACCGTCCATCTCAGGTCCAACGGTCGGCATCTTCTTGATCAAGCCAGACCATCTCGTCGCGCCGTGCGGACTCGGCTCGCGCCGCTTTTCTTCTTCGGCGAGTGGACCCCACCTGTCAGCATCGCCCTCGTCTTCTCCGCGTCTCACCGGAGCTCACGGCCGCGCGCGCATGCTCGCCACGTACCTCGTCGCTGCCACCTATTGTCCGCATGTCCGTCTCCGAAGCATCGCCGGGGTCTCATCTACCCACCGAGCTCATTCATTTCTTCTCTACCCCATTCTCGTGCCTTCTCCGCCCATTTCTTGGTTTGGTAGGAGAGGAACCGAAAGTAGCGCCGCCGTGTTAGCGCCCCTTGAGCCGCGACCGCACCACCGTGATCCACGCTCGGCGCGCCTCCATTTTGCCCATCCGGGTCTTTGGCGTCCGGTGGTGCGGGGCGACCGTCGTCTTCGACTCGGCGCTCGGCTCCGCAAGCTCAATTGCGTTCGGTGAGTTTCTAACCGTCACTGGTCCCTTAGGATCGCCATCGATCACTTGAGTCTAAGCGAAGTCTTGTTTCCTCTTTGGTGCATCAGAGGCGGCGCAACCAGCTTCTTCTCCGGGCTCGGTATTTCGCGCGCGGTGATTCCGCCGCCTCGGACCTCCTTCGCCGGCGTAATCGGGGCTTATCCTTGAGGATCAAGGCGGAGCTGAGGCACACCTTCCGGTCTTCGGCTCGTGGCGCCTTTCCGCGAGCATCGCACTTTCTTCTCGCCTCCGCCGTCGCGAGCTCATCTCCGGTGACCATCGGACCCCGCGTCACCGTCATCGCGTTCGCAAGATCTTTGCGAACCTTAAGGTACCACTCGCTCGCCTTGAAACCTACTGGTTCGCGAGATCCACTGCGCGGCCGCGCCGCCGTCCCCGTGCGCGCCGGTGAACCGCCGGTGGTGATTAGTTTAGCGCTAATCTTGTTTAGTTTGAGTCTCTGTCATGTGGGCCCCTCTCTGGTTAATCGCGTTTAGATATCTTTAATCCAACTGTTATGTTATACTACGTGTCATTGCCATGTGGGTCCATCTTTGTCGGTTTAGGATTGTGTAAATTTCGTTATACGTTTTCTCTGTGTGAAGCGTATTTTATCCGGGCATGTGTTTGAGGATTGCGTTGTAAGCGAAGACGTATTCTTTGAATACGCCAGCGTCACCTTCTGGTGGTTGCTGTCCTGGTCGGCGTTAGCGCTGGCCTCTTTGTCGATGGTGAGGCTAGCTCGCTGTCGGTAGGAAGAGTATTAAATGTTTAAGTATTTCTGAAATGGTTTTCTGTTACTCTGTTAATTCATTTAAACTTAGAAAATGCATAACTAATTCAATTTTTCTCCTAATCGCATGAAACCAGTGCTGTTAAATTTCATTTTAAATGTATTATTTACTAAAATTGTTTTCACCCATGTCTCTGTTAGCAAGAATCTGGTTATTGATTAATTGGTGTATTGTGTATTTCCCAAATTAGAAAATTCATATCTTTCTCAATAATTGTCCAAATCCAGTAAACCCAACTTTGAAAATTTTCATTTTTAGTATACTAAATATCAGGATAGGTTTTAAATACTGTTTCTGTTCATGAAAATTTGTTAAGTAATTAACAAGTGCTTTAATGTGTATTTTAGCTTAGAAAATTGCTAGAAAATTCATCACCACTTCAAATAATTATTTCTCTGTTTCTAAAAATGTGTTAGACCTTTGCTTAGACTGCTGTGTGAATTTTGGTATGTTTTGTTGTTGTTGTATGTTTGAGCTTTGTCGATGTTATTCGTTCTTATTTGCTGTTATTTGTTCAATCGTTAGGCTTCGACATTTGCGGTAACCCTGAAAGCGATCCTCTGCAACAGGTTGAGCATTACGAGCAACAAGAGAGCGAACAAGCGGTTTGATCATGTTAATCCCGGTATTTTAAAGTCTAATATTTTGTTTCAAGCTGTATGTATGCATCGCTTAATTTGTGTTAAATTGGTTAGTAAATCCTTTAGAGGCATAATCTGTAGGCAAATGATATTCCTCTACTACCGAGCCTAGGTTATTTCTTTGTGATTAGAGATCGCGGATGATCTCTTGTCACTTAGTAGATCCGGTCAATTTGCTTAGACATGCTTAGCTATCGGTAGAATCGGGCGGTTATCGACTTTAGTTGGTAGCCTTGATCACACAAAAATTATTAAAACTTTATAGTTCAGCACTTTGCTATGTTACTTGTGAAAACTAAAAATGAAAACAAAATGAGTTGGACTTGGGCTGCTTGGTATGATTGGTGTGATCTGTTGGGTGTGGCTGGAATGGTGCCCAGTCGATTAAGGACCAGAGTTACTTGCGCCACCGTCTTGAGCATTTTGCGTGCTAACCACACTAGAGTATATGGGACCTCTCTTGACCTAGTACTTTGGCGTGTATTGGCTCGGGTCGCAGGAGGTCGCGGGAGGGATGGAGGTGGGAGCATGGTAGTTGTCAAAAGCTTTATCTGAGTGGGTAGTTGTCTTTCGGCTTTACCATGTAAGCGTATGGATTTCTATCCATACGAGCGGCTCGTAGTTAATACACAATATTGGAAAAAGTCTCGTAGGACTTAGCCGTGCCGACATACCTTGAAGTGTGCTTTGGCTTAAAGCGATCCAAGTGTGGGTACATTGGTACACCTGCAGGGTTAAAACTATTCGAATAGCCTCGTCCTAGGTTATGGACACGCTCGGATACGCCCCGTAAGAACTAGACTACAACATTTTTAAAATTAAAACTTATTGGGTGGTACGAATCTGGGATTCGTGCTATTGTTGTGGTGACTATTGGGATAGTCACTTCTAGGTTGTTTTTCTTTACTCTTTTGTTATTATTACTTTTACTGTATTTCAACATTAAAAATGAATTGCAAACTTGCCTTTAAACTGTATTACATTATTGCAAACAAATCGGCTTTGTGCAAATGAAACATATGGCCTCCACCAAATAAGCCTGCATGTAGCCTATAAGCAGTGCGCTAGTTCACACGTCGATCTTGCGGGTACAAAGACAATCTTTGTACTCAGGTGCTTTGCTTAATGTTTTTGTTGCAGAGGAAGAAGGTGAGCCCCAAGGGCCTCACTTCTGTGAGCTGTGTTGCCGTTTCGTGGGCGACTACTAGGCTTGGCGGTCCGGTCAGATGCCTTGTGGGTTGGAGGCACACTGATTGGCTTTGTTTATAGCCATCTTATGGCACTTTTGCTTCCGCTGTCTTCTTTCTGTTATTGGTGTATCTTGTGGCCAGTCGGCTATTGTCTGTTATAATTTTACTGTTGTTACTTACCGCTTATCAGTGTAATGTTTGGACTCTATGTTTGTAATGGAGTTGATGCATAATTTTGTGAAGAGGTATGTATACTGCTTTCTGGGAAGTATACATATCTCGAGGCTCGATTTATTTGACTTGTGATGCTAGGACCAGGTGGTTGGTTAAGCATTACAAGCCAAATAAATTGGGGTCCTCACACATTGTAAAGCCGAAAGACAACTACCCATCTGGGGCAAAGCTTTCGGACAAGTACAATGCTCCTAAACATCTGCCTCATACGACCTCCTGCAACTCGGAGCTAACACACGTTAAAGTACTAAGTCAAGAGAGGTCCCATTTCCCTCTAGTGTGGTTAGCACGCAAAATACTTAGTACAGTGGCGCAAGTAATTCGGTCCTTGTTGACTCGGGCACCATTCGGTCCATGTTGACTCGGGCAAAATACTTAGTACGTAGAGTTTGCAAACAACATATTAGGCTTTGAAAATAATAGGAGCAATATGATCAAATGATGCAACATTTGCTTGCCTTGCTGGAAGTGCTCTTGCTGCAGAGGATCACTTTCGGGTTCAACAAACTCTTCGGAACCTAACGCAAGAACGCGAAAATCCAATAAGAATGAAGAACACCGAAAGAAACTCAAAATCCAAATCATCCAAATTCCATGAAATTTACACAGCAGCAAGGGCATGATTTTAAATGAATTTAGCAACAAGAATCGTTTCATTTGGACTAAGCATGCAAAAGTTATGGCCTAAACAATTTCTTTCAGCTAGATAATTCGATTTAAATTGATTTTGGGTACTGTTTATGGCACAATTTTTCAGAAAATTTTAGAACCTGAAAATTTTATGGTAGGTAGAACATGGCATTCTAAGAACAATAAAATTGGATTTACTTCATTTGGAGTTAAATTGAATTACTTATGATTTTTCTAAGGTGTGAAACTAGGACATATCATTTTTCGGAGGTAATGACATGAACAAAACATATTCCACATTAATGTATATTATCAGAGGAATTTAAAAAAATTTAGTTTGCTCAATTTGGAGGTACAAAGAATTACTTATGAATTTTTTAAGTTTTAAATGAATTTCTAGACAATATTTAATAGCTAAACAAGTTAATTCAACCCTTATAATTTTCTGGTATAGGACAGTCGCAAAATATATTTTTAGACTTAAGTTTAATTAAATAGAAATTTAACACAATTGGAAACACCTAAAAAGGAGCTAAAATGAATTAGTTATGAATTTTGAAGTTTAATATCATTTTAGGTTGACAAATAAAAGCTAGGATTTAAAACCAACTTATCAAAAAGGAAACGATGTAGATGGCGTCGGGCCATTGATTGCAAATCGAACGACCCAACCGCGAGGGCCGAACGCAACGCGCACAGCGCCACACATCCTCAACCGTTGGATTAGATCCAACGGCCCACCTCGAGGGAGGTGCTCGGGGTCCGAACTTTCCAACGAACGTGGGCCGCAGATCTAAAGATGAACGGCTCGCAGCGAGAGTTCCGATCGGAGGACCGTGTCGGACCCAAAATTACGATTCGGAACCCTCGTGTATACCGCACTAGTCCAGATCACGCTTAGTGCTACAGTGTTAACATAAGTAAATATCGATCCACACAAGCGATAAATAAAGTAAACGATTGGTTTGAATAACAAATAAGGGTTTTGACCTTATGGTCGAGTTTACACTTATTAAGCCACACAGGGCTAACAGAGAAAAAAACAGCAGCGGAACGGAAATAACTCCAGCGTAGATCCCACCAATTCACCACAGGCAACCGACTGGGATCCAGACCTTAACGATCCTCAACCTTCGGCGAACTCCTCCTCGAAAGCAGGCGTAGACTCCTCCTCTTTTGTAGGTTTGGGCGCAAGTTTTACAACAAGTGTGAGTACACAACCGTACTCGCAAATCATACCACAGAATGCAATTTATAGATGCAGGCTTATTACAAAGAAAAAGACTTTTGGGGTTCTTTTGCATAAAAGCAACATTTGCAATTGAATATGAATAATAGATTGAAAGCATAATTTAAAACAAATAGACACTAATAATTTAACAATTGTTTCCACAAAGACACAAAGCTAAACAGAATATTTCACATGGCCATATGATTGAGGTCACACAGCTCCCATCCCAACATTTTTTGAAAACTACCCCTCGTGTGAAATCCCGAGCATGTCCATGATCATGGACGCGCTATTCGAATAGATTGATTTAACACTCTGCGAAGTTGTACACTTTACCCACACGATACAACTAGTGTAACAAGCACTAATCATAACAAAACGGTTCGAAACTTCATCTCAACATTGACACTCCCGATGTGCTTACAAACCGCTATGCCAACCCAAACGAAGCGCTTTGACATAACACACACCGTTGGACAGGGACATGGCGAACCGCCCCGTGATGCGACTACCTTGTAGTACACACCTCCACCCATAGCCTAACCTACCACCTGAGTAATCAATGCCAAGAATCCATAACTTACTAAGTTAGGCCCGTCCCATACCAGGCATGTGGTCGTACAGTAAGACTCAGTTCAATGGCGCACAAAGTTAACTCCTTAATTGACCAAGGCAAGACTTCCATGTTCTAACTAAGTCACAAAGATTATCAAACCCATGCACACAGCTTCCACCATATCACACAGCTTCCACCACTTGCCTCAGTCTAAATCCTTTACCACCCAGTTGGTTTTAGTGCAACACATGCCATCACGAAGTAATAACACATAGCACACAGTTTTACACAAAGTTCCATAGTCACTTAGTCACATTTAATAATTGCAACTTACATGTGATGTGAGACTCGTAGCATGGCTAAGCAATTGTACTCTCATCTAACCAACCCACGTTGGTGCGATAATATTACCAACTAATAACCAATCTAGGGTGACAAGGAAATATGACATACAAGGCCAAGGTGTGATAACAATTTGGATAGTAACTATACCCAAAATATTTAAATAAATAATTAAAGTAGAATGCAATACTTTAACACAAAGTAATTTGAAAACTGGGTTCAAGATGATCAAAGGTATGACTTGCCTTGGAAAAGATCTATGTACTGGTCTTGATCTTGGGGTGCTCCTTCTTCCCCAAAATTCCCCGACGAATCGACGTCTACTCGCAAACGAGACACAAATAAACAAAATAAATAAATAACAGATGCAAAACAAGCTCCAAAAATTAAATAAAAATCTCAGATAAATAGAGCTCGAATTTAGATAAATTTAGAAATTTGAATGGGCTCAATCGGAGTTAGGATGCAAAAGTTATGAGCTCTGGAGGTTTGAAAATCTAAAAGAAACCCTAATTTAGATTTTCTGGAATTTTCCGAATTATTTCTTAACAGAAAAAATCGGATTATTGCGCAAGCACAACATCAGCGAAGGAATTTTGGAAATAAAAGAAATAGAAGAAAATACTAACATGTGGGACCCACATGTCAGAGACACGGCTCACGGTAGACTAGGTCTACCGAGCCGGTTGGATCTAGAACCGGTGGACTGCCCACACACGCGTACACGTGGACGCTGACTGGACGCCACGCACGCGACACGTCGGCGAGGGTGCTGACACGGCGCCGAGGTGGCGCTGACGCGACGGTTAAACGGCGGCGGAGGCTCGGGAACCAATGACAACGGCGAACGGCGGCAATTTGCCGGCGGTGAGTGGTACCAGCGTGTAGCTGAGGTTATGCGAACCTATTGAACCAAATCTGGGTGGTCAAGGTTGACGGAGACGGCCGGCGGCGAGGGTTGAGCGGCGGAGGAGCTTCTGGTTTTGTCGGACAAGGGCTCCGGTGGCGCTCCGGGGATGCGAAGGGCTCCGGGAGGTAGACGCTGTGACAGCGGACTTGGCGGTGCAGATCACGAACACAGGGCGTCACCGGCGGCGGCGCAATTCGAAGAAAATGAATGGCGGCGAGAAAACCCTAAAAGCTTGATTACGGCGGCGGTAGGGCTCTCGGGGCAAAGAGGGTGGCGGCTCTGGATTGTGGACGGCAGGGCTAACCTCGGGGACCTATTTATAGGGCTGGTGCGGCACGAGATAAGGAATCCCCAAATCGAGTCCGAGAAGAAGACGAAACAAATTTCGGAAATCCTGGAGATAAGATACGATTCGGGATAAAGTTTCAACAGAAACAGGTGCGGAGAGATTAGAGATGAGATTTGGCACGATTTCTAGAAGTGGCTCTATTGGAAATCTCGCGTTGTCGTACGGGGCTCGGAGATCAGCAATGGCGGACGGGCGTGGCGTTTGTGAAGACGACGCCGGGCGCGAGGAGGACGACGAGGGCGGCGGGCCCACCTAGCAGTGGAAGCCCACGCACGTGCACGATCGGGATAAGAGAGTCACCGTCCAGATCTGATCGGACGGCCCAAAATCAATGGGACGTTCGGGCAGCTCGGAAGGCACAACGCCATCGGGGACATCAATTTTGATCGATTGGCTCACGATCAATGGGCGTTTGGGATGCCCCGAAAGGCACAACGCCATCGCGCCGTTCAAAGAAAATCGGATGGTCAAGGTTCAACGCGCCCACGCGAAGAGAGAGCGAGAGGCTAACACGTGGGGACCACCTGTCAGCGAGAGGTGGCTCGCGCGTGCGGGGGTTGGGCTGAACAGGGTTGGGCCAAGGGGTTTTGGGCTGAGTTTCGGCCCAAAGGGTTTTCTGAGATTAATAATAGGTTTTCTATTTTGTAAAATACCAGAAATTCAAATAAGCAATAGAAAATAGCAAATGAACTCAGAAAAATTCTAGAAAATTCTAGAAAATATATCTGAGCACAGAGAACCCAAATAAAATAGTTTTGGCTATTTTCCATGTTGGGATTATTCACATTAAATATTTTTGATTGCAAAGTTCAATATTAAGCTTTTGAATTAAATTCAAATAAATCCAAATGGTGAATTTCCCCTACTAACTATTTAAAGGATTTTTTTTAAACTAAGAAAATTGGGATGTTACAGACCGAACGCTCACGCCATTGGAGCCGTAGATCTAAAAATGAACGGCGAAAAGAGATCGGAACACTAAGACCTCGAAAGCGCTGAGGAGGTTTAAACCGTTGGATCTAGATCTAACGGTCCGGAGCTGAGGGGAGGTCCTACAGCTAAGGATCATAAAGGAGGAGGTCCTGAACGACCCAGATCTCCAAGGGGAGATCCTAGATGGTCAAGATTTACTCAGAGGAGGTCCTAGGTGATAAGATCTAAAAGAGGGAAGGTCCGTGACGACCAAGATCTACCAAAGGAGGTCCTGGACAGTCAGGATCTCACGGGGAGGTCCTTAATGAACAGGTCTAACAAAGGGGAGGTCTTGACCGGCTCAGATCTCCATGGGGAGGTCTTCAACGGTCAAGATCTACCCGGGGGTTGATGAGGACATCCCTAATTTGGATACAACCGCGCCTACACACACAGCTGATCCACAACCAATATTACAAGGACCAATTACTCGAGCTCGTGCTCGCCAACTTAATCACCAGGTGAATTCGCTCATAGGGTTATATATTCGAGAATAGATCGCTACCTAATGCAAGTGATTTAATTGTGCTTAGGAACATGGGAAAGGAACAAGGAGAGGTATGTGGAGTCATGGACAAGCATAAGAGGCATAATGGAGGACATCACGTCACTTTGGGTCCGAGCCAAGCAAGAGTTCGAGTTGGGCTCGTTCTGAATTCGAGTTCGGACTGCTGCGACAGCACTAAGTTCAAACGGCTATAACTTCTTCATACGGACTCCGTTTGGGATGTTCTTGGACTTCATTGAAAGCTTATCAAGTCTACTTTCCAATGGATCCAACCTCAGCTTCAAATTCCAACCGAGCTGACCACAATAAACAAAACAATCCACGTCTGTTTTTTTTACCGAGTCAAAAAGGGTGCTGCGCCACCTCCTCTTGGGCCCATGGGCCTTGTAACCCTAGGGGCGTCGTCCACTTCGGCCGCCACCTGGTCGTCTTCCCATATAGGAGCCGCTGTCCCCGGCTAGAACTGGGATTTCGTTGAATTTAGGTTTAGCCATTGTGCAAACTGTTCTTGATTGTGTCGGACGACCACTGTCAAGACAGCCGGGATCCCACTTTTGTTTTCAATACCATCTATACTACAATTTTATTCGCAATATCAGATTGCATACATCTTATTCTTGCTAGTTCTTCGATTGCTCGCAGAATTGAACCTCGTGTTCGTGTTGATCGCGCTTCCATCACGGTCAATAACGCCTGGAGTTGGTTCAACGATTGCTAAAGCGCAAGCGTCGTCGCACGGTTGTAGTCGGATCGCGAGTCACCTCCACCCAAAATCGATAGTTATTAATCTCATCGAAAGATCGCACCCGTCTCCATCAAGTGGTATCGAGCCCAAGGTTGCTCGGTGAGAATTTACTGCTTTTCGTAGTTAGGTTGTTTAATTCGAAAGTCCAAAAAGCCAAAAACTATAGGATTAGATCACCTATCTGCCCAAGACCAATTGCGCCATTGCATCTTTCTTTTGGTGCATTGCATTGTTGAACTTTCGATTGCATCGTCGTGTCCTTTTTGGTCTTAGTGTCTAGTTCCTTTAGAGTTTGAGTTCGCTCACGTTTGGTCGCACCGCTGTGGTTGGGTTCAATCTGCCCCGCCTCCACCACGAGCCATTACCACGACCACCGCGCCGCCATCCATTGCCGCATCCTTCTGTGGCCACCATCCTCCTGTCGCAGCAAGCTACAATCCTCCTGCCGCCTCCACTCCAAGGAAAACCCTAACCAAAAACAAAAGCTTGTTTCAGTTTGTGACAAAAAAAAAGAGAGAGAGAAAAAAAGCCCGTGCACACACGCAGCAACTTCGACCCCAAAAAAGGTCGTTTAGGGCCTCAAAACGGGCCCGCAAACTGAGAAAAAATCAAGTTTCTCAGAATTCGCTCAAAATTGACAGAGTCCCTCTCTAAGTGATTCTAAGGTTCCCCCTACAGACGGCATCCTTTTTCGAGCCTCCGAACTCCGTGTGCCACGTTCTCTAGCTCTGCCGCGCTGTGCTTTCGTTTGTGTCCAGTCTAGTCTAGGACCAGCACTAACCGACGTTGAACGATTTTTCAGCTTGCATTCTCTGATTTGATAGTTGCTAATCCATTGCTACCATACTTGAGCCTTCCCAGCTACACCTTTTCTACAACCGCATGCATCGATCTTCACCGCAATCGCTCCATCTAATCTTCGGAGATACATTGACACCGCTGGTCGCGATCACCCTGCTTGCTTGGTAAGAATTGGTAAGAATTCGATAGAAGGCTTGAGTGTGAGCGACTTTTGAACCACCACATCCTAGTAGTTGCTAGGGACATATACTTGTGATTTGCTAACAATGGCGGGATCTCATGAGCATTCGGATGAGGATACATCTCATACTCCTCGTGCGAAGGGAATCGCACAACATTTCCGACGCCTCATGAACCTTCGTGCGGAGGGTCTTGAGGAAGATGTCAGGTCACGAATGAGCGACTTGCTCAACTTGAGGCGCCCAAATTGAGGCAAGCGCCACGCCGCGCGCGATGGAGAGAGCGCAAGGCCTCACTAACACTTCTTTGGCGGGTATTATGGTGCGCCTTGATGAGATGGCCCATGCATCCACGGTGTTCCCCGCTGCCCGGTGGTAGAGGGACAAGATGAATTCGACTATGTGATCGATACCGAGGCCAATGACATGGGTAACAATAACAACGATCAAGCTCATCGGCAGCCATTTTAATCGACAAGGTATGCGACGAGACCCCACGACGTGAGGTGCGTGACCACGATGATTCTTTCGCTAAGGTTAAATTCATTATGCCCTCTTTTAATGGTAAATATGATCCTCGATAGTTATCTTAATTGGGAACTAGTGTTGATCAAAAATTTGCTTGCCATGAAGTTCCCGAGATTAGACGAGTTAGAGTGCTACTAGTGAATTTACCGATTTTGCTTCTATTTGGTGGAAAGAATATTGCCGTCAACATCCCAATAACATACCTAACAGTTGGGAGGCTTTAAAATTGCTTATGCGGCATCGATTTGTTCCTCATATTATGCTCGTGATTTGTTAAATAAATTGCAACGCTTACGACAAGGTAGAAAGTCCGTGGAAGACTACTATCAAGAAATGCAAATTGGTATGTTGCGTTGTGATTTAGATGAGAATGAGGAGGCATCAATGACTAGGTTTTGGGAGGGTTGAATAGAGAAATTCAAGACATCCTTGACTATAAAGATTACAACTCCATTACTAGATTGTTTCATCTTGCTTGCAAAGTCGAACGTGAAGTGCGAGGACGCGCGACGAGGACACGATCTAACTCTTCCGCAGTCGCACCAACTCATGGACACCACACACATCTACTACCCGGCCATCGATGCACCCCACCGCCACCCTTCAACAACAAGCGTGCCCGCTACTTCAAACTCAGACCACGAGTTTATGAAGCAACCAAATCAGCACCACAAGCGTCTACAAAAACTTCCTCTTCAGTTGCTTCGACAGGACGAACTAAGGATATTCAATGCCATCGGTGCAAAGGCTATGGACACATCATGCGGGATTGTCCAAACAAGCGCATCGATCATACGCGATGATGGTGGGTATTCCTCGCTAGTGATTTTGATGATGAAACATATGCTATGCTTGCAATCGACCTGCAGGACTTGATGACGAATCTGATCATGAGGAGGAACATGTTGGCGCCGAAGATGCCGACAAGTATTTGAGCATTATAGTGCAATGCGTACTAAGTGCTCAAGTTTCTCGTGCTAAGCAAAATCAACGCCATAATTTGTTTCAAATCAAGGGCGTTGCCAAGGAACGTTCGATTCGCATAATTATTGATGGTGGGAGTTGCAACAATTTGGCGAGTATGGATATGGTGGAGAAGCTTGCTTTGCCGACCAACCCTCATCCCCACCCATACCATATTCAATGGTTCAACAACAGTGGTAAGTTGAAGGTAACACGAATGGTGAGAGTAAACTTTTCTATGGGTTCATACCATGATTATGTTGATTGCGATGTTGTTCCTATGCAAGCTTGTTCATTGTTATTAGGACGACCTTGGCAATACGATACTGATTGTGTGCATCATGGTAGGAATAATCAATACTCTCTCATGTTCAAGGGAAAGAAAATTGTGATGCATCCTATGACTCCTAAACAAATTGTTAAAGATGAACTTGCTAGAGCTAGTAGAGAGAAGAATCAGGAGAATGCTAAGAGCGAAAATCAGATTGTAGCAAAAGAACTTCAAACAACATAAAAGAAAGAACCTAAATTTACTCATGTGAAGAATAAAGAAATTAAATTGAAAGGTGCTAGTTTTCTTGCTACCAAATCGATATGACCGAATGGATGCTAGTAATTCTATTTGCTATGCATTAGTTTGCAAAGAAGCTTTATTTTCATTTGAGGATACACCTTCTTCTTTGCCTCCTGCTTGTCACTAACATTTTGCAGAGTACAACGATGTCTTCAGAAGGACATACCACTGGGGTTGCCACCACTTGAGGGATTGAGCATCAAATTGATTTAATTCCCGGCGCATCAACGCCCAACACGCGCACCATATAGGACCAATCCGGAAGAAACTAAAGAAATTCAGCGCCAAGTACAAGAATTGCTTGCTAAAGGGTATGTGCGTGAATCTCTTAGTCCTTGTCTTTATTCCGGTCATTTTAGTGCCTAAGAAAGATGGATCATGGCGCATGTGTGTAGATTGTAGAGCAATCAATAATATCATCATTAGGTATCGTCATCCTATTCCTAGATTAGATGATATGCTTGATGAATTGAGTGGCTCGTTGTTTTCTCAAGGTTGACTTATGTAGTGGATATCACCAAATTCGCATGAAATTAGGCAATGAATGGAAAACAGCATTTAAAACTAAGTTCGGGTTATATGAGTGGTTAGTAATGCCTTTTGGATTAACTAATGCACCTAGCACTTTCATGAGACTAATGAAGGAGGTTTTGCGTGCTTTCATTGGTAGATTTGTGGTGGTTTATTTTGATGATATATTGATATATAGCAAATCCTTAGAGGAACATCTTGACCATTTACGTGTTGTTTTTAATGCCTTACGTGATGCACGTTTATTTGGTAACCTTGAGAAGTGCACCTTTTGCACCGATCGAGTCGCGTTTCTTGGATATGTTGTTACTCCACGAGGAATTGAAGTTGATCAAGCCAAGATTGAAGCAATACGAGTTGGCCGACTCTAACACGGTCACACAGTGCACGGAAGCTTTTAGGACTTGCTGGATTCTACCGCCGCCGTGAAGGATTTCAGCACCATCATTGCACCATTGAATGAGCTCACCAAGAAGGCGTGCCATTTGTTTGGAGCGCCGCACGGAGAACGCCTTCACCACATTGAAAGATAAGTTAACACATGCACCACTACTCCAACTCCCGACTTTAATAAGACTTTTGAACTAGAATGTGATGCTAGTGGAATTGGTTTAGGTGGCGTATTGCTACAAGAAGGTAAACCTATAGCATACTTCAAAGTGAGAAATTGAGTGGGCCTAGTTTGAACTATTCTACTTATGATAAGGAATTATATGCACTATTTGAACTTTGGAAACATGGCAACATTATTTATGGCCCAAAGAATTTGTTATACATTCGATCACGAATCTTTAAAGCATATTCAAGTCAAAGTAAATTGAACCGTAGACATGCAAAGTGGGTTGAATTTATTGAGTCTTTTCCTTATGTCATAAAACACAAGAAGGGAAAAGAGAATGTTATTCTTGATGCTTTGTCTAGGAGATATACCATGCTTTCACAACTTGACTTCAAAATTTTGGATTAGAGACTATTAAAGAGCAATATGTGCATGATCTTTGGTTTTGAGATATATTGTTGAATTGTAAAGAAGGAAAACGTGGAACAAATTTGTCATTAATGACGGGTTTGTGTTTAGAGCTAACAAGCTATGCATTCAGCTAGCTCCGTTCGTTTGTTGTTACAGAAGCGCATGGAGGCGGTGATGGGACACTTTGGCGTGAAGAAAACAGAGGATATACTTGCGATCATTTCTTTTGGCCAAAGATGAGACGAGACGCCGAGCGTTACGTTGCTCGCTGCACTACATGTCAAAGAGCTAAGTCACGACTTAATCCTCATGGTTTATACATGCCTCTACCAGTTCAGCTGCGTGGGAAGATATTTCGATGGACTTTGTTTTAGGATTGCCTAGAATAAAGAAGGGAGCGATAGTATATTCGTGGTTGTTGATAGATTTTCTAAGATGGCTCACTTTATACCATGTCATAAGAGCAATGATGCTGCCAATATTTTGTTTTATTCTTTCGTGAAGTTGTTCGATTGCATGGTGTGCCTAATACTATAGTTTCGGATCGTGATGCTAAATTCCTTAGCCACTTTTGGAGAACTTTATGGGCTAAATTGGGGACTAAAGCTGTTATTTTCTACTACTTGTCATCCCTAAACCGATGGACAAACTGAAGTTGTGAATAGAACTTTATCTACAATGCTTAGGGCGGTGTTGAAAAAGAACTTAAAATTGTGGGAAGAATGCTTGCCTCATATTGAGTTTGCTTATAATCGTTCATTGCATTCTACTACAAAGATGTGCCCTTTGAAGTTGTTTATGGTTTTGTGCCTCGTGCTCCTATTGATTTAATGCCTATTCCATCTTGGATAAATTGAACTTTGATGCTAACCAACGTTTGAATTGATTTTAAAAATGCATGAGACAACTAAGGAGAATATAGAGCGCATGAATGCTAAATATAAACTTCTTTGGTAGTCAAGGAGAAAACATTTAACTTTTGAACCAGAGATCTTGTTTGGTTGCACTTGAGAAAAGATAGGTTCCCTGAATTGAGAAAGTCAAAATTGATGCCTCGGTGATGGTCCTTTCAAAGTGTTAGAAAAGATTAATGATAATGCATACAAACTTGACCTGCCTGTAGATTTTGGGGTTAGTCCCACATTTAACATTGCAGATTTGAAACCATACTTGGGAGAAGAGGATGAGTTTGAGTTGAGGACGACTCAAATGCAAGAAGGGGAGGATGATGAGGACATCCCTAATTTGGATACAACCGCGCCTACACACACAGCTGATCCACAACCAATATTACAAGGACCAATTACTCGAGCTCGTGCTCGCCAACTTAATCACCAGGTGAATTCGTTCATAGGGTTTATATATTACTGAGAATAGATCGCTACCTAATGAAAGTGATTTAATTGTGCTTAGGAACATGGGAAAGGACCAAGGAGAGGTATGTGGAGTCATGGACAAGCATAGGAGGCATAATGGAGGACATCACGTCACTTTGGGTCCGAGCCAAGCAAGAGTTCGAGTTGGGCTCGTTCTGAATTCGAGTTCGGACTGCTGCGACAGCACTAAGTTCAAACGGTCGTAACTTCTTCATACGGACTCCGTTTGGGATGTTCTTGGACTTCATTGAAAGCTTATCAAGTCTACTTTCCAATGGATCCAACCTCAGCTTTAAATTCCAACCGAGCTGACCAAAATAAACAAAACAATCCACGTCTGTTTTTTTTTACCGAGTCAAAAAGGGTGCTGCGCCACCTCCTCTTGGGCCCATGGGCCTTGTAACCCTAGGGCGTCGCCCACTTCCCCGCCGCCACCTGGTCGTCTTCCCATATAGGAGCGCCGCCCCCTGGCTAGAATCGGGATTTCGTTGAATTTAGGTTTAGCCATTGTGCAAACTCTGTTCTTGATTGTGTCGGACGACCACCTGTCAAGACAGCCTTCGGGATCCCACTTTTGTTTTCAATACCATCTATACTACAATTTTATTCGCAATATCAGATGGCATACATCTTATTCTTGCTAGTTCTTCGATTGCTCGCAGGAATTGAACCTCGTATTCAGGTTGATCGCGCTTCCATCATGGTCAATAACGTCTCGGAGTTGGTTCAACGATTGTTAAGGCGCAAGCGTCGTCGTACGGTTGTAGTCGGATCGCGAGAGTCACCTCCACCCAAAATCGATAGTTATCAATCTCATCGAAAGATCGGGCACCCCGTCTCCATCAGGGGTGGTCTTAAAGGTTAAGATCTGCGGGGGAGGGAGGTCCTAAGGTTTTCTTTACAAATGACCAATGGGTGGTCTTTTGCAAAAAGGACCCCAAGGGTGGTCCCGAGGGTGGTTTTTACAAAAATGACTACGGGGGTGGTCTAGTGCATGGAGGTGATCCTAACGGTCGAGATTAAAACCAAGGAGGTCCTTAACGGTCAGGATCAAAGCTGGGGGAGGTCCTAGCAACTAAGGTTTCACAAAGGGAAATCTAACGGCTAAGAGCTAATCTACAGAGATCATTAACGGCTAAGATTAACTCAAGAGGTCCTCGGACTTGTCGAACTTACGACAATAGGACCGTACTCCGCACTTTGCCTGCCGGCTCACCGCCGACGACTCCGGTAGCGGCAGTGCAAACCAACAGGTGCAATATGTGCGCAATACAATTGCGAACACAAAGGGGGCACTCTCGATGGCGGAGCTAGCCTAAAACGCCGGTGTGCCGGAGAGGAGCGGAGGAGCAACTATGGCAAAAACTGAAAACAGCAAAAAGCTTCGCAACAATCTAAACTAGAAGGTGCTCGGGCACTACGGGGCTATTGCGAAAGTACCTGGGCCTGGAGGAGGTCCGAAAGAGGTCAAAGAAGTCCTGGCGGCGGAGACCGATGCCGGAACTGAGGACAACGACGAGGACAGGAGACCGTGAGCAAAGTGAGAAGCTAAAAATGGTGAGAAAGGCTTCGCGATGGCCCACACATAGAGAGAGAGTTGGAGGCGATAGAGAGGTGTGAAAGGGAAGCCAAAGGAGGAGCTCGAGGTCCTCAAATAGCTCGGAGGTCAATGGTGCGCTAGGACAAGGCTTGAAGGCAACAAGACCAAAAGCTACTGTTGCAAGCGAAAAAGAGGAAGGAGTAGGTAAAGCTCAGAGCTGACGCTGACATGGGCAAAAATGAGGGGCTCAGAGCTGTTGTGGGGCTCCACGACGTGACCAGTGCTTGCCCCGCTCACCTGCCATGGTGCACGCTTGCACGGCGCGAGGAGGAAGAAGAACAGAGGAGGTCGGGGATGTCGTGAGCGGTTAGATTTGAGACGGACGGTCTAGATTACTCAAGATCTCCAAAGGTTCAACCCAACAGAGGAGGTCGTGAGCGTTGGATCAAGATCCAACAGCTCAGATTTGAGGTGGCTCTCGGGAGGTCGGAAGGTTCACACGAACGTGGACCGTGCAATGGGGATCCAATGGCCGAAACGCCACGCACCCAACGACCGCGCCCGAGTGCGGCTAAGGGACTTGGCTCGACCAAGTCAAGTGGTTGGGCTCGGGTCTGACTCATGCCCAACAGTGATTTTGAATTTAGGATTTAGAATTGAACAGAACTTTGAGGAATTATTTGAGATAGCAAACTAACTCCAAAAATTCTGAAATTTTTACAGGAGCTTGTTAACTTTGATATTGACCTTATATAAAATTTCCAGAGGTTTTCATGCTGTACATTTCCCTCCAAAAATTCTGCAATGTGCTGAGCTAGGGTTTGACTTAGAGTCAAACTGGTTTGACTGACCTCTTAAAATATTCAAACAATTTCTAAAGATTATGAAATTTTTCAGAGGGGTCATACAATAACCCTAGAACTTAGGAAAAATATTTTCAAGGGATGATCACTAGATAATCCTTTACAAGAATTTTTTAGAGCATCCATGAAATATAAGATGTAAGAAAAGTTTTTAATTTCTACACATTTTATTACATTTGAAACACAGGCCAATACTTGGGATGTTACAAATCTCCCCTCTTACAAGAATCTCGTCCCGAGATTTCGTTTACTCGGGGAAGAAAGACGGGTAGTCCGTACGAAGACGATCTTCCCGCTCCCAAGTTGCCTCATCCTCGGAATGATTCGACCACTGAACTTTAAGGAACTTGATGACACGGTTCCTTGTCCTGTGTTCAGATTCTTCCAGAATACGAACAGTATGCTCGTGGTAGGTCAAATCTTCTTGCACATCGAGATTTTTCAACGAAGTTTCCTCGGTTGGAACACGAAGGCACTTCTTCAGATGGGACACATGGAACACATCATGCACCCCCTCAAGTATAGCTATCAACTCCAACCTGTAGGCAACAGCTCCCACTCTCTCGATAATGCGATAAGGCCCAACATATCGAGGAGCTAACTTGCCCTTGATGCTGAAACACTGATGGCCCTTCAAAGGAGAGACTTTGAGATAAACAAATTCATTGGGCTCAAAACTCAACTCACGGCGACGGCGATCCGCATAGCTCTTTTGCCTGGACTGGGCTGTGTGCAAATGATCGCGAACAAGCTGAACTTGACTCTCGGCCTCATTTATCGAATCTGGGCCGAAGAACTGCCTCTCACCAGTCTCTGACCAGTTCAATGAGGTTCTGCACTTTCTCCCATACAAGGCCTCGAATGGTGCCATGCCGAGACAAGCTTGGAAACTGTTGTTGTAGGAGAATTCGGCGAACGACAAGCACTTCTCCCAATTCTTCCCATAGGAAAGAACATAAGCACGGAGCATGTCTTCCAACACTTGGTTGACTCTCTCCATCTGGCCATCAGTTTGGGGATGGTATGCTGAGCTGAAAGAAAGATGAGTCCCTATAGCCTTTTGCAAACTGTGCCAAAAGCGAGAGGTGAAGGAGAACCACGATTTGACACAATCGTTCTTGGCACACCATGCAAGCTCACGATGCGAGATATATAGAGGTCTGCCAAATGAACCACATCAATCTTAGCCGACACTGGGAGAAAATGGGCTACTTTCGTCAACCGATCAATGATAACCCATAAGGCATCCTTCCTCGAAGGAGTACGGGGCAACCCGGTGATGAAATCCATACCGACGGAATCCCACTTCCAGTCAGGCACTGGTAAAGGCTGAAGAAGACCTATTGGACGGTGATGCTCGGCCTTTACATGACAACACATGTCGCACTCGGCAACGAACTTGGCAATCTCGCGCTTCATTCAGGTCCACCAGAATCTCTGATGAAGGTCCTAATACATCTTTGTAGCCCCGGGATGGATGGACAAGGGGGGAATCATGGGCTTCACGGAGAATCAAACCCCGCAATTCCATGACCTTTGGAACCACAAGGTGCTACCCAAACCACACAACACCATGCTCATCTTCTGAGAAACACTTGGTTGTCCCGTTCTTCATGTTTTGCTTGATTTGATCCACACCAACATCCGATTGCTGTGCAGCCTTGATTTGGTCCACCAAGGTTGGTCACACAACCAAGGTAGCGAGAGAACCGTGTTCAATCAAACCCAAATTGAGCCGCTGAAATTCTTCAAGAAGGGCAAGTTGCTGCTCTTGGAGCATCAAAGTATTGCAATACACCTTCCGACTAAGTGCATCGGTAACAACGTTGGCCTTGCCCGGATTGTACTGAATACCCATGTCATAGTCCTTGATCAATTCCAACCATCTTTTTTGCCTAAGGTTTAGATCTGTTTGGGTGAACAAATATTTCAAGCTCTTGTGATCCGAATGCACTTCATAACGGTTACCGATCAGGTAATATCGCCAAATCTTTAGTTCATGAACCACTGCAGCCAATTCCAAGTCATGGGTTGGATAGTTTAGTTCATGAGGCCTCAACTGTCTTGATGCATAGACCACTACCTTGCCTTCCTGCATAAGAACACAACCGAGTCCCTGACAAGAGGCATCACAAAAGATATCGAAGCTCCTATGGACATCGGGGAGAATAAGAACTGGGGCTGAAGTCAAACGCTTCTTGAGTTCCTAGAAACTCTCATCACAAGCAGCGGACCACACAAACTTCTTGTCCTTCTTGAGCAACTTCACATCGGCTGCGATCTTGGAGAAGTTCTCGATAAAGCGATCTGTAGTAAGTCGCTAAACCAAGAAAACTCTGCACATCGGTGACCGACTTGGGCTGGCCCCAAGAGAGTACATCGCTGACCTTGCTAGGATCCACGGTTATACCTCTCGCTGAAAGAACATGGCCCAAGAATGCCACTTCCTTCAACCAGAACTCGCACTTGCTGAACTTTGCATATAACTGGTGCTCACATAGCTTTCCCATCACAAGTTTCAGATGCTTAGCGTGCTCTTCTTCACACTTGGAGTAGACAAGAATATCATCGATGAATACCTCCGTAAACTTATCCAGATACTCCATGAATACTGAGTTCATAAGATTTATGAATAAGGCAGGAGCATTGGTTAAGCCAAAAGACATGGCGGTGTACTCGTAAAGGCCATAACGAGTAGCAAAAGCCATTTTCGGAATATCTTCAGATCTGATCCTGACTTGATGATACCCCAATCTCAAATCAATCTTGGAGAATACCCGAGCTCCGGTCAACTGGTCAAAGAGATCGTCGATGCGGGGCAAAGGGTGCATGTTCTTCACCGTCACTTCATTAAGCAGACAGTAATCAACGCACATGCGTAAAGTTTTGTCCTTCTTCTTCACAAAGATCACTGGACAACCCCAAGGACATGAGCTAGGACGAATAAAACCCTTCTCTTGAAGCTCACCTAGTTGCTTCTTCAGCTCCTCCAACTCATTAAGAGGCATTCGGTATGGCCTCTTCGAAATTGGGGCGGTACCGGGCAGCAACTCGATGACGAACTCCAGGTCTCGAACTAGAGGCATCCCAGGCAAATCTTCGGGGAAAACATCCGCGAAGTCACACACTGTCGGGACATCCTGAATCTCCAAGGTTGGCTTCACTTCAAGCGGACAAAGATGTGGCCCTTGCAGTTGCAACGAGAACCCAACCTGTTCGCCTGAGGGACTGGTGAGGTAGACAACATTCCTGGCACAATCGATTTACCTCAAATGTTGGGACAACCAATCCATGCCAAGAATCACATCCAAACTCGATGAGTTGAGTAAGATAAGATTCACCAAGAACCCCACTTCTTCGACTTCAATGGGGACATCCTGACATTCTTGATCAGCTCTCATTTTCGAACTCGGAGAGTGCATAAGCAAAGGAACACCCAAAGGAACAAAGTAAAGATCACTAGTAGCAGCAAAAGATCTTGAAATAAAGGAATGCAAAACTCGTGAGTCAAACAATATTGCAGCAGGGCGAGAGTTGACAAGAAGCGTACCCAACACAACGTCGGGTGCCTCCTGTGCCTCCTCAGCCGAGATGTGGTTGACTCGACCACTTCCCACACCCTGGGTCTTCTGGATAGTCTTCTGGTCAAGGGGATGCCCGCTCCCATGCCCGCGTCCTCCATTAGGACGAGGGGCCGCTCTAGTCTTCTTAGGGCAACTGTTAGCATAGTGGCCCTTCTGGTTGCAGGAGAAACAAGTGACCTCGGCAGCCAGATTGTGGAGGCCACCTTGCTGGACCGCAGGTACATGTGGCTGAAACACGGCCTGCAGGGGACGACGAACTGGCACCGACGACCTCGACGGTGGTGAAGCCTGAGAATGGGCCACCGGCCGCCCAACACGGGACGAGAGGTGGCCCATGCGGCACTGGCCTCCCACTTGCGCTTGCGGGAGTCGCCCAGCGCCCTCGCCTTGTGCTCGGTGACGATGGCCTTGTCAAGCAAGGTCTGAAAGTCGGGGAAGCCGACGATAGAGAGCTTGTCCTGCAGCTCTGTAACATCCTCATTTTGGCTTGTGTTTCAAATGTAAGAAATTGAGGGTAAATTAAAACTTTTCTTACATCCTTGTGCTTTTGAGCTTTACTCAAATTTTGTAAAAGGATTTTGGGAAATCAAAATCAAAACCTCCAATATATCAATTCAAAACATCCTTGGGGAAATCTTGGGTCAAACCCTTGAAATAATTTTCTGGTTTTAAGGTTGCCTTGTGACCCTCCGATTTATTTCATAATTTTTGAAATTATTTGAAATATTTTAAGGGCAAGTCAAACCTTGGTCAAACCTTTGAAATCACCTTCTGGAATTTCTTGAGAAAATTTAGTGCACAAAAACCTCTGGACATTTTATGGGAGGTAAACCCCAAGGTAAGCAAGCTCAGTTAAAATTTCATGAATTTTGGAGTTGATTTGATACCTTAATTAAATCCCAAAGTTTCATCTTTAAAATTCAAAACCTAGCGGTTTGCATTCCTCGGTGCGAGTCGGACTCGGGCTCGAGCTAACCGACTTTCGGCCGAGTCAACTAATCGCACAGCGCGCGGCGGCGAAGCGCGCGCGCTCGACCGTTAGATCTCCATCGAACGGCTCGCATCCGTGTAGGCATTCGAACCTCCGATTGCCCTCGATTCTCACCGTTGATTTCAATCGGGCGGTCGACGTTCGCCGATGCCGTGTCAACTCGATCGCGTGTTAGCCCGCGGATGCGATCGGACGGCCGCCGTCGTCGCCTTCCTCGCTCGCGCGACGCTGCGCCATGGCGGAGCGAGCGTGGGCGCGCGATGCCCTACCCCATCCGGCGACCTGCGCAGCGGGTGTCTGCAGCGCATTTAATGCCCGTCCCTCCACCACCCCGATTAGTCGTCGTCTCAACTGCTCCCGTCGCTCACGGCGACCGTAGCGGCAGTGAGGACCCGAGGCGGCCAACGGTGCCTTCTCGCTCTTCCGGGCTACTTAAGCCCCCTGGTCACCTCCTTTGGCTTCCTTTCCTCTCCCCGCAGCTCTCTCTTGCACCCTCTGAGCTTGAGCGAGCCCATACCACCCCAGCGCCCATCTCCGCCATTGCCGAGCTTGGAGCTCCTGTCGCCGACGGTGCTCCAGTGGCTCCCTGACCCCGATTTTTCCTCCTGCTCCTTCCTCTTACCTCTGTGGTACTTAACCCTCACCCTATTTTGGGTTTCCTCTACAGAGGCAGCGGGGATTGGAGTTTTGGAGCTCGTGGCCGCCAGTGTCCCTTTTCTTCTCCGGTGCCGGTAAGACTCCCATTTCCCAATCCATTCCTCCGGGAGCTTCTCTGTGGTATTGCGAAGCTCATGGTACCACCCGGTGTTGCTAGTTTGGCCCAGGTCGGCCCCTCCGCGTTGAGGCATCCCCGCACCGCCGCTGATCCTCGTCGCCGAGCTGCTCCGTTCATCCTCCGTCCACCCCAACCCCGTCATCATCTTCAGTGAACCCCTGGTGAGCTTATGCTCTTCCCCGTTTAGCTTTTGCTGCACCTTGGCCGTGGTTCCCTATTTCGGTCGCGCCGCCGCCGCCGTTAGCCTCCGGCTCGCCGCCGGCTACCGTATGTCCTCCGGTTGGTCGCGTTAAGTCCATAGGACCCCGTCATAGCTTTTGCACCCGTCCATTTGCGCGTAGCTTAGCCATGCCATCGTTTTCGTTTTCGGCCGTAGCATTCCCTCCGCCTCTCGCCGCCGCGCCGCCGCGTCAGGTCGCCATTGGCCTCGCCGCGGTGCCATCCGTGCGTAATAGCGAGGTTTCCATTTACTCTTCCGGGCCTCGCACGAGCTCCTCGCCGGCGACACGCGGCGAGCTCGAGTTTTGCTCGGCTCTGTTGTCGGACGAGCGGCAGCAGCGTCGGGGCGACGTGGCTCGTTAGTGGTCGTCCGATCTAGAGATCTACGGCCCTCAGCTCTCCACGTCGCCGCCCTCTTCTGCGCGCTCAGAGCCTGTGTCGCTCGGGTTCAACCGGGGACGTCCGATCTGAGATCGACGACTCTCAATCGTCCATGTCTCCGGGTGTTAGGAAAATCCCCGAAAATGCTAAGTCCAAAAACTGAAGAACTTTAGGGTCTTGTCATTTTTGTATCTCTGTAACTATAGATCCAAATTAGATGATTCTAATTTTGTTAGCTTCCTTATACCTTGAACTTAAATATAAAAATAATTGTAGACCACGATCAAACCTGGAAAACCGTTTTCAAAAATAGTAAACAAGTGAACTTAATACTGTTTTTCAGAACTTTTAGCAAACTTGTAAAATGCATATCTTTTTATCTATACCTCTTTTTTGTATGAATCCAATTGGATTAGCTTCCACTGCTAGTGTATTTGCTAGGAAAATTGGTTTCACCAATTTTACTGTTTTTAAAAATCATAAGGATCATATTTTAGTTTAATACCCTAAACAATTTAGACAAATCATAACTCTTTCAATATAACTCCAAATGACCTGAAATTTTATATGGCTTATCACTATACCAGTAGGTAGCTACCATAAAAGTTTCAGCTTCAAAATCTTTCTAGAAAATATTTTTGCTACAGTATCTAATTATGGCCGAAAATAGGTTTTTAGGGAATATCTTTTGCACCACAAATCCAAATTAGGTTTTTCTAGTTTCTATGTCTAGGTTTATTCCTATTTTACCTTGTGTATAAATTTCGTCGCATTTGGATAATTTTTGCTTGCTCTTTTGTTTTACTGTTGCTCGTCTTATTGGTTGTTCTCGCTTCTTTTTGCTTTTCGCTTAGGTTTCGACATTTGCGGTAACCCCGAGAACGATCCTCCGCAACAGTTTGAGCAACAGCAAGCAGGCAAGAAGTTTGATCATTTCCCATTGATACCATTACTTTTAAAGTCTAATATTTTGTTTAACTTCTATGTATGCATTGCTATTTTGTCGTTAAATTGATTAGTTAGACCTCTAGTTGCATAATCTGTAGGTAAATGATTATCCTCTACCACCTGAGCCTAGGTTATTTGCTGTGATTAGAGTTCATTGGATGAGCTCTTGTCACTTAGTAGATTTCGGATAAATATTGCTTAGCCATGCCTAGTATCGGTAGTATTGGGCGATCATCGACTTAGTCGGTGATCTTGATCACACAAATGCTATTATTATTCCATTATGTCCAACCCTTGTGTTTTACCAATTTGCAAATCAAAAACTGAAAACAAAAATTATATCTTGGCTTGGGCACAATGGTATGTTGGGTGATCTGTTGGGTGTGATTGGAATGGTGCCTAAGTCCCTAAGGACCGAGTTACTTGTGTCACTAAGCCAAGCGCTTATTGCGTGCTAACCACACGAGGGGGATATGGAACCTCTCTTGACTAAGTACTTTGGGAGGTGTTAATTATGAGCTGGTTGGTGGGTGTGTTCTTGTGTGTGTGTGTGTTTGTGGTGTTGGAGGGGAGCATTAGCAGACCGGTTAGGCTGTCTAATGTGTCCTTCTCCGTGGGTTGCGGCTCTTAATTAGCATTGTCCATTGGAAAGCGCCTGGTTAGACTTAGCCATGCCCGCATACCAAAGGAAGTGTGCTAACCGTGGGTGGTGGAAAGGCGGTCTATCGTGTGGGTACATTGGTACACCTGCAGGTTAAAACTATTCGAATAGCCTCGTCTAGGTTATGGACATGCTTGGTAAGGTCGTGCAAGAACTAGACTACAACCTTTTAACAACTTAAACTTGACATGGGTGGTATGAAGGGTACTTCATGCTATTGTTGTGGTGACTATGGGTTAGTCACTTCTAGGTTGGTGTTGTTCTCTATCTATTGTTATTATTGTCTCTCTTTAATTGAACAATAAAAGTTAATTGCAAACTTGCCTTGAATCTATTACCTTATTGCAAATGGAAACTTGCTTTATTTGAAAATAAGTCCGAGCCTCATCCACTTAAATAAAGCTTACATGTAGTTAATTATAGTTCTGTTATCTCACACGTCGGTCTTGAGTACAAAAAAGTTTTGTACTCATCCGCTTTGCTTAATATTAATTGTTGCAGAGGAAGAAGGTGAGCCCCAAGGGCCTCACTTTTGTGAGCCGTGTTCTTGCGCTGTTTGGGACGATTAGCTTGGCGGTCCGATTGGTTGCCTTGTGGGTAAAGGCACACCGATTGGCTTTGTTTATCGCCATCTTATGGCCATTTTGCTTCATTGCTTAAATTAGTCACTTATGTGTTATTTGGCCAGTCGGCCTCTCTTTTGTAATAACTCTCTTTATATTATCTATGTCTTTCGGTTGTTGCTTTGCTTGCTCTATGTGTATGAATGGAATTGATGCATGATTTTGTAACGGGGTATGTATACTGCAATTCTGGGAAGTATACATATCTCGAGGCTTGGTTTATTTGATTTGTACTATTAGGACCAAGTGGATGGTTAAACAGTACAAGCCGAATAAACCGGGGTCCTCACAAAGTTGGTATCAGAGCCATTCCGACCGTAGTAACCCAAGCTTGGTCGTCCTTAGGATGCATGTAGTTGCAGAGGAAGAAGGTGAGCCCCAAGGGCTCACCTTCTTATTTTCAAAGGGTCAAATAATTTATGAAAGCTTAAGGAAATTCTCAGATTTTATTCCTTACCTATCTTAGCTTTCTTCTCTCATCTTGCTCTAAATTGAGTTTTAAAACTTGTTTTCCTCTCATCTTCTTCTAAAAAGATAGTCGTTATCGATTAATTGGGTTTTGGGAACCAATGAGTTTGGCAAATTGAAGTGTTAGCTGCCCTCTACGAGGTTTTGAAGCTTCCGAGGTTGAAGATTTCGGCTAGGATGCTTGGATGCAAAATCTGGACAGCGATCATTCAGTTTCCGGATAGCAAGCTCAAAGGTTTCTAAATAGGGTAGAAAATGAGAGGTTAATCAACTAAAATTGTGGGCATAAAAGGGGTAAGAAGTGATACTAGTTAGCTAAGTATCTAACACTTATTTCGCTAGTTTAACTTTGCTCTCGAGTAATGTTAGACTTGAAGTAGTGTGCTGAAATTTTATCTTCTCAAACCATGGCTCGTTCATTCAATACGGGTTGATGACATCGAGAAGTTGAGATTTGGTTTGGTGTTTCCCTTGCTGTTTTGGAGCTTCTTTGGAAACATTTAAAGTTTGTTTACTTGCTGTTTTTGGCTTTCGGTTAGGGTGATATCTCATTCCCCTAATCGTTAGCTTTTCACTTTCATCAACTTCTATTATTAGTGCTTTGGTTTCTAACCTAAATTTCTGAACTAGGATGGTGGAGGTACTCGAGCGCCGTGGTCGCGACACAGTTTGGATGAGGAGCTTCGCCTCCTCCGACTGTGGTGAGGTCCTTCTTGGATCGAGCGCAACTGTTCGGAGGACGGGAGGGTCTCGCTGGATGTTATTGCGCGCAACACCTCCGCCCGACCGCCTCGGGATCGGGCGAGGGGAGGACATCGATCTCGTGGGGTTTGGTGAGTTTCTTCGCTTTCGGCCCCACGTTCTCCGTGTCCGAGGACCCATTGACGCGGATGGCTGCGTCGGGTTGAGCGTAGCTTCGACGCGTTGCTCGGTGCCTGGACCAAGACAAGGCACTCTTTGCCTCCCATCAGCTGCAGGGGGCACTCTCCTGGTGGGAGAACTTCTTGGCCATGCAGCCCGCCGGCCACACTGTCTCTTGGGATGAGTTCGGACGGCGTTCGTCGAGCTCACATCCCCGCCGCTTGAGGAAGTCAAGAAGAAGGAGTTTCGCGCTCAAGCAAGGGCGTAAGTCGCTGATGGAGTACTGCATGCGAGTTCAACAACTTGGCTCGTTATGCTCCATCCGAGGTGGCCACCGATGAGGCCAAGCGGGAGAAGTTCATGGAGGGCTTGTCGAGGAGCCGCAAGACAAGCTCTCCATTGTGGACTTTGTCGACTTTCGTGCCTTGGTGGACAAGGCCATTGTTGCCGAGCACAAGGCAAAGGAGCGGGCGAGTCCCGCAAGCGCAAGTGGGAGGCCCAATGTGATGCGCAGGCGGCCTCTCGTCCCGTGTCGGGCCCACCTCAGGCCCGCTCGTGGCTTCACTACCACCGAGGCCGCCGGCACAGCTCCTCGCCCTCCGCAGTCGTGCCCACCGCCACGTGCGCTGCGAACCAGCGATGTGGCCCCGCATCCGTGCCGGTGTCACTTGCTTTTCATGCAACCGAAGGGGCATTATGCCAATAATTGCCCTAACAGATCGAGCGGCCTCGTCCTAATGGAGGACGCGCGTGGAGGTGGTCCTCCCGTGATCGAAGGTTGTCCCCGCTCCCCAAGGCATGGGTAGTGGCCGCGTCAACCTCATCTCCGCGGAGGAGGCACAGGAGGCACCCGACGTTGTGTTGGGTACCCTTTCGGTTAACTCTTTCCCTGCTACAGTTTTGTTTGATTCAGGCGCATCTCATTCGTTTGTTTCTGAGTCTTTTGCTGTGGTGGGGGGTCTTCGTTTTACCCCATTGTTGGTCTCGCTGCTCATTCGCTCTCCCGGTTCGGAGTTGAGAGCTGAGTCTGAGTGTAGGGATGTCTCTGTTGAGATAGAGGGGGTAGGATTCTTAGCAAACCTTATCCTCCTTCGATCGGCGAGCTTAGATGTAATCCTAGGCATGGATTGGTTGTCTCAAAGACATGGGGCAAATTGATTGCGCTAGGAGGCTCATCTACCTTACCATCCCGGCGGGGCAGTTAAGCACCGAAGAAGCTGCAGGATCCGCATCTCTTCGCTTGAAGCGAAGCCAACTCTAGATATTAGTGAAGTCGGTGGTATGTGACTTTGTTGATGTCTTTCCGACGAACTTCGTGGATGCCACCGTTCGAGACCTCGAGTTTGTCATTGAGTTGGTTCCGATCGCCCGATTTCAAAGAGGCCTCACGGATGGACCCAATCGAGTTGGTGGAGTTGAAGAAGCGGTGGTGAGCTTCAAGAGAAGGGTTTCATCCGCCTAGCTCATCTCACGGGATGCTCGGCAATCTTTGTCGAAAAGGACAAGACGCTGCGCATGTAGCGTTGATTACCGTCCACTTAATGAAGTAACGGTAAAGAATAAGTACCCTTTGCCCGTGTCGACGATCTCTTGATCAATTAATCGCAGCTCGAGTTTTCTCCAAGATTGATGTGAGGTGGGATATCATCGAGTTCGGATTCGATCGAGGATATTCCCAAGACGCTTTTTCTACTCGTTATGGCTTGCGAGTATACCGTCATGTCATTCGGCAACCAATGCTCCGCCTTGTTCATGAACCTCATGAATTCGGTGTTCATGGAGTATTTGGATAGGTTCGTTGTGGTCTTCATCGATGATATCCTTATCTACTCCAAGAGCGAGGAGGAACACGCAGAGCATCCGAGGCTTGTGTTGGGTAAGCCGCGAGCACAAGTCGTATGCGGTTCAGCAAGTGCGCATTCGGTTGAGAAGTAGCCTTCAGGCCATATTCTTTCGGGCAGAGGCGAGCTGTGGATCCTAGCAAGATCAGCGATGTGCTTCTCGAGTCACCACGCCGGCCACCGGTTCGGAGTTTTCTTGGTTTAGCGGGATATTATCGTTGCTTTATCGAGAACTTCTCCAAGATAGCGGCCGATGACGGAGTTGCTCAAGAAGGACAAGAAGTTCTCGTGGTCCGCTGATTGCAGGAAAGTTTCCAAGCGCTTAGAAGCGATTGACCATCGCTCCGTTCTTGTTCTCCCCAATATCCGCCGGCTTGATATCTTTTGTGACGCTTCTCGTCGAGGCCTCGGTTGTGTCCTTATGCAAGAAGGCAAGGTAGTGGCCTATGCATCAAGGCAATTGAGACCTCATGAACTCAACTATCCTACCCATGACTTGGAGTTAGCCGCTGTGATCCACGCACTTAAGATTTGGCGACATTACCTAATCGGTAATCGTTGTGAAGTGTATTCGGATCACAAAAGCTTAAAGTATTTGTTCACCCAACCAGATCTGAACCTCAGGCAAAGGAGATGGTTGGAGTTGATCAAGGACTATGACATGGGTATTCACTACCATCCGGGCAAAGCCAATGTAGTTGCGGATGCGCTTAGTCGCAAAGCGCATTGCAATGCATTGCTGCTCAAGGAGCCTCAGCCCACCCTTCTGGAGGAGTTTCAGCGTCTCAACTTGGGTTTGGTTGAGCATGGTTCCCTCGCTGCCTTGGTTGTACAGCCAACCTTGGTGGATCGGATCAAGTCCGCTCAGCAGTCAGATGTTGGAGTGAACCGCATCAAGGAAAATGTCAAGAATGGAACAGCCAAGTGCTTCTCCGAAGATGAGCTTGGTGTTGTGCGGTTCGGGCAACGCCTTGTAGTTCCAAAGGACATGGAGTTGCGGGAGTTGATCCTCCGCGAAGCCCATGATTCCCCGTTATCCATTCATCCCGGGGCCACGAAGATGTATCATGATCTCCGGCAGAGATTTTGGTGGACCCGAATGAAGAGGGAGATCGCAAGGTTCGTTGCCGAGTGCGACGTGTGTCGTCGTGTCAAGGCCGAACATCGCTCGCCCGGCGGACCGCTTCACTCTTACCAATTCCGGAGTGGAAGTGGGATTCGGTCGGGATGGACTTTATCACTGGTCTACCCCGGTCTCCAAAGAAGAATGATGCCATCTGGGTGGTCATCGATCGATTGACTAAAGTGGCTCATTTCCTCCCTGTTAAGACGGACATTCGAGTGGGTCTCCTCGCAGAGCTCTACATAGCCCGCATCGTGAGTTTGCATGGTGTGCCAAAGACAATTGTGTCCGATCGTGGTTCGCTGTTCACGTCTCGATTTTGGCATAGCCTGCAAGAGGCTATGGGAACTCACCTTTCCTTCAGCTCAGCGTATCACCCCCAAACGGATGGTCAGACCGAAAGGGTCAACCAAGTTTTAGAGGACATGCTGCGAGCTTGTGTTCTTTCCTATGGGAAGCACTGGGAGAAGTGCTTGCCATTCGCCGAGTTTTCTTATAACAACAGCTTCCAAGCCAGTCTCGGCATGGCACCATTTGAGGCCCTATACGGGAGAAAGTGTATAACCCCGTTGAACTGGTCTGAGACCGGTGAGAGACCTTTCTTTGGCCCGGACTCGATTAATGAGGCCGAGAGTCAAGTCCAGCTCATTCGTGATCGCTTACGCACAGCTCAATCCAGGCAAAAGAGCTATGCGGATCGCCGTCGTCGTGAGTTGAGCTTTGAGCCCAATGACTTTGTTTATCTCAAGGTTTCTCCTCTGAAGGGTCACCAGCGTTTCGGTGCCAAGGGCAAGTTAGCTCCTCGATATGTCGGTCCCTACCGTATTATCGAGAAGAAGGGAGCTGTTGCCTACAAGTTGGAGTTGCCTGCTTCACTTGCGGGGGTTCCATGTGTCCCAGCTTAAGAAGTGCCTCCGTGTTCCAACAGAAGAAGCTCCGTTGGAAACCCTGGATGTTCAGGAAGATTTGACCTATCGCGAGCACCCTGTTCGCATACTCGAGGAGGCTGAGCGAAGAACAAGGAACAAGACCATCAAGTTCCTTAAAGTTCAGTGGTCAAACCATTCCGAGGATGAGGCTACATGGGAACGAGAAGATCGTCTCCGTGCAGACTACCCCTCCTTCTTTTCCGAGTGAACCAAATCTCGGGACGAGATTTTTGTAAGGGGGGAGGTTTGTAACATCCCCATTTTGGCTTGTGTTTCAAATGTAAGAAATTGAGGGTAAATTAAAACTTTTCTTACATCCTTGTGCTTTTGAGCTTTTCTGAAATTCTTGTAAAAGGATTTTGGGAAATCCAAAATCAAAACCTTCCAATATATCAATTCAAAAACATCCTTGGGGAAATCTTGGGTCAAACCCTTGGAAATAATTTTCCTGGGTTCTAAGGTTGCCTTGTGACCCCTCCGATTTATTTCATAATTTTTGGAAATTATTTGAAATATTTTAAGGGCAAGTCAAACCTTGGTCAAACCTTTGAAATCACCTTCTGAATTTCTTGAGAAAATTTCATTGCACAAAACCTCTGAAATTTTATGGAGGTAAACCCCAAGGTAAGCAAGCTCTAGTTAAAATTTCATGAATTTTGGAGTTGATTTGATACCTCAATTAAATCCCCAAAGTTTCAGCCTTTAAAATTCAAAACCTAGCCGGTTTGCATTGTTTCCTCGGTGCGAAGTCGGACTGGGCTCGAGCCAACCGACTCGCCGAGTCAACTAATCGCACTCGCGGCGCGAGCGGGCGCGGCGCTCTGAGACCGTTAGATCTCCATCAAACGGCTCGCATCCGTGTAGGCATTCGGACCCCTCCGATTGCCCTCGATTCTCGCCGTTGGATTTCAATCGGGCGGTCGACGCGTTCGCCGATGCCGTGTCAACTCGATCGCGTCTTAGCCCTGGATGCGATCGGACGGTGGCCGTCGTCGCCGCTCTCGCTCGCGCGACGCTGCGCCATAGCGAGCCGGCGTGGGCGCAGCGTTCGTCCCATCCAGCGACCTCACAACGGGTGTTCGCAGCGCATTTAATGCCCGTCCACCCACCGCCCGATTAGTCGTCGTCTCAATCGCTCCCGCCGCCACGGCGCATCGAAGCGGCAGTGAGGACCCGAGGCGACCAACGGTGCCTTCTCGCTCTTCCGCTACTTAAGCCCCTGGTCACCTCCTTTGGCCTCCTTTCCTCCCCGCAGCCTCTCTTGCACCCCTCGAGCTTGAGCGAGCCCATACCACCCAGCGCCCATCTCCGCCATTGCCGAGCTTGGAGCTCCTGCCGCCGACGGTGCTCCAGTGGCTCCTCGCCCGATTTTTTCTCCGCTCCTTCCTCTTACCTGTGGTACTTAACCTCACCCTATTTTGGGTTTCCTCTACAAAGCGCGGGGATTGGAGTTTTGGAGCTCGCGGTCGCCAAGGTGCCCTTTCTTCTCGGTCGGTAAGACTCCCATTTCCCAATCCATTCCTCCAGGAGCTTCTCTGTGGTATTGCGAAGCTCATGGTACCACCCGGTGTTGCTAGTTTGGCCCATGTCGGCCCCTCCGCGTTGAGGCATCCCCGCACGCGGCCGATCCTCGCCGCCGGGCTGCCCGTTCATCCTCCGTCCACCCCAACCCCGTCATCATCTTCAGTGAACCCCTGGTGAGCTTAAGCTCTTCCCCGTTTAGCTTTTGCTGCACCGTGGCCGTGGTTCCCTGTTTCGGTCGCGCCGCCGCCGCCGTTAGCCTCCGGCTCGCCGCCGGCTACCGTATGGCCTCCGGTTGGTCGCGTTAAGTCCATAGGACCTCGTCATAGCTTTTGCACCCATCCATTTGCGCGTAGCTTAGCCATGCCATCGTTTTCGTTTTCGGCCGTAGCACTCCCTCCGCCTCTCGCCGCCGCGTCAGGTCGCCATTGGCCTCGCCGTCGGTGCCATCCGGTGCGTAATAGCAGTAGGTTTCCATTTTAGCTCCTTCCGGGCCTCGCCCTGAGCTCCCTCGCCGGCGACACGCCTGGCGAGCTCGAGTTTTGCTCGGCTCTGTTGTCGGAGGAGCGGCAGCAGCGTCGGGGCGACGTGGCTCGTTAGTGGTCGTCCGATCTAGAGATCTACGCCTCGCTCTCCACGTCGCCGCCTCTTCTGCGCTCGAGCCTGTGGTCGGGTTCAACCGGGGACGTCCGATCTGAGATCGACGGCTCTCAATCGTCCATGTCTCCGGGTGTTAGGAAAATCCCCGAAAATGCTAAGTCCAAAAACTGAAGAACTTTAGGGTCTTGTCATTTTTGTATCTCTGTAACTATAGATCCAAATTAGATGATTCCAATTTTGTTAGCTTCCTTATACCTTGAACTTAAATATAAAAATAATTGTAGACCACGATCAAACCTGGAAAACCGTTTTCAAAAATAGTAAACAAGTGAACTTAATACTGTTTTTCAGAACTTTTAGCAAACTTGTAAAATGCATATCTTTTTATCTATAGCTCTTTTTTGTATGAATCCAATTGGATTAGCTTCCACTGCTAGTGTATTTGCTAGGAAAATTGTTTTCACCAATTTTACTGTTTTTAAAAATCATGAGGATCATATTTTAGTTTAATACCCTAAACAATTTAGACAAATCATAACTCTTTCAATATAACTCCAAATGACCTGAAATTTTATATGGCTTATCACTATACCAGTAGGTAGCTACCATAAAAGTTTCAGCTTCAAAATCTTTCTAGAAAATATTTTTGCTACAGTATCTAATTATGGCCGAAAATAGGTTTTTAGGGAATATCTTCTGCACCACAAATCCAAATTAGGTTTTTCCAGTTTCTATGTCTAGGTTTATTCCTATTTTACCTTGTGTATAAATTTCGTCGCATTTGGATAATTTTTGCTTGCTCTTTTGCTTTACTGTTGCTCGTCTTATTGGTTGTTCTCGCTTTTTTGCTTTTCGCTAGGTTTCGACATTTGCGGTAACCCGAGAACGATCCTCCATAACGATTTGAGCAACAACAAGCGTGCAAGAAGTTTGATCATTTCCATTGATACCATTACTTTTAAAGTCTAATATTTTGTTTAACTTCTATGTATGCATTGCTATTTTGTCGTTAAATTGATTAGTTAGACCTCTAGTTGCATAATCTGTAGGTAAATGATTATCCTCTACCACCGAGCCTAGGTTATTTCTTTGTGATTAGAGTTCATTGGATGAGCTCTTGTCACTTAGTAGATTTCGGATAAATATTGCTTAGCCATGCCTAGTATCGGTAGTATTGGGCGATCATCGACTTAGTCGGTGATCTTGATCACACAAATGCTATTATTATTCCATTATGTCCAACCCTTGTGTTTTACCAATTTGCAAATCAAAAACTGAAAACAAAAATTATATCTTGGCTTGGGCACAAGGGTATGTTGGGTGATCTGTTGGGTGTGATTGGAATGGTGCCTAAGTCCCTAAGGACCGAGTTACTTGTGTCACTAAGCCAGCGCTTATTGCGTGCAACCACACGAGGGGATATGGAACCTCTCTTGACTAAGTACTTTGGGAGGTGTTAATTATGAGCGGTTGGTGGGTGTGTTCTTTGTGTGTGTGTGTTTGTGGTGTTGGAGGGGAGCATTAGCAGACCGGTTAGGCTGTCTAATGTGTCCTTCTCCCGTGGGTTGCGGCTCTTAATTAGCATCGCCCATTGGAAAGCGTCTTGTTAGACTTAGCCATGCCTGCATACCAAAGGAAGTGTGCTAACCGTGGTGGTGGAAAGGCGGTCTATCGTGTGGGTACATTGGTACACCCTGCAGGGTTAAAACTATTCGAATAGCCTCGTCCTAGGTTATGGACATGCTTGGTAAGGTCGTGCAAGAACTAGACTACAACCTTTTAACAACTTAAACTTGACATGGGTGGTATGAAGGGGGTACTTCATGCTATTGTTGTGGTGACTATGGGTTAGTCACTTCTAGGTTGGTGTTGTTCTCTATCTATTGTTATTATTGTCTCTCTTTAATTGAACAATAAAAGTTAATTGCAAACTTGCCTTGAATCTATTACCTTATTGCAAATGGAAACTTGCTTTATGCTGAAAATAAGTCAAGAGCCTCATCCACTTAAATAAAGCTTGCATGTAGTTAATTATAGTTCTGTTATCTCACACGTCAGTCTTGCAGTACAAAAAAAGTTTTGTACTCATCCGCTTTGCTTAATATTAATTGTTGCAGAGGAAGAAGGTGAGCCCCAAGGGCCTCACTTTTGTGAGTCAGTGTTCTTGCGCTGTTTGGGACGATTAGCTTGGCGGTCCGGTTGGTTGCCTTGTGGGTAAAGGCACACCGATTGGCTTTTGTTTATCGCCATCTTATGGCCATTTTGCTTCCATTGCTTAAATTAGTCACTTATGTGTTATTTGGCGGTCGGCCTCTCTTTGTAATAACTCTCTTTATATTATCTATGTCTTTCGCTTGTTGCTTTTGCTTCGCTCTATGTGTATGAATGGAATTGATGCATGATTTTGTAACGGGTGTGTATATCGCACTCGGGAAGTATACATATCTCGAGGCTTGGTTTATTTGATTTGTACTGTTAGGACCAAGTGGATGGTTAAACAGTACAAGCCGAATAAACCGGGGACCTCACAAGCTCCTCGGTCAAGCCCTCCATGAACTTCTCTTGCTTTGCCTCATCATGTGGTTGAACTCATGCAGGTACTCTGTCACAGATTTACACCCTTGCTTGAGCGTAAGAAACTCCTTCTTCTTGAGCTTCATCAGGCCGGTGGGAACATGAGCCCGACGGAAAGCGGTGTGAAACTCCTCCCAAGCGACCATGTGGCCAGCGGACTGCATGACGAGAAAGTTCTCCCACCATAAGAGTGCTGCACCCTCAAGCTAATGGGATGCAAAGAGTGCCGTCTCCTGATCTGGCACTAAGCACTGTTGAGCTTCTGCTCAACCAGACACAACCAGTCATCTACGTCGAGAGGGTCCTCGGACCGGGAGAAGGTGGGCGGCTGGGTGCGAAGGAACTCCGAGAGTCCCCCCCGCGACTGATGTCCACCTCCTCCCCCTGATTCGGAGGCACCAAAGGGAGTGGAGGTATTCCTCGCAATAACCTCCAAGATGCGCGTCTGATCCATACGGTTCCACTTGATCTGAGCGAGAACCTCAGCCATGGTCAGAGGAGGTGGAAGGTCCTCATCATGATCAGTTGGCTGACTCTGACCGCTGCGAGTTCTCCTAACCATCCTGTTTCACTAAGATAAGTTAACAATAAGCCCAAAACGAAAGGCAAGGAAAACAATTGCTCACTAAGAAATGAACTCAAATGGCTCAAAAACAACCACAAAATCAGCACAAGATCTCATGTCACAAGATCAACTTCCCGGTACGACTAACTCATATGGAAGGAACGAGGAATCGGTTAGGAAGATAAATTTCAGCACACAACTCTAGATCCAACACAGCCAAAGAGCAAGGTAGACCACCTAAGGGGTGTTAGATACTTAGCAACTAATATCACACCTTACCCTTTTATTCCCACAAGTTTTTTTTGGTTGAGTTAACCTCTCATTATCTACCCTGTTTAGAATCCATGAGCTTGCTGTCCAGAATTCTTGCTTGTTGTCCAGATTTTGTCTCCCAGCTTCCAGCCGAAACTCCCAGCTCCAGAAGCTCCTAATCTTCACCACAAGATAGCCACACTACAAATTTACAACTCTCGTGGTTTTCCCAAAACCAAATTACCCGATAAGCAACTATCCTTTGACAAGGAAGAGAGGAAATCAGCTTTTGAAAACTTGATAAGAATAGGGTAAGATGAGCAAGCTAAGATAGGTAAGGAGTAAAATCTGAGAACTTACTCAAGTTTTCATAAACCACTTGACATTTTGAAACTAAGTATTTCAAAACATCCTAAGGTGATCAAGCTAGGGGCTTCTACGGTCAGTATGGCTCTGATACCAACTTTGTGAGGACCCGGGGTATTTAACTAGTAATACTTAACCTCCATGTGGTTCTAGTATTACTAATCAAATATCCTAAGCCTCGATGGACATGTGCTTCCCAGAATTACGGCACACATACATCTTTCTAAAATCATGCATCATTTCCATACAACATATAATACCAAGTCTAGCAAAAGACATACAATATATAGAGTTATTACAAAAGAGCGGACCAGCCAAATGACAACAAAGTGATAAATAACAACGGAAGCAAAAGCGCCATAAGATGGCTATGAACAAAAGACGACCGGTTAGCCAACAACACACAAGGCAACCGACCGGGCCGCCAAGCTAGTCGCACGATCCGCAGCAAAACTAACAGAAGTCGATACCTTGGGGATCCACTTCCTCTTCTGCAACAACAAAGCAATGTAGTTGAGCACAAAAATGTACTCGCAAGTCTTACGAGTAACAAGCCTATACATAGCTACATGAAAGTCAGAATAAGGGAGATGGTTATATGGTTAATTGGACGATAAAGCAATTTTCATTTGCAATAATGTAATAGATTGAAGGCAATTTGTCAAATCTATTTTTAATCATTGAAATAACAATGAGGTAACCATAAATAACATAAGTAACAACCTAGAGATGACTAACCCAATAGCCACCACAACATAGCACTAATCCCGATTCGTACTCACCCATCAAGTTTTAGTTAAAAGATTGTAGTCTAATTCTCACGAGGCATATCCGAGCGTGTCCATAACCTAGGACGAGGCTATTCGAATAGATTTAAGCTCATAGGTGTACCAATATACCCACACTTTGGACCGCCTTTAAGCCACAAGATTAGCACACTTCCAAAGGTATGCCACACGCCTAAGGCCTACGAGACGTTTCCAATATTGTGCATTAACTACGAGCCGCTGTATGGATAGAAACCCATATGCTACATTGTAAAGCCGAAAGACAACTACCCATCTGGGTAAAGCTTAGGACAACTACAATGCTCCTAAACATCCGCCTCCTACGACCTCCCGCAACTCGGAGCTAACACACGTTAAAGTACTAAGTCAAGAGAGGTCTCATTTCCCTCTAGTGTGGTTAGCACGCAAAATACTTAGTACGGTGGCGCAAGTAATTCGGTCCTTGTTGACTCTGCACCATTCCACCACACCCAAAAGCACACCATCTTACCATTGTACCCAAGTCTAAAACATTTTATTTTCAATTTTAGTTTTCTTAATTAAGCATAGCACAAGGTGCTGGAATAAAGTTATAATGAGCTTTTGTGTGATCAAGGTTATCCACTAAGTCGACAACCGCTTGATTCTACCAAGAGCTAGCAGACTAAGCAACATTACTTGTAAACTACTAAGTGATAAGGGCTCATCCAACAAACCCTAAATCACAACAAGTTAATCCTAGGCTCAGTAGTAAAGGATAAATATTTTTCTACAGATTATGCATCTAATGGGTCAACTAATCGACAATAATTTAACACAAGATAGTAATGCATACGTAGAATTTGCAAACAACATATTAGGCTTTGAAAATAATAGGAGCAATATCATCAAATGATACTATATCTGCTTGCCTTGCTGGAAGTGCTCTTGCTGCAGAGGATCACTTTCGGGTTCAACAAACTCTTCGGAACCTAACGCAAGAACACAAAAATCCAATAAGAACGAAGAACACCGAAAGAAACTCAAAATCCAAATCATCCAAATTCCATGAAATTTACACAGCAGCAAGGGCATGATTTTAAATGAATTTAGCAACAAAAATTGTTTCATTTGGACTAAGCATGCAAAAGTTTTGGCCTAAACAATTTCTTTCAGCTAGATAATTCGATTTAAAATGATTTTGGGTACTGTTTATGGCACAATTTTCCAGAAAGTTTTAGAACCTGAAAATTTTATGGTAGGTAGAACATGGCATTCTAAGAACAACAAAATTGGATTTACTTCATTTGAAGTTAAATTGAATTACTTATGATTTTTGTAAGGTGTGAAACTAGGACATATCATTTTTCGGAGGTAATGACATGAACAAAACATATTCCACATTAATGTACATTATCAGAGGAATTTAACAAATTTTAGTTTGCTCAATTTGGAGCTACAGAGAATTACTTATGCATTTTTCAAGTTTTAAATGAATATCTAGACAATATTTAATACCTAAACAAGTTAATTCAACCTATATAATTTTCTGGTACGAGACAGTGGAAAAATATATTTTTAGACTAAAGTTTAATTAAACAGAAATTTAACACAATTGGAAACACCTAAAAAGGAGCTAAAATGAATTAGTTATGAATTTTTGAAGTTTAATATCATTTTCAGTTGACAAATAAAAGCTTACCGGATTTAAAACCAACTTATCAAAAAGGAAACGACATGGACAGACGTGGGCCGTTGATTGCGAATCGAACAGCCCAACCGCGAGGGCCGAACGCAACGCGCACAGCGCCACACATCCTCAACCGTTGGATTAAATCCAACGGCCCACCTCGAGGGAGGTGCTCGGGGTCCGAACGTTCCAAGGAACGTGGGCCGAAGATCTAAAGATGAACGGCTCGTAGCGAGAGTTCCGATCAGAGGACCGAACGTTCACGCCATCGGAGCCGTAGATCTAAAAATGAACAGCGAAAAGAGATCGAAACGCTAAGACTTCGAAAGCGCTGAGGAGGTCTAGACCGTTGGATCTAGATCTAACGGTCCAGAGCTAAGGGGAGGTCCTACAGCTAAGGATCTTAAAGGAGCAGGTCCTGAACGACCCAAATCTCTAAGGGGAGATCCTAGATGGTCAAGATTTACTCGGAGGAGGTCCTGGGCGATAAGATCTAAAAGAGGAGAGGTCATTAATGAACATGTCTAACAAAGGGGAGGTCTTGACCGGCTCATATCTCCATGGTGAGGTCTTCAACGGTCAAGATCTACCCGGGGGTGGTCTTAAAGGTTAAGATCTGCAGGGGAGGGAGGTCCTGAGGTTTTCTTTACAAAAGACCAAGTGGTGGTCTTTTGCAAAGAGGACCCCAAGGGTGGTCCCGAGGGTGGTTTTTACAAAAATGACTAGGGAGTGGTCTAGTGCACAGAGGCGATCCTAACGGTCGAGATTAAAACCAAGGAGGTCCTTAACGGTCAAGATCAAAGCTGGGGGAGGTCCTGGCAACTAAGGTTTCACAAAGGGAAATCTAACGGCTAAGAGCTAATCCACAGAGTTCATTAACGGCTAAGATTAACTCTAGAGGTCCTTGGACTTGTCGAACTTTCAACAACAGATCAAGACTCGCACTTTGCTCATCGGCCACCACCGCGACTCAAACACGGCGGTGCAAACCAACATGTGCGATATGTGCACAATACAATTGCGAACACAAAGGGGGCACTCTCGATGGCGGAGCTGGCCTAAAACGCCGGCGAGCCGGAGAGAAGCGGAGGAGCAACTACGGCAAAAACTGAAAACGGCGAAAAGCTTCGCAACGATCTAAACTAGCTGGTGCTCGAGCACTACGGGGCTATTGCGAAAGTACCTGGGCCTAGAGGAGGTCCAAAAGAGGTCGGAGAAGTCCTAACGACGGAGACCGATGCCGGAACTGAGGACGACGACGAGGACAGGAGACCCTGAGCAAAGTGAGAAGCTGAAAATGGTGAGAATGGCTTCGCGATGGCTCAGAGGTGGTCCAGGAGCAAGGAATCGAAGAGGAGAGCACCTTACCAGAGCTGGGGAAGAAGACGAGGTTTTCGGCCGCAAAGATCCACAACTCGAATCTGGGCAATCCCTGCAAAGGTGACCCCAGATGGAGTTAGGGAAAAGTTTTGTGACAAACAGAGGTCCACACGGAAGTGAAATACAGGGCAAAAGGACCACTGGAGCACCGAGGTCGACGAGGGCTCCAAGGTCCAGAAATGGCGGAGGAGGTGTTCTCGGTGGTTTGCGAACAAACACGAGAGAGAGAGAGCTGGAGGCGACAGAGAGGTGTGAAAGGGAAGCCAGAGGAGGAGCTCGAGGTCCTAAAATAGGTCGGAGGTCAACGGTGCGCTAGGACAAGGCTTAAAGGCGACAAGACCAAAAGCTTCTGTTGCGCACGAAAAAGAGGAAGGAGCAGGTAAAGCTCAGAGATGACGCTGACATGGGCAAAAAGGAGGGGCTCAGAGCCATTGAGGGGCCCCACGACATGACCAGTGCCTGCCCCGCTCACCTGCCATGGCGCACGCTTGCACGACGCTAGGAGGAAGAAGAACAGAGGAGGTCGGGGAGGTCGTGAGCAGTTAGATTTGAGACGGACGGTCTAGATTACCCAAGATCTCCAAAGGTTAAACCCAACAGAGGAGGTCGTGAGCGTTGGATCAAGATCCAGTGGCTCAGATTTGGGGTGGCTCTCGGGAGGTCCGAAGGTTCCCACAAACGTCGACCATGGGATGGGGATCCAACAGCCAAAACGCCACGCACCCAACGACCACGCCCGAGTGTGGCTAAGGGACTTGGCTCGACCAAGTCAAGTGGTTGGGCTCGGGTCTGACTCGAGCCCAACAGTGATTTTGAATTTATGATTTAGAACTGAACAACATTTTGAGGAATTATTTTAGGTAGCAAACTAACTCCAAAACTTCTGAAATTTTTACAGGAGCTTGCTAACTTTGATATTGACCTTATATAAAATTTTCAAAGGTTTTCATGCTGTACATTTCCCTCCAACAATTCTGCAAGGTGCTGAGCTAGGGTTTGACTTAGAGTCAAACTGGTTTGACTGGCCTCTTAAAATATTCAAACAATTTCTAAGGATTGTGAAATTTTTCAGAGGGGTCACACAATAACCCTAGAACTTGGAAAAAATATTTTCAAGGGATGATCACAAGATTGAATAAGAAAGTTTTTAAAGGGTCAAGATTTAGGTCAAAAGAGGCTTGTGATTTGTATTTCCATAATCCTTTAGAAGAATTTTTCAGAACACACATGAAATACAAGATGTAAAAAAAGTTTTTAATTTCTACACATTTTCTTACATTTGAAACACAAGCCAATACTTGGGATGTTACAAAACTACACAGAAAAGGACACGTGAATTTTATACAAGTTCAGGACTTCTCCTGAGAGAATAATAACCCTACTTCTGTGTTGCTGTATTGATTGTGTTTACAACAAGAAGGAAGTCACTAAAACTAGGGCCTGATGACTTCTATCTTTTGTTGTAGCTATTGAATCTCTTGATCGCTTGATCACTCGATCCTCCTCTCTCCTCTATCCACCGACTTTACTCCTTATATAGCGCATGAAGGGTGATAGTTGTCCACATCAAGAGGCACATTGTCGCTTGATGCAATGCGCACGCTTAAAGCGGTTATTATCAGAGATATATCCCCCCACATTGCCTTGCGGTTATGTCAGAGATAGAGTTTTAATACGTGCAATTATCTCAGAAATAGTGGCACATATTAACTACTGCATGTATTGAACACAGCGTACAAATATCTCTAGTCAATTGAGCCTACATGTCTATAGGCTTTATTGATCATAGAGTGGTCGTAGCTGATCTGGTCGTAGTAAGACTTACGACCATGTGGTGACCGTAGTAGGACTTACGATTAATATGTGGTCATAGAAGAACTTACAACCATAAGGTAATCGTAGTAGGACTTCAATCAATAGGTGGTCGTAGAAGAACTTACGACCATATAGGGTGGTCGTAGAATAACTTATGATCACTAGGTGTGTATGATCTCTCTCATTGTTAATATTGAGGACTGCCTTTGAAGGTTGTATAAGAGACATTATTATATATAATATTACAGATAAATAACTTAATTAATAAAGGTTGATTAGATCCTCGTCACCTTTCATTTTGAACTTGCGAGGTTATGCCACTTAGCATTCCTGAACTTGTGTTGAAACGAAGTTCATCGGATGTGATGTCAACGACTTCGTTCTCTTCGAGTCCGGTGGACTTGTCGCTGGCCCGTTTTGACCGTGTTCATCATCTTCATCACCTCACGCTGACAAAAATAGATTATTCGGGCCCGAGAACGTACCGTTCTCGTGTCTTCACCGGAGCTCCACCATCACGGCTTGCCATCGCCCTCGCCCTTGTCTCCTCTGAGTCGGTTGTGAGAGAGAGAAGTACATTCTTAGTACCAGAGCACGGGCACGGTACTTCTCTCTCTCTCTCGATGATTTGCCAACTCAGCCTCTTCTGTTAGCAAACGGCCAAATAGACTTTTTGCAGGGTGAGTAGCTTTTGCTCTAGCACTAAACATGTACCCCTCTCTCTTTCACGGCTGACTTAGAGGAGGCAAGAGCGAGGGCGTCGGCAAACTGTGACAGTGGAGCTCTAGCGAAGACATGAGCACGGGTGTTCCCAGGCCTGAAGAATACGTTTTTATCGGCGTGAGATGACAGGGATGATGAATATGACCGGAACGGGGCGGCGACGAGTCCATCGGACTTAGAGGGGGCAAAATCGTCGGCATCGATCCGACAAACTTCGCTTCAATCCAAGTTCAAGGGGGTGAGAAAGGAAAAATACAAGTTCAGGGAGTTAAGTGACATCTTGCAAGTTCAGGGGTGTGAGAAAGGAAAATGCAAGTTAAGGAGCTAAATGACATAACCTCGCAAGTTCAGGGGACTGAGAAAAGAAAATACAAATTTAGGGAGCTAAGTGGCACAACCTCATAAATTCAGGGACATACAGTGCAATTTTCTCATACTAATGTGTTAAAAGAAAGTGTAACAATTAAAAAATTATAATACTTTTGAGAACGAATCTATCACTGTAATTTCCATGTGATCATGCATTACTGATATCCTTACATACATTAATAATGTATATCAAAGTTATAAAAATTCGACTACGCACGTTTGAAAACACCACTTGTGTGAGGTGCTTCTATGCTCCACCCCTCCAGAAATGCATGAATTTTAAAGCACCGACGAAAGGGTGGATTCTAACTAAATCACATAGAAAAATGGTAAGCGAAACAGAGTCTGCGGAACACACCGATGGCTGCTAAGAGTACTTAGTCCACAGTCAGGATGAAAATTCACAAATCTTTTAAAACAAACAGAGCACCTAATATAAAGATTTTTTTTTTTGTGGCAAGGGACCTAATATAAAGTTTATGAGTCGCTTATGGACAAAACTGCATGTGAAATGCGCACTGCAAGTCCACAAACGTATATCCTAGCATACTACTAGATAGAAGACATTTTTGTAGGCAATCCATACAAGTGAAGTCAGATCGATCGATCTGTCTGCACCAAATTTTTTTACATATATTTGTGACATGCATGTGATCATCTGGCACGACTTGTCAGGCTATAGCTTTCACAGATAAGCTCTACCCAGGATACATACAGATAGGAAGCAGCAGCCATGCGTATATATGCATATGAAAGTACCGACATGGCTGTATTATTCTACACTGCATTCCAGGTCCGGTCCATGTTTAGATTGACTTCTACTGAGTGACATACAACTCACCAAATGGATTAGTTTATAAGTTCTTGGCTTCTTGCTGTGCTAAAGCAAGGATTTGCGAGGTAAAAGTGGTTCAAGCCTACTTCCTTTTTTGATTTTTGTTGTTAATTTGACTGAGACTAATGCCTTGGTACCAGGGATAGGGTTACCCTGACCGGCGAACCCATTAGCATTTGAATTCCACCCTATGTTGTACTTTTTATTTATAAAGTTTAAGTACGCTTTGGAATTATTTGGAGCTGAATTGCAATAACATATAGTAGATGCTAAGCTAGGTTGAGCGTTCAGTATTTAGAGTATGTACTCGGTACTCCCTCTATTCAAAATACGTGACTTGGACATTGAGAGTGCATCCAATATGTAACTTTGAAAATCAATTTATATAGTATTTTTTTAAAAAAAATACAAAATATTATATTACGAAAGTGCTTTCTTAATTAGTGGTCAAACTAAAAGAGGGATTCACAGTTGGCACCCTCCAATCACACAAGAGTCACCACGAGAAACGTCCGATTATCCATTGGAATTTTGACCACTTTTTGAATACTTAGCTAGATTGGCTGTAGATATGAAAATAATATGAGCATATTTATCTAAAATTTACTTCCATAATACATTATTAATCTCAAAAGTATGAAAAAATTTAGGGCGTGTTTGGTATGGTTCCTACTTCTAGCTTCTTGTTTAGATCTCGTGGTATGTGGAGCTACGTCAATCATCTAGCTTCCCAAAATGACCAGATCCTGATTCCTGGGATGAGTGGAGTAAAAAATGAACTAGCGACTTGGAGCAACCTGTGGGTGGATTCTCATGGGATGCCAGACCACCCGAAACGGAAATACCCTCGGAGTTCATGGAAATTACTCACAATTGCCACTAGTGTACCCTTTTGCTCTCCCACCCTGTCCATTCCTAGTTGAGCGTCTCATGTGCGTGTTAGGTCGAGCAGAGCAGAGGGCAAACACAACAACTTGGAGTGGGCGATCTCGACGGCTTGCACAACATCAACCGGCGATCTCGACAACTTCCACGACAAGCACTAGAGACCTCCCCTTCACCCGCTGCTCTCGTCAAGGTTATCTCTATCTGGCCTATCCCTTTTCTCTACCCTCACCCCTAACCCTAGTCACCGCCACACAGTGGTGGAACCGGGAATTTTGAAGACCTAGGGTGAGGGCTGACCTATTGTGTTGGCTCAGTGGCTCGCCGCGCCACGCTGAGTCTCAACCCATGCACGCGCTTCGCCTTAGCCTCCGCATGTGCTGTGCCTCAGCACTCTTCCGCGTCGTGGCCCCTGCGCCGAGCCTCAGTAGTCGACTAGTCGGTGCCTCACCATTCCCATGCGCGCTCCTCAGTGTTCTCCCTTGCCAGCGTCGCAAGCTGCAGCCCACGGCAGCGCTGCGCCGCAGCACCTGCCCTCGCCCGTGCCGCAGCACCCACCCTCCCGTGCTATAGGTCTCGCGCCACCCCGCCGCCGAACTGGAGCCCGAGCCAAATGAATGGGGAATGATTAGGGAATTAGGGATTTAGGGTTATTAGTGCATCTGCATTTCATTAGGGATTTAGCTTGGGTTGCAACTGGGCCAGCTGCAGCTTGCATTCGACGTGTCTCGGCCCACGGCCACGGCCAACGCCCAACGCGGTGCAGCCGCGCGGCGACTACGGTGCAGCGGCTATGTGCATGTGCCCTCATTTGGTAGTCACACCAACCTCAGAGTTTTTGAGTGCCTGGACAGGAATCGCTAGACACAAGCAAATTCTCTCCAACCTTGGTCATCGATTGTCCTGACACATACATCACCAAGATTGCTATACGAGAGGAACTTTTTAGTGTTGACAAGGAAAAGCCTTCTTAATTATCTCCCACATGCAGCATGTTGACTAGTGTGTTATATATGGCAAGTCAATTACTGTGAGCAGTAGATAATATGAGGTGAAATTAATGGGTGAAATAGTTCATGACTCACTCATGAGGGCAACTGTGAACATGGGCAGGCATGCTTGCTTGGGCGTTTAAGATCGGGTTAGGGGGGGTCGGCCGGCCTGGGAGACCTAGGGCAGCCTCCTCGGTTTGCCCCTAGGGTAGGTCTACCACTGCCGCCACACGTAACCCCAATCGTCGCCGCCGCCTGTGCCTGCCTCCTCCCATCATCCGCTGTCCCCCACAAGTAGCCCCCGCGCCACCAGATCTGAGCCACCGCCACCACCGTCGTCAACTCTAGCCTTCTCTACCCTTAGATGTACCCATCGCATACCCCTCAACCTCCGCCACCAGGACTAATCCTCACTGCCGCTTTTTTGGTATGTCTGTTCATGGGTATTTCCAAATCTGAGGTTGCAGGGGGGTATTTTTTTTGGCTTGTACATTGTGCTACAAAATCTGAACATTTATCATTTGCAATATGCTTTTGTGTTGTTTTGCAAATCTTGGAAAGATTGTATATGCTGGATGATGCTTCCTGAATCAATATACTTCAGTTGTTCATCAATGTACTTTGTTTGTTGTTCGTTAGTGGAGTTTGCAGTACCAGATGGGCTATAATTAGGGTCGTAAACAAGCCGAGCTCGAGTGAGCTTGGCCTCGCAGGCTCAAGCTCGGTATAAGCTCAAGTCGAGCTCGAGCGAGCCTAAGTTGGGGTTTGAGTTTGGACCTAGGCTCGAGCTCGGCTCGAGTAAGCTCGGTAATAGTAAAAAAAAACATGCACAATTTTTAAAAATTAGAAAATGTCGAGTAGGCTCGAGCTCGAAGGAAGCTTGGTAACAGTTAACATGCAGCAATTTTCAACAAGAAAGGAGGATTATTCGAGCATTTTTCAACAAGATAGGAGGGCTATTCGAGAGAAGCTCGATAACAGTTACATTCGAGCTCAACTCATTAAGGCTCGTGAGCTATTCGAGCTCGACTCATTATGGCTTGCGAGCTTGAGATCTCAAGCTTGGTTTGTTTGGAGCTTGAGCAGTTCACGAGCCTCAAGTTTTTCTTACAACCCTAGCTATAATATGAATTAATGGAAACAAAGAATGCTATACTTCTTGCTATTAGTAGTGCTAGGCTACTAGCTACTACTTGCTCATGAACAAGTCTGTTACTGCTTGAACATGAGTTCTGACTTGATGAAATTTCAATACAAATGTGTTACTGCTTTCTCCTTGTACATGAATTTGTATCATTTGCATGATAGAGAACTACATAATTCTTGAGGGTTGCTGGAAAGTGATCCAACAAACCAACAACAAATGTTGTGATGTTTTGTGTACTTCTTTGCAATTTCTTCTGCTACTGGTGAAATGTTGTGTTACTTTGTGTTTAGTGCAGCGATGCATGAGGCGTTGGAGCAATTTTGCATGACATAAAGCAACCTCTGGATGTAGGCGTGTTAGCTTGATGGTTGCTGTGATGCTATATGCATTTGTAGCCGTGCTAGCTGAAAAATTGGGAAGAAAATTGTATATGTCAGTTTGTAGTTGTTGAAGTATTTGCAATGAATGTAATGCAAAAAAAATTTGGCAAGATGAATGCAAAAAAATTCTGCTGGCGAGAACTGTTCTGACACTTTTAGATAGTTTCTTTCTGAGCAAGGCACTCTTTACCAGTCATCTTGTCTTAGTGCCCATGCTCATAATGGGGTTGCCGAGTGCAAACATCGTCATTTGATTGAGACTGCCCGCACTCTTCTTCTTGCCTCTCATGTTCCACCACAGTTCTAGGCTGAGGTTGTTTCTACGGCTGTATATCTCATCAATATGCAGCTTTCCACTACTCTTAAGGGTGCTAGTCGTATAGAGCGTATCTACTCTCGAGCCCCTTGGTACACTCACTTTCGTGTTTTTTGTTGCACTTGTTTTGTTCTGCTATAGTCTCGTGAGCGCACCAAACTATCTGCTCGTTCAGTTGAGTGTGTGTTTCTTGGTTATAGTTTTGAACATAAGGGTTATCGTTGTTATGATTCTTCTGCTCGATGGATTAGGATCTCACGAAACGTTGTCTTTGATGAATCTCGACCTTTCTTCTATCGAGATTCGGCTCATTGTCCTGTTTCCACCGTTGTGACAATTTCATGGTTGTCTCTTTCTAACTCTTCATCTATTTCTCCACTATCACAGTGTTCCCCTGGTCTGTCTCTAATAGTTCCTTCTATACCTCCAACTCCGCCTCTTGTTCCTGCAATACTACCGTCTCGTTTCTCTGGTCTTTACTACTCTAGGCGCCCTTGGCCTGCACCAGTCTCCTCTCTTGGTATCTTGTCGACACTTACATCTGATCCTCCTGATGATGCTCCCTGTTACATCCTTTGTGACCAGACATCCCTTCGACCTCTTAATCGTCTTGGATTTGCTCTGATAGCTCATGCTCTCTCTGTCAATGATCTTAGTTCTTATCGTGAGGTTGCTCCTCATTCTGAGTGGTAGCTCGCTATGGCAGAGGAGCTTGATGCTTTTAGACGTATGGAGACGTGGGATATGGTACCGACACCTGTGCATGTGCACCCTATCACATGCAAGTGGGTGTATAAGATTAAGACCCGGTTTGATGGTACTATCGAGCGCTACAAAGCTTGTATTGCGGCTTGCGCCTTTCAGCAGGAGTACGGTCGTGACTACGATGAGACTTTTGCCCTTGTTGCCCATATGACTACTGTTCACACTCTTGTTGCGGTTGCTTCTGTTCGCCAGTGGTGTATCTCTCAGCTGGATGCTAAGAATGTCTTTCTTAATGGTGTTTTGCATGAGGAGGTCTACATGCAGCCACCACCTGGTTATTATGTTCTCGATGGGCACGTATGTCTTCTTCGTCGTGCTCTTTATGACCTCAAATAGGCTCCTCGTGCTTGATTTGCGCGTTTTACTTTAGTGATTACTGCTGTTGGTTTCACCGCGCCCTACGATCCTCGTTATTTTTGTCCATGTCTCATCTTAGGGTAAGACACTACTTCTGTATGCTAATGATATGCTCATCATTGGTGATGATTCCTCATTCATCACGTATGTGAAGAAGCATCTCCGTGAGCAATTCTTATGGCTGATCTTGGTTCTCTTATGTATTTTCTTAGGATTAAGGTCTCTTCCATGCCTGAGGATTACTACCTCTCCAAGCAGAAGTATGTCCAAGATCTCCTTGATCGGTCTGGTCTGACTAACACTCGTACTGCTGAGACTCCCATGAAGCTATCCCTTTAGCTTCGTGCCACTGATGGTGATCTTCTTGAGGATCCTACTCGATATCGCCATCTTGTTAGGAGTTTGGTGTATGTTGTGAGCACTTATCCTGATATTGCTCATGTTGTTCATATATTGAGTCAGTTCATGGCTCGTCCTACCCATCTTTACTACAATCACCTTCGTGTTCTTCGCTACTTGTGTGGAACTATTTCTCGTCGTTTGTTTTTCCCTAGCTCCAACTCACTACAGCGACCTGGGCTGGTGATCCTTCTAATCGTCGTTCTCTTTTTGCTTACTGTGTTTTTCTTGGCTCCTCCTTGATTGCTTGGAAGACAAAGAAGCAGACTGCATTTTTCCATTCGAGTGTAGAGGCTGAGTTGAGAGCTATGGTAGTAGTGACAGTAGAGGTTACTTGGTTGAGGTGGCTACTTGCAGATTTTGGAGTGTCTATGATGGGACCTCTAACTCTTTTGTCTGATAGTACAGGGGCTATCGCTATTGCTCGTGACCCAGCGAAGCATAAGCTCACCAAACACATTGGTGTGGATGCTTTATACACTCGCTCACAAGTGCAGGAGAGAGTACTTGCTTTACAGTTTGTACCATCAGAGTTACAGATTGCTGACTTCTTCACAAAGCCACAGACTAGGGTACAAAATTTGTATTTTCTCTCCAAACTTAGTGTGTGTGATCCACCATGAGTTTGAGGGGGTGTTAGAATAGGAATTCTTTTGTATGTTCTTATATGCTTTTTGTATTTTCTTATATATGTATAGCATATATCACCTTGTACTCTCTTAAATATATATTGCCCATTGAGTCTCTTAAATATACACATAATATTCATAACAAACACAACCCAGTTTTAAAAGATTATAACTTTTGCATACAAACTCCAATTCAGGTGTTCTTATACTCTTTGAAAAGCTAACTTCAGGACGCACCCAATGGATCAAGTGTTAGATTCGTATTCCATCTGTGTGCACCGCAACATTCTAAACAAACCGATGGTAGAAATTTTCAGACTTTCCTTTCTTTAAGTTCAAGTTATTTAGAGAGTTGTTTCTTGTGTTAGGGCATGTATAATGCGAGATGCTTATATATAAGTGTTTAAAGAAAAGGAGAATATAGCCACGTCATCAAGCACCTATGTAAAAGTTATTTCCTCCAATGAAAACATCTCTTTTATAAGTGTTTAACTGGTTATATTACCTATTAATTATATATAGTTATATACATAAGCACTGATGTCTAATCAAGTATCGATGCTACAAAATAAGCATCTTATCTGTCCAAGAAAAATCATTTTTTCTTTGCTAAGCACCTGCATTGTACATTCTCTCGGGTAGCTTAGGAGGGCTATATTATGGTGTTGTTAGCACCGAATTATGTGGAGATAATATTTTACCCATGTTGAGATGTAAGAACCCCAACAGAATTTTTAATTATATGCATGGTTGCTCCGTGCACGCACCATTTGAATACTTCGTCCTGCAGGTTGACCATTGGAGCCAATGACTCCAATCGAATTCCTTGTTAATTTAGTCAGTCCATCCACCACATCTTTGCAAGCCCCACATGGAGCAGCAACAAATTATCCATTTAAATTAAGCTATACTAAACTGATTAGCCGACGCAAATTCCAATTTGCTTGCTCAAGTCAAGAGTTCCCTAACGAAGCAAAAAAAAAGAAAGGAAGGGGAAAAAACCCCGGCTTCTCTGCTACTAGCAACTCTTTAATGTCCCCGGTCGCTGTCAAATGGCCCCCACTGAAATGTGCAGAAAATATCTACCAGTTTGCCGGCGTATCAGAGATCAAACAATAGATGCACATACACATCGCTACACATGAGCGTTTTTGGGAAAAGCATGTAACTAGCGGCTAAACTTCGTCCACGTTTAATTGCAAGCTTGAATACACCAAACAGGGTTCATCAGTGCTGCTGCAAAAGCTAGCTTGCAGATTAACTCTTGATTGGAATCTCCATTATTTTTTTATATCCAGGATTTCCCATCCAATCTACATTATAGAAGAAGAAACACCTATCCGAAGCACCCACGGAGGAGCTCTTGAATCGTGGCGGGCTAAGAGCCTAAACCTCCTCGTGCACTGCGTGCCTCGCACGTGGTTTAGTATTCGCTTCGTTTAAAATTTTGGGTCCCACCAAAATTGGCGAAATTTCAATATTTTGGTTTCAATTTGTCCAAAAGACCGAATTCAACTTTTGAAATTTGGTCAAAATTTAGTCAAATTTGGCGAAATTCAGATCAAAATTTTACCTTCTCTCGCCAGCAGAGGTGAAGAATTCACCGTCACTCCCGTCAGGCGCCATCCATGCCATCGCCGCCACCCCGCTCTGCCGGTCTTTGCTGTTGTTGCCCCACCGCACGCGCGACCATGGCCTCCACCGAAGCTACCGCTGCCGCGCTGAAGGCTCGAAGGCTCAAAGCTACTGTTGCGCCACCGCCTCATACCCCCACTCCCGCCGTCCTGCGCTATAGGCTACAGTTACGCTGCCGCCTCGTACTCGTCTTTGCTGCTCGGTGCTCCCACTCCCGCCTTCCCACGCTATAGGTCGCAGCCTTACGCCACCGCTGCCTAGTCAAGCGCGTCGCCGCCGCCTTGCTAGACCGAGGCATTTCAGATTAATGGTAGCTAGGCAAAGGGAAAGGGTTCACGGGAGGATAGGGAAAGTAAGGATGGTGGGCCTTTTGGGCCAGTGGGGAGAAGCTGCAGGCCAGACCAAATTCAAATAGACTCAAAAAATTTTGAGCGAAAGGCCCAGAATTCGGGTTGGAGCGAAATGTCCAAAATTTCGACGAAATTTGGAATCCTGTCCCAGTACAGTCCTCCACTGTGCCCCAGCTCAAGCCTCAACAAATCATGAGTGAGACACCCAATGCCAAGCCCTCGGCTCGAGCACGTGCAGGGTCAAGGCGACGACGCTGCCACTAGCCAATCAAGCCCCAGCCCGCTTCTCAATCTCCATTAAATTAAATCGAAGAGATTGATGCTTTTTTCGTGCATCCTTTACTTGCAAACTAACTGTTCAAGATCCTAACCTAACTCCTGAGATCAAACATAAGTACTGTATGAGAGGTTGCCATTTCATCTTCTGGTTTGAAGTAGTATCAAATCTGCCATTTGCCTTTTGAGCTCCTGCTGTAGTTTTTGTGGTGTTTGTGGTCGTTCCGTTTACAACATTGGATATAACCTATGTCAAACCCGTCCCATTTACATCCTTCACCCTACATAAGACTCAGCACCCTTTTTTTCTTTTTTAGAAAGCTCCTCTGATTTATAATAACTAGAGACCTGTGCGCATATTTGCGCGCTCATTGTATGTAGGAGAACGAAGAGAGACAGAGGTTTGCCACCTTGTAGAAACTTTTCAGATGGGTTTACATCCACACTGTAAAAGGTAATAAAAGATTTTCTGATATAATAATTACTTTTATGCATACTGAGATTTAGCGCGAAGGACAGCGTCGTTGGATCTTTCAAAAACAGGAAACGAAGAAAAGTTTTACAAAGAAAAGGGACCTCATATCCCATATAATTAAACTTTGTGTGTATTGAGATTTAAAGATCTACAACCTATTGACACAGCATTACCTAGTGATGTACCAGAGATAATCACTGGTGTCTCTCGTGACATTAAGCTGCTCAAGTAGATCAGTTGTGGTGAGCAGCGGAGCAGCTGCCAATGAATCAACCTACTCATCATACCTCTCCCACATCATTGAAGAGGCCCCATCTGCCCACATTTCCATTTGAGATGTTTGAACGCCAACCTATAGAGACAGCAGAGCAGCTGCCAATGAATCAACCTACTCATCATACCTCTCCCACATTATTGAAGAGGCCCCATCTGCCCACATTTGCATTTGAGATGTTTGAACGCAAACCTATAGAGATGGTAACAGTTTGAATCAGCTAAGCAAACTCATCATATAGTGGATTGAAAAAAAGACTAGAGAGTGACATCATGCCATACTGGGATAAGCACAAGTCAAACTTACCGTTGCAGTGTTAAAAACAACATTTTTGCAAGTAAGAAGGATGCTGATTGACCAAGATGGAAGGCTGTAATGCTCATTGTTGAATACAACTTTTGCACAAGAGTTAGAATTGTGGTTCGCAATAAGAGTTAGAATTGTGGTTCGCAAGGAAAGCTGCACAACCAGATGGAGATCGGAAGACATGGGCCTAAAGTATAGGTATTATATGTAAATGACACGTCAAGCCATATATGATATATACTTCATTGAGGGGAAAGGGCAATCAAGACAGACCTCTTGCATACTTCCAAGGGAAGTCATAGTCGAATCAACAGAAACCAAAGCCTGCTCGCATAACATAACAGCTCTGTGGAGTTCTTTAAGATGCTTGTACTTTGTTTCCCTTACAAGTCATGAATAGTAACAAAGCATAGCTTGAGTAAGAATGGTGTAGCCATCTTGATTATTTAAAAAAAAAAATCCAATATTTATTGTAACAGCCCTAACTTAGGGTTTGTATTTCAAATGTAAAATTTTGAGGAGAAATAAAACTTTGTTGTCTCTTCAAATCATTTGAAAGTTTCTACAATTTTCCTAGCAATTTCCAATTTGTAGAATTTAATTCTTGTGATTGGAAATTGTTGTTATCAGATTCTTAGCCTTCAAACTTGTGATCATCCTCTGAAACTATTTTTCCTAGCATCTTGATCATCCTATCTACCTCCTGAATTATTTCACAATTTTTAGATTTTGTTTGCTATTTCAAATGGCCAAGTCAACTCTGTTTGAAATCTGGTCAAACTCCTGTACAGCAGCTTGTGAATTTTTCTAGAACAATGCAGTGCATAAAAAGTTCTGGAAAAATTATACAAGGTTGTCCTCTGTCCCTAGTAGCTACCATAAAAATTTCTGAAATTTTTGGAGCTCAGGAGCTACCTCTAAAATTCCCAAACCTTCTCTGTCTTTTAAATCAAATTCTAAAGTATGTTCCTCGGGCCCGAACCCAACTCGTGCTCGAGTCCGACCCGCACCACTCGACTCGGTCGCACCGCCTAGCTGCACCCGTGCGAAGTCCAATCGATCGAACCGTCCGATGAAGATCGAACGATCCACGCCGCGTATGCAACCGACTGTCCGAATGCATACACCAATCCCACCGTCCGCTTTAGATCCAACGGTCGGTGTGTTCTCGATCAAATCAAACCACCGTTCGCACCGCTTGTTTGTCGCCGACATGTGGGTCCCACCTGTCAAGATCAACCTCGCCTTCTCCGCACCACCGAGCTCGCGCGCCGCGTGCATGTTTGCCACGTACCTCGTCGCTGCCACCTTTATGCCCTCGTGTCCGGCTGGGAGGCATCGCCGTGACTTCATAAAAGCCCTGAGCTCATCCACTTCTTCTCCTTTGCGTTCTCGTGTTATCTCCGCCCGATTTCTTGTTTCGGCCGGAGAAGGAAACGAAGGTAGCACTGCCGCGTTGGAGAAGCCCTTGAGCCCGCAACCTCACCATCGTGAACCACACTCGGTGCCGCATCCATTTTTCCCATCCCGAGCTCGTGGCATCCAGTGAATCGTCCGGAGCCACTTCTTCGTCCCCAACTCCGTTGGTCTCGGCTCTGCAAGCTTGCTAGTGCTCTGGTGAGTTTCCAACTTCGACACTTGGTCCCTTCGGATCGCATTGATGCACTGAAGCTAATGATGGCTTCATTTTTGTCTTTGGTGCATCGTTGAGGCTGCGCGACCCTTTCTTCTCCAATCACGGTGTTCCGCCGCCGTGGCAATTCCGCGCCGCCGGACCTTCTTCTTCGACGTTATCTTGTGCTTATTGCTCCGGAGTCGAGGCGATTCCGTGGCGCACCTTCCCGGCTTCGGTCTCGTAGCGTCTTCTCGCGAGCCGTAGCTTCTTCTCCGCCTCCGCCGTCGTGAGCCCATCTCCGGCGACCATTGGGCTCCGCGTCACCGTCACCTGGTTCGTGAGGTCTTTGCGAACCTTAAGGTACCACTCACTCGTCTTGAAACTCACTGGGTTGCTAGAACACCGCGCGCGCGCGCGCCGTCCCGCGCGTGTCGACGAGCCGCCGCGGCTTAGTTATCGCTAAACCTGGTTCGTTAGGTCAGCGACTTGTGGGCCTCTCGGTGTTAAACCTGCTTTAGGATTCAAATCTAATCGTTTTAATTCTCGAGTCTCGTTATGTGGGCCCGGAATGTCGCTTAGGGATTGTGTAGTTTTGTTAATCGTTTTCTCTTTCATGAAGCGATTTTTGCCGGGCATATGTGTTAGGATTACGTTACATTGGCGAGACGTATTCTTTGAATACGCCGACGCCACCTTATCTGCGCGTCCGCTCGTCAAGCATTTTCGCGCCCGCTCTGTCGATGGTAGGGCTAGCCGTGCGCCGTAGAAGAAGTATTAAGTGCTTTAGTATTTCGAAATGCGTTTACATTTGTAATCGTTAAATCAATTAAACTTGTAAAATGCATAGCTAATTCAATTTTTATCCAAATTGCATGAAACCGTCTTTGTTAATTTTCTTTTAAATGTATTATTTACAAAAATTAGTTTCATCCATGTCTCTGTAGCAAGAATCGTTAATTAATAAAATGATGCCTTAGGTATCTTCTAAATTAGAAAATGCATATCTCTTCCAATAATTGTCCAAATTCAATGAACCCAATTCAGTAAAATTTCATTTTCAGTATACTAACTATTAGAATAGGTTTTGCACACTTTTCGTTCGTGAAAATCTGTTAAGTAATTAACTAGTGCTTGTTGTGTTTTTAGCTTAGAAAATTCATAGAAAATTATTAATAACTTAAAATGAATTGTTCTCTGTTTCTGAAATTTTGTTATTTCATGCTTAGGCTGCTGTGTGAGTTTTGGCTTGTTTTGATGTTGTTGTATGTTTGAGTTTTGTCGTGTTATTCGTTCTATTTGCTGTTATGTTCGATCGTTAGGCTTCGATATTTGCGGCAACCCTGAGGACGATCCTCCGCACCTTATTGAGCAACAGCACCCAGGCAAGCAGTTTGATCATTCCTATCCCAGTATTTTAAAGTCTAATATTTTGTTTCAGCTGTATGTATGCATTGCTTAATTTGTGTTAAATTGATTAGTTAAATCCGTAGCTGCATATCCTGTAGACAAAATATTGATCTCTACTACCTGAGCCTAGGTTATTTGCTGTGATTAGAGGTGGATGGTCTCTTGTCACTTAGTAGATCCGGTCAAATTGCTTAGATATGCTTAGCTATCAAGAGAATCAAGCGGTTATCGACTTTAGTCGGTAACCTTGATCACACAAAATTTACTATAACTTATTGTTTCAGCATTTTTGCTATGTTTAATTGAAAAACTAAAACTGAAAACCAAAAATGATTTAGACTTGGGCACAACGGTATGATTGGTGTGATCTGTTGGGTGTGACTGGAATGGTGCCCGAGTCAACAAGGACCGAACATCTTGTTACACTGAACCAAGCATTTTGCGTGCTAACCACACTAGAGTATATGGGACCTCTCTTGACCTAGTACTTTGGCGTGTATTGGCTCCGGTCGCAGGAGGTCGCAGGAGGGATGGAGGTGGGAGCATGGTAGTTGTCCTAAAAGCTTTATCCTGAGTGGGTAGTTGTCTTTCGGCTTTACCATGTAAGCGTATGGGTTTCTATCCATACGAGCTGCTCGTAGTTAATACACAATATTGGAAACAGTCTCGTAGGACTTAGTCAGGCTGCATACCTTGGAAGTGTGTTTTGGCTTAAAGGCGATCCAAGTGTGGGTACATTGGTACACCTGCAGGTTCAAACTATTCGAATAGCCTCGCCCTAGGTTATGGACACGCTTGGCAAGGTCTTCCAAGAGTTAGACTACAACATTTAAATTAAAACTTGATGGGTGGTACGAACTGGGATTCGTGCTATTGTTGTGGTGACTATTGGGATAGTCACTTCTAGGATGTTTTTACTTACTCTTTTGCTATTATTATCCCATCAGATTTCAACATTAAAAATGAATTGCAAACTTGCCTTTAAAGCTGTATTACATTATTGCAAATGAAAATTGGCTTTATGCAAATGAACCATATGACCTCCACCAAACAAGCTCGCATGTAGCATATGAACAGTGCGCTAGTTCACACGTCAGTCTTGCGGGTACAAAGACAATCTTTGTACTCAGGTGCTTTGCTTAATGTTTTTGTTGCAGAGGAAGAAGGTGAGCCTCAGGGGCCTCACTTCTGTGAGCTGTGCTGTCGCTTCGTGGGTGACGACTAGTCTTGGCGTTCCGGTCAGATGCCTTGTGGGTTGGAGGCACACTGATTGGCTTTGTTTATAGCCATCTTATGGCACTTTTGCTTCCGCTGTCGTTGTTGTCTATTTGTGTATCTTGTGGCCTGTCGGCCTATGTCTGTAATATTGTTACTATTTGTTTATCTTCCGCTTGTAGTTTGATGTTTGGACTCTATGTTTGGAATGGAGTTGATGCATACTTTTGTTGTGAGGTGTATACCGCTCGGGAAGTATACATATCTCGGGATCGATTTATTTGATTTGTGATGCTAGGACCAGGTGGTTGGTTAAGCATTACAAACCAAATAAATTGGGGTCCTCACAAAGTTGGTATCAGAGCCATTCTGACCGTAGCAACCCAAGCATAGTCGTCCTTAGGATATTTTGAAAGTCTTATTTTCAAATTATAAAAAGGTTTATGAAACCTAGGCAGATTCTCAGATTTTATTCCTTACCTATCTTAGCTTTCTACTCTCACCTTACTCTAATTTGAGTTTTGAGAACTTGGTTTCTCTTCCCTTTTCAAAAGGTAGTTACTTAGCCGGTGGAATTAGTTTTGGGAGAACTATGGAAAATCGTGGGAGTAATAGGGTAAGATGTAAAGTGAGTAGTTATATGTCCGATTTTTGCCGGTCGGACTTTATCTGCGTTGTGTTTGTTTCTCGCTGCTTTGAAGAAATTTCGGCTTTCTTGCTTTTAAATTGTTGCTAACTTGTTTTAGTGGAACAGATGGTCGCGGAACCCGTAGTGGTCGGAATCACCGGTGGTCATGATGAGGAGCTTCCTCCTCCGACCATGGTGAGGTTCTCGCCGATCGAGCGAAACCGCATGGACGACGCGCATCTTGGAGGTTATTGCTAGGAATACCTCCACTCGCCGTGGTGGCGCCACCGCACTCGCGGGGACTTGCAGAGTTCCTCCGTACGCAGCCGCCGACTTTCTCCCGCTCCGAGGACCCTCTCGATGCAGATGATTGGCTGCGCATGGTTGAGCGAAAGCTCAACATAGCTCAGTGCCAGGCGCAGGATAAGGCACTCTTCGCGTCCCACCAGCTTGAGGGCGCAGCACTCTCATGGTGGGAGAACTATCTCGCCATGCGCCCGCGCCATGTGGTCGCGTGGGAAGAGTTCGATCGCTTTTCGTCGGGCCCACATCCCCGATGGCCGATGAAGTCAAGAAGAAGGAGTTTCGTGCTCAAGCAAGGGCGCAAATCTGTGACGGAGTACCTGTACGAGTTCAATCATCTCGCTCGTTATGCTCCGGGAGAGGTGGCCTCTGATGAGGCTAAGCAGGAGAAGTTTATGGATGGCTTGTCTGAGGAGCTGCAGGACAAGCTATCTATTGTGGACTTCTCACTTTCGTGCCTTGGTAGATAAGGCCATTGTTCTTGAGCATAAGGCGAAGGCGCTGGCGAGTCCCGCATAGCGCAAATGGGAGGCGATCGTCTACTCACACCGGCCTCGTTCGTCCTCTCGGCCGGCCAGACTGTGGCTCGTTCTTTTGCTCCACCGCGCCGAGGCCATCGCACGACTCCCGCCCACCACAGCCGTGTTTCACCACGTGGCGCCGCGATCCAAGACAGCGGCCTCCGCAATCCGGCGGCCGAGGTCACTTGTTTTCGCGCCACAACAAGGGCCATTATGCGAATGCTCGCCTCGAGTGTTGCAAAGAGCCCCTCGTCCTAATGGAGGACGCGGGGGGAGTGGTCACCCACCGACGTAAGATGATCCGAAGCGAGGTGCGAGCGGCGGCCGAGTGAACCACCTTTCACCGAGGAGGCTCGGAGCGCGGATGTTGTGATGGGTACACTTCTTGTTAATTTCGCCCTGCTGCAGTATTATTTGATTACGAGCATCGCATTCTTTTATTTCAAGATCATTTGCTGCTGCTAGTGGTCTTCATTGTGTTCCTTTAGAAGTTCCTTTGCTCATCCGCTCTCCGGTCGGAAATGAGAGCCGATTTACAATGCCGGATGTTCCTATCATAGTCAAAGGAGTGGGATTTTTAGCAAATCTTATTTCGCTCTGTTCAGCAAGTCCGATGTGATTCTTGGCATGGATTGGTTGTCCCAAAGACTTGGGCGGATTGATTGTGCCAGAAGATCGTCTATCTTACCAGCCTTCGAGGCGAAAGCAGTCGGATTTTCGCGCAGACTCAGGGCCGCATCTATGTGCAATAGAAGCGGCTTGACCTTGCGCATTCAGGATGTTCCCATAGTATCGACTTTGGGGATGTCTTTCCGAAGATTTACAGGATGCCTCCGGTTCGAGATCTGGAGTTTGTCATCGAGTTGCTGCCCGCATCGCCCGATTTCAAGGCGCCGTGATCGAATGCCTCCCAATGAGCTAGAAGAATTGAAGAAGCGCTTGGTGAGCTCCAAGCAAAGGGTTTCATCCGTCCCCCGCCATCTCCTTGGGGTTGTCCGTGATCTTTGTGAAGAAGAAGGACAAGACTTTGCGCATGTGTGTTGATTACCGCCCTCTCAATGAAGTGACGGTGAAGAACAAATATCCTCGCCCGCATTGATGATCTTTTGACCGCTTGTCCGGAGCCCGTGTGTTCTCCAAGATTGATCGAGATCGGGCTATCATCAAGTCCGGATCGTACGAGATATTCAAGACGGCTTTCACTACTCGTTATGGCCTATACGAGTACACCGTCATGTCTTTCGGTCTAACCAATGCTCCAGCTTTGTTCATGAACCTTATGAATTCAGTATTCATGGAGTATTTGGACAAATTTGTGGTGGTCTTTATTGATGATATTCTTATCTATTCCAAGATCAAAGCGAGCATCGAGCATCCAAGATTATTTTGGGCAAGTTATGGAGCATCATCATTTGTATGCAAAGTTCGAGCAAATGTGAGTTCGTTGAAGGAAGTGGCATTTTGGGCCATGTTCTTTCAGATGGAGGAATAGCTGTAGATCCCAGAAAGTCAGCGATGTTCTATCTTGGGGCCAGCCCAAGTCAGTCACTGATGTGCGGAGTTTTCTTGGTCTAGCGGGCTACTACCGCCGCTTTATCGAGAACTTCTCCAAGATCGCAAAGCCAATGACTGAATTGCTCAAGAAGGACAAGAAGTTTGTGTGGTCCTCTGCTTGTGATGAGCTTTCCAGGAGCTCAAACAGCGATTGACTTCAGCTCCAGTCCTTACTCTTCCTGATATCCACAAGAACTTCGATATTTATTGCGATGCCTCTCGTCGGGGACTCGGGTGTGTTCTTATGCAAGAAGGCAAGGCAGTTGCCTATGCATCTAGGCAGCTGAGGCCTCATGAGCTCAACTATCCCACCCATGATTTAGAGCTTGCTGCAGTAGTTCATGCACTCAAGATTTGGCGGCATTATTTGATCGGAAACCGCTGTGAGGTGTATTCGATCACAAGAGTTTGAAATACTTATTCACTCGGCGGATCTGAACCTCAGCAGGAGATGGCTAGAATTGATCAAAGATTATGATATGGGTATTCGGTATCATCCGGCAAGGCCAATGTGGTTCTTGATGCACTTAGCCGAAAGGTGTATTGCAATACTGATGATCCAAGAGCGAGAACTGCACTTCTTGCGAATTTCAGCGTCTCAACTTGGGTTTGGTTGAGCACGGTTCCTCATCGCCTCGATTGTGCAACCAACCTTGGTGGATCAAATCAAGTCAAGACAAAGAATCGAGATGTTGGTATGGGCAAAATCAAGCGTAACATCGAGGATGGTTCAGCTAAATGCTTTACGTAAGATGAGCACGGTGTTGTCCGGTTTGGGCAGCGTCTTGTGGTCCCAAAGGTCCCAGTGGATTTGATTCTTCAGAGGCCCATGATTCGCCTTTGTCCATCCATCCCGGGCCACCAAAATGTATCAAGATCTGCGTCGAAGATTTCGTGGACTCGCATGAAGCGCGAGATTGCTGGAGTTCGTTGCCGATGTGGCGTATGTTGTCGCGTCAAGGCCGAGCATCGGCGTCCGTGGTCTTCTTCACCCTTGCCTATACCGAGTGGAAGTGGGATTCAGAGGCATGGATTTCATCACCGGTTTGCCCGTTCATCCAAGGGAAACGAGCGCCATTTGGGTTGTCATTGACAAAGCTAACTAAAGTGGCGCATTTCCTTTGGTCAAGAGTCGACTCGTGTGGAACCTCTAGCCGAGCTCTATGTATCAAGGATTGTGAGTTTGCATGGTGTACCCAAGACGATTGTGTCGACCGTGGGCGTTGTTTACCTCTCGGTTTTGGCATAGTCCGCGGGGAGGCCATGGGAACTCGTCTTACTTTCAAGACGGCCTATCATCCTCGCATCGATGGTCGACGGAGCGCGTCAATCGGTGCTTGAAGATATGCTCGTGCTTGTGTTCTTTCCTATGGGAAGAATTGGGAGAAGTGCCTACCGCTTGCCGAGTTCTCCTACAACAACGACTTCGAGCTAGTCTCGGTATGGCACCGCTTGAGGCTTTGTACGGCCGCGCCGCAGAACACCGTTGAACCGGTCGAATCGGTGAAAGGCGTTCTTTGCCCGGATTCGATCAATGAGGCCGAAAGTCAAGTGCGATTGATTCGTGAGCACTTGCTCGTAGCTCGACCGAGCGAGAAGAGCTATGCGATCGGCGCCGTCGTGAGTGAGTTTCCACCAATGACTTTGTGTATCTCAAGGTCTCGCTTTGAAGGGACACCGCCGTTTGGTGTCAAGGGCAAGTTAGCTCCTCGATATGTCGGGCCATATCGCATCATCAAGAAAGTGGGAGCTGTTGCATACAAGTTGGAGTTGCCGGCTACACTTGAAGGAGTGCACGATGTTTTCCATGTGTCACAATTGAAGAAATGCCTTCGTGTTCCAGTTAAGGAAACACCATTGGAAAATATCGATGTGCAGGAAGATCTGTCTTATCGTGAGCGTCCCGTTCGTATCCTCGAAGAAGCTGAACGCAGAACGAGGAACCGTGTGATTAAGTTCCTCAAAGTTCAGTGGTCGAACCACTCCGAGGATGAAGCCACTTGGGAACGCGAAGATCGTCTCCGAGCAGATTACCCATCCTTCTTCTCCCAGTGATCAGAATCTCGGGGCGAGATTCCTATAAGGGGGGGAGATTTGTAACAGCCCTAACTTAGGGTTTGTATTTCAAATGTAAAATTTTGAGGAGAAATAAAAACTTTTGTTGTCTCTTCAAATCATTTGAAAGTTTCTACAATTTTCCCTAGCAATTTCCAATTTGTAGAATTTAATTCTTGTGATTGGAAATTGTTGTTATCAGATTCTTAGCCTTCAAACTTGTGATCATCCTCTGAAACTATTTTTCCTAGCATCTTGATCATCCTATCTACCTCCCTGAATTATTTCACAATTTTTAGATTTTGTTTGCTATTTCAAATGGCCAAGTCAACTCTGTTTGAAATCTGGTCAAACTCCCTGTACAGCAGCTTGTGAATTTTCTCTAGAACAATGCAGTGCATAAAAAGTTCTGGAAAAATTATACAAGGTTGTCCTCTGTCCCTAGTAGCTACCATAAAAATTTCGAAATTTTTGGAGCTCAGGAGCTACCTCTAAAAATTCCCCAAACCTTCTCTGTCTTTTAAATCAAATTCTAAAAGTCATCGTTCCTCGGGCCCGACTCCAACTCAGGCTCGAGTCCGACCCGCACCACTCGACTCGGTCGCACCGCCTAGCTGCACCTGTGCGAGTCCAATCGATCGTGAATCGTCCGATGAAGATCGAACGATCCACGTCGCGTATGCAACCGACTGTCAGAATGCATACACCAATCCCAAACCGTCCGCTTTAGATCCAACGGTCGGTGTGTTGTCGATCAAATCAAACCACCGGTTCGCACCGCTTCGTTTGTCGCCGACATGTGGGTCCCACCGCCGGCATCAACCTCGCCTTCTCCGCACCTCACCGAGCTCGCGGCCGTGCGTGCATGTTTGCCACGCACTCGTCGCCGCCACCTTTATGCCCTCGTGTCGGTGGGAGGCATCGCCGTGACTTCATAAAAGCCCCGAGCTCATCCACTTCTTCTCCTTTGCTTCGTGTTATCTCCGCCCGATTTCTTGTTTCGCCGAGAAGGAAACGGCTGTAGCACCGCCGCTGGAGAAGCCCTTGAGCCGCAACCTCACCATCGTGAACCACACTCGGTGCCGCATCCATTTTTCCCATCCCGAGCTCGTGGCATCCGGTGAATCGTCCGAGCCACTTCTTCGCCCCCAACTCCGTTGGTCTCGGCTCGCAAGCTTGCTAGTGCTCGTGAGTTTCGGCCGACACTTGGTCCCTTCGGATCGCATTGATGCGAAGCTAATGATGGCTTCATTTTTGTCTTTGGTGCATCGTTGAGGTCGCGACCCTTTCTTCTCCAATCACGGTGTTCGCCGCCGTGGCAATTCCGCCGCCTCGGACCTTCTTCTTCGACGTTATCTTGTGCTTATTGCTCCCGGAGTCGAGGCGATTCCGTGGCGCACCTTCGAAGCTTCGAAGTCTCAGTGGCGTCTTCTCGCGAGCCGTAGCTTCTTCTCCGCCTCCCGCCGTCGTGAGCCCATCTCGGCGACCATTGGGCTCAGCGTCACCGCCACCGGTTCGTGAGGTCTTTGCGAACCTTAAGGTACCACTCACTCGTCTTGAAACTCACCGGGTTGCTAGAACACCGCGCGCGCGCCGCCGATCCGTCGCGTCGTGCGAACGAGCCAGCCGCGGCTTAGTTATCGCTAAACACGGTTCGTTAGGTCACCGACTTGTGGGCCTCTCTGTTAAACCTGTTTTAGGATTCAAATCTAATCGCTTTAATTCTCTCGAGTCTCGTTATGTGGGCCCGGAATGTCGCTTAGGGATTGTGTAGTTTTGTTAACGCGTTTTTCTTTCAAGCGTATTTTTGCCGGGCATATGTGTTAGGATTACGTTGTTAGTCGAAGACGTATTCTTTGAATACGCCGACGTCACCTATCTGCGCATCGCTCTGGTCAGCATTTTCGCGCCCGCCTGTCTGGCAGCTGGGCTAGCGTGCGCGGTAGAAGAAGTATTAAGTGCTTTAGTATTTCTGAAATGCGTTTCTGTGCACTGTTGCACTGTTAAATCAATTAAACTTGTAAAATGCATAGCTAATTCAATTTTTATCCAAATTGCATGAAACCAGTGCTGTTAATTTTCTTTTTAAATGTATTATTTACAAAAATTAGTTTCATCCATGTCTCTCAGAGCAAGAATCGTTAATTAATAAAATGATGCCTTAGGTATCTTCTAAATTAGAAAATGCATATCTCTTCCAATAATTGTCCAAATTCAATGAACCCAATGTAAAATTTCATTTTCAGTATACTAACTATTAGAATAGGTTTTGCACACTGTTTCTGTTCGTGAAAATCTGTTAAGTAATTAACTAGTGCTTGTTGTGTTTTTAGCTTAGAAAATTCATAGAAAATTATTAATAACTTAAAATGAATTGTTCTCTGTTTCAAATTTTGTTATTTCATGCTTAGCTCTGCTGTGTGAGTTTTGGCTTGTTTGATGTTGTTGTATGTTTGAGTTTTGTCGGTGTTATTCGTTCTTATTTGCTGTTATGTTCGATCGTTAGGCTTCGATATTTGCGGCAACCCTGAGGACGATCCTCCGCACCTTATTGAGCAACAAACACCTGTGCAAGCGGTTTGATCATTCCTATCCCGGTATTTTAAAGTCTAATATTTTGTTTCATTGTATGTATGCATTGCTTAATTTGTGTTAAATTGATTAGTTAAATCCGTAGTGCATATCCTGTAGACAAAATATTGATCTCTACTACGAGCCTAGGTTATTTGCTGTGATTAGAGGCCGCTGGATGGTCTCTTGTCACTTAGTAGATCCGGGTCAAATTGCTTAGATATGCTTAGCTATCAAGAGAATCAGGCGGTTATCGACTTTAGTCGGTAACCTTGATCACACAAAATTTACTATAACTTATTGTTTCAGCATTTTTGCTATGTTTAATTGAAAAACTAAAACTGAAAACCAAAATGATTTAGACTTGGGCACAACGGTATGATTGGTGTGATCTGTTGGGTGTGGATTGGAATGGTGCCCGAGTCAACAAGGACCGAACATCTTGTTACACTCGAACCAAGCATTTTGCGTGCTAACCACACTAGAGTATATGGGACCTCTCTTGACCTAGTACTTTGGCGTGTATTGGCTCCGGTCGCAGGAGGTCGCGGGAGGGATGGAGGTGGGAGCATGGTAGTTGTCCAAAAGCTTTATCCCGAGTGGGTAGTTGTCTTTTCGGCTTTACCATGTAGCGTATGGGTTTCTATCCATACGAGCGGCTCGTAGTTAATACACAATATTGGAAACAGTCTCGAGGACTTAGCTGTGCAGGCATACCTTCTAAGTGTGTTTTGGCTTAAAGCGGTCCAAGTGTGGGTACATTGGTACACCCTGCAGGTTCAAACTATTCGAATAGCCTCGCCCTAGGTTATGGACACGCTTGGCAAGGTCTTCCAAGAGTTAGACTACAACATTTAAATTAAAACTTGATGGGTGGATTTAACTGGGATTCGTGCTATTGTTAATGGTGACTATTGGGATAGTCACTTCTAGGATGTTTTTACTTACTCTTTTGCTATTATTATCCTATCAGATTTCAACATTAAAAATGAATTGCAAACTTGCCTTTAAACTGTATTACATTATTGCAAATGAAAATTGGCTTTATGCAAATGAACCATATGACCTCCACCAAACAAGCCCGCATGTAGCATATGAGCAGTGCGCTAGTTCACACGTCTGTCTTGCGGTACAAAGACAATCTTTGTACTCGTGTGCTTTGCTTAATGTTTTTGTTGCAGAGGAAGAAGGTGAGCCTCGGGGCCTCACTACGTGAGTCAGTCTTGCCGCTTCGTGGGTGACGACTAGTCTTGGCGTTCCGGGCCGATGCCTTGTGGGTTGGAGGCACACCGATTGGCTTTGTTTATAGCCATCTTATGGCACTTTTGCTTCATTGTCGTTGTTGTCTATTTGTGTATCTTGTGGCCTGTCGGCCTATGTCTGTAATATTGTTACTATTTGTTTATCTTCCGTTTGTAGTTTGATGTTTGGACTCTATGTTTGGAATGGAGTTGATGCATACTTTTGTTGTGAGGTGTGTATACTGCTTCTGGGAAGTATACATATCTCGGGGATCAGTTTATTTGATTTGTGATGCTAGGACCAGGTGGTTGGTTAAGCATTACAAACCAAATAAATTGGGGTCCTCACATTTATGTTATGTTTGAAAAGTCACTATTATGTTTAAAATATAGACAAATAATAGAGACAGAAGTGGATTATACTGATAACAGCACTTAAAGACCATGCTTTATACAAAAAGATGTTAATTTGTTTCCTTTTAAACTTACCATATTCATCAAGTGGAGCATCATAGTCATAGCTCGTGGTGATGAAGGGACCTCCAGTGGTGTGCCCAAAATTTGTTCCTCCATGATACTTTGTTGAGAAAAAACTATGAAAATATCCCTCAGGAACCTTTGAGACAACTGATTAATAAGCATAATTCTTTTTCTGTCATACCATGTAGTAGTTGATAAAAGAACCACCCTTATGTATGAAGCGAGCAACACCAATGCAAGATCTTCAACTGGTCATTGACAGATGGTCCCACCAAATTCAGTAAACCTGAATTATTGTGCATATTAATGCAATTGTACTAACAATCACTAAGAATCAACAGAATCCTAATCATGAAGATGTGAGCCACATCAATGAAAATTGTAGCTGCTATATTTTGACAAGAAATTGGATCTTCTCCAACAAAAAAAAAAACTTACCTACCACTCAAGCTTCATCCACATCATAGGCTTGTAAGGCTTGTTAGGAAAAAATGCATCACAGTAGAAACCATTGCATGCATTTATATGTTCAAAGAACAAAAGTTAAATGTATTCAACAATTTATTGTATGAAAGAGATGAGATACAACATATGCCATGATAGCTATTTAAGATAGTCAAAATTATTATCATTGGCAATCGATTTGATTATTTTTGTTAGAAAACAATCGTATTATATTCGTGACACGCTTGAACCAAATATGCTTGAAGCCTAGAACACTAAATGTAATCCCTTACGGTTGGTTATAACCTGCACTGAACCCACAGAAATATGCACCAACATATTCTGAATCCTTATTACAAGTTATATAACTAACCAAATGAACATATTTAACAAGAAATCTAATGTTCTACTTATACAAGAATATAAGTGACAAAATAACCATCAATTTGCCACATCTGACACCCGTTGACCATAAATAAGTCGATATGGGACAAGATTATCATACCACTGGATTTGGTGCGTCATCCTCCTTGCACATCACCCACGGCACATCGGTCCGCCCAGTTGATATATGACTGACTGGCAAGCGGCCCCAAACTCTTTTCCTTCTGGCTCATACTCATTCTCAATCTGTATTCCAAATAACAACAGCCAACACCATGAGCAACCGGGAAAAAAGTGATGATTAAGATGGTTAGATGGATCGTGTTAACAAATTTCTATCAATGTGCCTTAATCTAGCTAGATATCACTATCCAACCAATGCTAGAGTGCTAGTTTTGGATTTGTACTAGGAGTAAAAACAGAAAGTAGCAGAGCACTTGCAAGAAAGAAATGAATAGTCTTACATGTCATGAAAGAACAATTTCTTGAAGCATTTTACCATTTTGTGCAAGGCACATATCTCCATACGCAGTAAACAACCATATCATATAAAACTTTTGCATCTAACGTGAAGGAAATGTTTGTACTTGCCTGGGAGAGGATAATAGGGCCGCCTTGGGAGAGGATTTGTGTATGAACCAAATACGGGACTCCCAGTGGCCAATGCGGAGGTAGACGTTGACGTCGCGGTACTACAAGCTGTAGGGCGTGGATCGCGGTGGCTCTTCTTGGCCGCCTGCGGCTGCGCCGATGGCGGCGGGGGTGGCGTGTGCGCCTGCGAGAGCGGCAAGATTCTTATGTCTACCTGCGGGCGCGGCGGCTCGAGGCGCAAGAACCCGAGCTGGGTCCAATGCTACGGCACGGGCGGCGGTGGGCCGACGGCGACTGGGAAGAGTTCCCGGGTGACGAGTTACTGCGGCTGCGGCAACATCGCCTCCTCCTCCTCCTCCTCCTCGTCGGCACCACCCACGTCATTCTCGCCCTCGGCCGACGCCAAGATCCTCAAGATGCTGAACTCGAGCACAGTACAAGGAGGATGGAATACTTAAGCATGTATGACGTTGCATGCCCGGCGTTGCAGCGGCGTGGCAGGCCCCATCTACAGTGTCTAAGTGCGCTCGCGTGGGGGAGAGGGAGAGGGCGCGCTTTTATTGGGATTGGAGACAGGTAAGCGGTGGAGAAGGAGGATGGGAGGTGGAGGAGGAGGATGGGAGGCAACGACTTGAGCAGACTAGGGTTGGGGCGGCAATGGCAGGGAAAAGGGGGTGGCGTGGTGACACGACGAGACCACCACTGGCCGCTGGTGGTGGAAGCGGGGGCAAGGGAGGAGGGACGTCCAGAGGTCGTAGAGAAAAGAAGAAGAAGGGGGTGCTCGTGGGGAAGAAAGAGATGGGGGCTGGTGAAGAAGGAGGAAGGGAAGCAGCCACGGCGGGGAAGAGCGGTGGGGGCCTAGTGGCCGGTTAAGGAGGAGGAGGAGAGGCGGCCTGGCGAGAGCACCGCCACCCGCCAATGGTGGAAGCGGGGTGGGGAAGGGGAGGGGTCGTGCGGAGCTCATGGAGGAAGGAAGAAAGAGGGGGCGTTTGTGGTGAAAAAGAAGAAGGCAGGGAGCGACAGTGAAGAAGGAAAAGGGAAGGTAGGTCGCCTGAGAGGAGGACAAAGCAGCGGCGACAGCAACTCATTCCAATGGCAGCAGAGGGAAAGGAGACCGAAGGAAGCACGAGGACAGCAACAACGACGCACGGAGGGAGGAAAGAGAGGGGGAGTTCAGCGGGCGTAGAGGAAGCGACGAGATGAGCTCATAGCAGGAGAAGCAGAGACGACGCGAAGGCACCGCAGGCACGCAAAACAAAAAAAAAATCTGACGGTCGTGAGGAAGAGCCCCGCTGAATCGGACGGCAAAAAAAATTCGAGGCGATGTGGCGTAGCTCTCCTGGCGTCAAAACTACGCCCATTTACCTTTTAGGATAACTCAAGGATAAAGTACACAAGTAACCCAACTCACCACCCTCTCTGATTACACAACAAAATAAAAATAAAAAGTAAAAAAAGGAATTTCAACCTTTAGTTTCGACAAATTTAATCAATTATCCTCTTTGTTCTCTTCTCACCTCTCTGGTCTCTACAGCTATATAAACGCACTCCAAGCAGCCTGCTGCCTGTCTTGCTCACTAGAACCAAGAACTTCATTTTCCCTCGAGAAAGAAAAAGAGCAAAGAACAAAGAAGCTAACACCATGGAAGCCAACGACAACGGCTTGTCCAGTGGCGCCGCTAGCACACAAGGAAAGCCCATCAAATGCAGAGGTACTCTCCGATGATCACTTCTCCTCCTTTTGTCTTCCTCTTGTGCGCCATGAATGATCGACATGATCATGAGCAACCATGCGTGCAGCGGCGGTGGCGTGGGTCCCGGCGAGCCGCTGGCGATGGAGGAGGTGGAGGTGGCGCCGCCGGGAGGATGGAGGTGCGCATCAAGGTCCTCTTCACCTCCATCTGCCACACCGACCTCAGCGGCTGGAAGGAGAGGTAATTAATCGTGTTACTCTAATAATACATGTATGCTTACTTAATTGTGTTCTTGCATCGTGATGATATTTTCTTGATTGATTTTTGCCTTGTCCCTGTAATCTATCCGGCCATGTGATGTGATAGTGTGTTTTCATTGACGTGTGTGCGCGTGCGTTTGTGTGATAGAACGAGCTGCAGCGCAAGTTTCTCGCATCTTCGGCCATGAGGCCGCCGGGTACGTGCCTACGCCTAATGATCTTTACCTCTTGATCTTTCACTCTCTTTGACCTTTCCTTTTCCCTTTTCCTTTTTCTTTCTTTCTTTGTTTCTTTCACGTTATTCTCAAGGGACTGTGCGTTGACACGTATAGTTTTACAAGTGAATTTGAGCTATAAAAAAAGAACCAACTGTAAATACATATATTTTTTCTCCCGGAAAACCATTAAAAGGATTTATTGAATGTGGCGAATCTAGAACTTTTAGCCTCTTGAGTGTGGAACACAAAACTATATTTTTTTTTTTGAAAAAAATGGGTGAATTCTTGTAAAATTTCTACTCCCTCGAGTCTCAAACATATGTTATTTTGGGATACGTGCAGTCAAACTTTCAAAACTTTGACTACCCATATCTTTTTAAATATTTAGATTTGATACATGAAAAATCATACGTATAGATTTGTCTAGAAAAGTATTTTCATAGAATTATAATGTTATTGGACGTTATAACTATATTACATAGAAATTAGTGATCAAAGTTGTGTTTTTCGGACCGTACCAATGTTTAAAACGACATGTATTTGTGATCGGAGGAAGTATTATAATTTGGTATTTCTTATAAAGTGCCATAAACTTCTAACTTTCTAGGCAGAAATTTAGTGGTCAAAGTCAAGCTTTAACCCATGAGTTGCCACGAGATCCCCTTACAATTACTTGTTTTAGCTTCTGATTGAACACTTCATCGCTCTGATATGGTAATTGATCGGTGGATGCAGAGTTCTTTGAACAGAAAAGACAAAGCATTATAATATTTACAACTTGTCGATAAGAAATATATTTTTTGGAAGGTAGGATCGATGCATGTCGATTGGATCGATCATGGGCTGTATACAAACATGAATAAAATTAGTTGGGAGTTGGCAGATGGAGACGACGAGCCATGGTGCATCTTGGATCTTGCGACGTCATCCCCAAGGCAGTCCAGCTTATAGCTCACGCGCCATCCTACGAGGCCTGGTGTTTCATGTTTGTATTAGCTAGCTATTCATCGACCCACTTTGACTTCAATAAGCTGCCCATTCTTTTTTATTCTACGGTTCAAATTAGTTAGGATTTAGTTATACTACGTCTGATAATACGAGTATTAGGATCCTAAGAGAGTAGAATTATAACTGGCACAAGAGTAATATTTTCAATCTTAGTTAAAAAGTTCATAATCTCACGAAAATTATAAATACAAAGAAAAGTATATTACACCCTTAATAAATCAATAATCAAATTTGATTTGTACCACCACTATATAAACTACCGGTAGAATTTCTCTTTTAGACAAAAAAAAACCACCTCACATGGTTGTAGTTGTGCCTGCGGAGAGGCGGCAGCTTTGAATACAGCTTGTTTTTCTCCTCATTAAAACCATTATCCCTTTGATGTACACCTGACGGCCGGCGATACGTAACTTACATGCAGGGTGGTGGAGAGCGTGGGCGAAGGAGTGGAGGACCTTGCGCGGGGGGATCACGTCGTCCCCATCTTCACCGGAGAATGCGGGGCATGCGCCTACTGCGAGTCGAGCAAGACCAACCTGTGCGGGACCTACCGCGTCAACCCTTTCAAGAGCACCATGGTCTCCGACGGCGGCACGAGGTTCTCCACGGTGGACCCGTCCGGCGTCCGCCAGCCGGTCTACCACTTCCTCAACACCTCCACCTTCGCCGAGTACACAGTGCTTGACTCGGCCTGCGCCGTCAAGATCACCCCCTCGGCGCCGCTCAAGATGATGTGCCTCCTCAGCTGTGGCATCTCCACAGGTAATCCATCGACTTTCGTTTTTTATAAACACTCGGTAAACATATAGATGCTAACACATGCACACCATCACACGTACGCACTCACTCACACGACGTCTACGGAAAACTGGACGAGCGGAGCTTGACGAAAAAATGATGAAGTTACCACCGACGTTTCGTTTGCGACGGACACGTCACTTCCCACTGAAAAAAAATCCTCCTAAATGAGACAGACAGAGTAAAATCTAGGGTTTAAACCCTGGTGATCTAGGGGTACAACCACCTCCATTAGTCACCCAAGCAAGGTTTGGTTCCCAATCCATCGACTTTCGTTGAATTAACCAGTCCAACTGATTGATCGATTTCCAGTAGTAATGTCTTGCTTGGTTCTCAATCCATCGACTTTCGTTGAATTAACCAGTCCAACTGATTGATCGATTTCCAGTAGTAATGTAAAGTCGTTGTCATGGAACCAAACATCGATTTTCCAAAGTGGCTGTTGGCTTAGCCCCGTAATTAACTGAAGATGTCCGGAGATTGAAAGAAATTGCTGAGTGTAGCAAGTTGACGCTCTGTCACTGGTAGCAAATTTTCAGTTCTCTGGTGCCATTTTTATGGGAAGCTGGGAGGCAAGTAGAGTTGAAGTTTTCAGCTTGTCATTTATATGTGTCTCAACTGTAGAATTTTGATTGGACTAGCCAAAGCTACTCTTCAACCTTTTGTGTCTAGGTCCCTTAATTCATGTTTTGAACTATTAAGTTTCACGGGAAATTTGTAGGGAAAAAACATCGCTCCTCGCAGAATTAATACAAAATTCACTGTTGCAAATGGGGTGTAAAATTATCTCACCTCACTTTATTTTTCGTCCCCAATTTTTCGCCCATGGAACTTAAGTAATGATCATCGAAATAACAAATGTAATCTTATAATATTAAACAAGTAATCCTAACTAACTATAGTTAATTCTATTTCTCTCTTTCCTGGTACAGCCACATCACCCAAATTAATTCTAGTTATCATATATGTTTCTCATCAGGAGTGGGAGCTGCGTGGAACACTGCAAACGTGTCCAAGGGATCCACGGTGGCAATATTCGGTCTTGGTGCCGTTGGTCTCGCCGTAAGTTAATTAATTAGTTACCGAGGATTACAATAGAAATAACAATTAACTAATGACCTATGGTCTTAAACTTGTTCTCACTCGGTAAAAAAAAAAAAACTTTTATTTTAGGTTGCTGAAGGCGCCAGGCTAAGAGGGGCAGATCGGATCATTGGTGTGGACATAAACCCAGAAAAGCTCACGAAAGGTGCCTACTTAACCACATGTTTTTCTTATTTATTTTGTATTTAATTGGCCTTTTTTTCTTGTCATTCTCAAACTGCAAAATGAAATGTCTTTACATCCACATGTTTTTCTTATTTATTTTTGTATTTAACTGGCCTTTTTTCTTGTCGTTGTCAAATTGCAAAATGAAATGTCTTTTCATCACGCATGATTATGACACTTTTGTCCCATGTAAGTGCGACTTAACTTATTTTTTTCTTATGCAAAAAATACCTACTTTCTCCTAGGTATCCTCGTTTTCTTGACTTAATTTCTGGTCTAGCCTTTTCAATCTCTTAGCGCGGTTGGTCCCCATAGCTATTTTTGCGCAATCAAATTCTAAAAACTATGCAAGCAAACCCTAACATGTAGTTGGTGGAACTCACAATGATTTTTTGACACATAATTGGGCGCCACACTGATTTTCTCCTGTTATTTTTTTTAAAAAAATCCTCGCCAAAGCTTTCATCCTTTTATTTGTTTTCTTGACATTAAGTTCTTTTCATGTGTTGTAAAATCTATTATTAATTCCTTACTTGTGACTGAAAGTTGGCTGGATCTCTAAAATACTATCGTGAAACCGCTTCCTCCCTTCATTGCCATCGGATCTCCAACGCCACCCCGCTTTGGCCACTCTCATCGGTCAACCATGAGTTGACTATCAAATTGTATACTGAAAAGACTTATTTACCCTTGTTTCTTTTCCATATTCTTCATCCCTCCTCTCTCCCCACCGACGAGTACAGGAGCACATCATGTTCTTTTAAGTTGCGTCTGTTAGGCCAAAATTAGCGCCACCAAGGGTTACTTCAGCCACTATTCAATTTAAAAGCGAGGATGCCTACCGAATCTAACAATAAAATTGAGGCAGTCTTCCATAATTCTTTCAAATCTTCATAAATGCATAATAACACATGTAAAAGAAATTGTTAATCCACAACAACGAATAGCACACAAAAATTTAGCATCGGACGAGTGAATGCATTCAAAAATCATAATTCCAATGATAATATCATCCAAGTAACAAGAAGGTGGTCAAGAGGAAAAATACGCTAGATTAGAAAGAACCGAACTAAATAATGAAGCAACAGACTTGACTCAGATTCAATACAAATTAGCAGCGAATTACACTAACGATTCACTGCCATTACTCCATCCGATCCGACGACGAACTCAAAATCCAAACCGATGAATGTGCATGCTCAATTGCATTTATTCAGTCCGATGCCAACACCTAGTAGCTTGTTTGGGAGAAGATAAACAAGTGCTAACTCTATGATTTGAGCAACTAGGTTTCCTTATCAATTTGTCAAAATAGTGTGACCATAGCATTATGCATCTAAATTTTAGACTAGAATCAAATTCGACCCATAAAACTAAAGAAAACGATCAGAAAATTAGGACAAAATCATCAAAATAAGTTTGTACCTTCATCAAAATGAGTGACCATTTCATTATTCATCAAATTTTGAGATCGTAAACATCAAACTGGATAGATCGGAACAAGACTGTATAAATTTGTAACAAAATTTAGACCAAATCATCAAAACATGTCTGCACCCATCTCTTCGCACCACCACCTGGATAGATTGGACCTTGCAATTGAAGTGGAGCATGTGGGCTTAGCGCTTACAACAACCAAAGTGATGGAGGAGGATCTCGTGATAGGGAGTCGAAGCTTGCGGCGGCCATGCCCGTGATGAACTCGCTTGCCGTCGCCGCACTTGTCGTCGTCTTCCTGTTCCTTCTCACCTGATGGAGTCGAGGATTCGACTGAGTCATCTAGCCATGAGGGGTGAGGCATCCCCAACATGACAAGGCGGCGTTTGAGGCGACCGGGGTGGCAGATAGAGGGGGAGGCCACGGTGGAAGCGGAGGGGTGAAGGCAAACAACTAGGGCACGAAGAAGAAAAGAAAGAGCAAGGAGGAAGAAGAGAAGGAACAAGAGGGGGTAAGATGAACATTTTGACAATTTTTAAGTGGTTAATGGCGGTTGGACCTGACGAGGCTAACGGGAGTGGCGAAAACAGGATGAAAGTTGAGATCCGATGTAGGGGAGGGAACAATTTGGCGATGATATTTTAGGGATCTAGCCAATCTCAAGTGGCAGATAAGGAATTAATCCTAAAATCTATGCGTCTACCTTCTTTCAAAAAGTGAAAGATCTAAGCACATTAAAGGTCTAATTTGAAACCACTATTACTTCACTACTAACAACACCGCTTTAAGATAAACACAAATTACTTTTTGTGATAGCTAGAACCACTAGCTATATAATAGCCAAATATTTTTTTAAAAAAAATTATGGTATTCAAATAAATACTAGGGAAAAATGTTCCATATCTTCACATCTTAATTGGTCCATAGTGAATAAATTTGTTTTCAAATGTAAAATAACCAAAAAAAAGGAAAATGTTAACAGAGATGTTTACAAAAGGCCACTTTTTCTAGCCTTGAAAAAAGCAACACTTTTACTGAAAGTATTGGGCCACAATGAATTCATTTGTATGGAAAGCACACCTAGCTTGTCAATTTCCAAGAAGAATATGTCGCTTTCCAAGTGGTGTCTCCATGGACAGAGCAAAAGAACTCTCATCTCGCCACTAGCTAACACATGCACGAAAGATCTCGATTTGCATCGAGTTGTTTAGTGTTCATATTGAGTTGCATGTAACAATCAATTCACACAAAAGCTTAAGTTGAGGAGAAAAGACACACGATTCATTTATACTTCAACACTCCCCACGCTTCACGTGTAGGCTTCCTTAGGCTTAAGACATAAAATAGAAGTGTACTATAATTTTTTAAAAAAAATATGTCAGCCGTACTCAAGATCTCTTGGCTCTGATATCATATTGAGTTGCATGCAACAACTAATTTATTCAAAGCTTAAGCTGAAGAGAAAAGACAACAATTCACTTATACTTCAACAATTCACAGCTACATTTGTTATCAACAGCCGAGTGATCTTTTCACCGGTCAATTTCAGTTTAAATTATTGCATCAAAATTTTACCTTCTTACAATTAGTGCTAGATTTAACTTAATGAAATGGCGCAACTCTCCTGCCGCCACTTCGGAAAAAAAAAATAGTGCTAGAAAACTCACCTATTTATTTTAATCGAGAACAGACAACTCAGCTATTTATCCTACATATAAGACATCATAATCCATACAAAGTTAATTGAAACTTCAACATTTGGAAAAGTATTACATCAATTTTGAGTGAACAAAGTTATAAAAAAATTATTGAAAGTTCGTTAAAAATCAGACAATCCATTATATCTCTTTTCTATTTCCAAACAAAAAACAAAGCTGGAAATAGGATGTCTGCAGCATGAGTGAAGAAAGTCTTGTTCAACTCAGAATTTCGATGCTCGACAAGATGCCAAAGAATCAAATCTCTTTTGAAAACGCCAATAGTTGAAAAATTGCCAGCGCGTGCGCCTGTCTTTTCTATGTGACGGATGTTAATTACAAAGGGAAAACGTACCTTGATGTATGTTGCCACTGGCACTGTCAAATTTGTACCTTGATGTACATAATTCCAACTTGTCAGTTTGTACAAGCATTGTCCATTTGCTTGTTGAAATCAAGGTAGATGACACAGAATGACTTGTTAGTTTCTGCACAACTTGGCGTGTTCGTTTTCCTGCTGTTTTGGGGTCAATGAGTGTCCCACGCATGCATTGCTTCTCATCTGTGACAAAATGCCAGTACATTTCTCTATCAGAGAAGAAAAGGACAGAGAAAGTTGCTGTGAGAAACCTCTGTTTTGCATGAGCCCTTATGTAAATTAGAACTTGCCAACTTAATGACAGCCTTTTATTTTCAAAATTGGTACATGGATCACTAAGATGGTAAATTACACTTGGTGTTTGCAGAAATTTGCACCCTAGACGGTAAAATTCCCGTTTAATTTGCTCTCTAGAAAATTCCTAATTTTCAGCTTATATATATTTATGGTCTTGACATGCATGTGCAGGCAAAGAGATGGGCATCACCGATTTCATCAACCCCAAGGCATGTGGCAAGCCTGTCCATGAGGTACGATCTGGCTGCTCAGATGTCAACCTGGATCACTTAAAGAAATGTCAATGTGCACATGAACTTAGCCGTGCTATTACTGAAAAAAAAAAGCTCCCTGAATTCAGGTTATTAGGGAGATGACAGATGGGGGCGTCGACTACAGCTTCGAGTGTACCGGCGTCCTTGACGTGCTACGAGAGGCCTTCGTTTCCACGCATGATGTACGCGCACTCTCTCTCTCTCTCTCGTAGGGCCGGCGGCCCGGCCCATTTGGTCTGCTAACACAGAGTGGGCTCCACACCTGGCCCGGCCTATTGGACCCAACGAAGCTCAACACTCTGAAGCCATACATCTTACAACGAGTTTTCTCTGTGTGTGCATCATGCAACGGATGCAGGGCTGGGGCCTGACAGTGGTGCTGGGGATCCATCCGACGCCCAGGTTGCTGCCGCTGCACCCGATGGAGCTATTCGACGGCCGTAGGATCACCGGCTGCGTCTTCGGCGACTTCAAGGGCAAGTCGCAGCTGCCTCCCTCGTCGACAAGTGCATGCAAGGGTAAACCATCGTGCCATGCTTCTCCAAAAAATTTCTTTTCCTTTGCTCATAGGAAAGATGCCAGTTCTTCTGAGAGAATTTTTCAGTTGTTCTCAAGGAAAGATTTGCCTTTTTTTTTTTACTGAATTGTAGTTTCTTTTTGTTTCAGGAGGTTAAGATAAACTTTGATGGCTTCATTACCCATGAGATGCCCTTCTCGGAGATCAACAAGGCCTTCCAGCTGCTTGAGGAGGGCAAGTCACTGAGGTGTTTGCTCCGTCTCTGATCTGATTAGACATGAGGATTAATGTTTACTTCCGAAATATAAATATGGTCAAATGTTTTAGTTTCTAGTCCTCGGTTGTATAATTGTCAGGTGCATGTATGTCTTGTAAATAAAAAGAGAGTATAATTTCCCTGAAAGAAGAGACAATTATTCAGAGCAAAGTAGTGCTGCTTGCAACAGAGTTGGTCCAGTTTGTTTTTTCTATACTGTAACACTGTCCCCTAGGATTTAATTTTTCGTCCAGGATATGTATTATCGCAATGCAAGAGAACATAATGTGTGCAATTTACCTATACTCTCTCTCAAACACTACGTTACACAAGTCTCAATGTAATGCCTCAGTTCAATAAAGAGCTCGGAATGTCACCAGTACACTGTTTACTCTAAATTTAAACCATTATTATCTACCATTTCAGCAGCACGTTCCCTAATTATTTCACCACAAACAACTATCCAACAATAAGAGCGACAAGATGTCCTAACCACTAACATTAAAGAATGGGAGAAAGGGGCTCCAGTCGCACGGGCTACGTCGGCAAGAATTTTCCGGCCGTCCGATCGCCCCACGAACGCCTCCCTGCTGTCTGATCCGAGCCGCAATGTGCGCTGGGAACCCGCGGCACCGTGCGCTCCACGTCACCCTGAGGAGCTCGGCCGTCGGATCTTCACTTCACACTCCAGATCGCGCAGGGTGGGGAGAGCCTCCAACGCACCAGTGCTAGCCCCTAATCCCGCTCTCCCCCCTCCCGTCTTCTCCCTTGAGAGGCCGTGCGCAGCCTCTTCTCACCTCGTTGCTGTCCTCTTCGCCCATCCACTTGATCTCCCTCCACAGCCACCACTGCTCCCTCCCTCTTCCTCCCTCGATGCCCCATCGGTCTCCCTCCTCACCCGCTGGCTCGGCGCCTCGTTCCCCTTCCGTCCCCCTGCCTTGCGCCCGCCTAGCGCCGGTCGCCACTTTGCCTGCTGTGAGAACCCGGACAATCTAATTAAGCTAAGCAACGTTAAGCAGTATTGCACAGTAAAATAAACTAATCAACACAGTAATTACCAACATTTTTGCCACAAAACAAACTCAAATTCATCGTCATTTCAAACTCATAATTAAATTGCAAGATTTATTTACAACAAATTCTACAAAAGGAACAATTATAATCTTGCATGCATATCGCCAAAGCCCTCCTTGAATCTTTGTCCACTTATCGCCAACCATCAAACCCATTCCACAGCCAACCCAACATCCGTCCACGTTTCCCTCGACCGCCAACAAAAACACAAGACTGGTATTAGACCAAAAACCATAAAGAGGAGCTAGAGAGGGAGAAGATTGTCGTCAGATTCTTTGTGAAGGTCATGGAGGCTTCCCAACCACCCTAGGGTAGTGGCACCATCTCGCCTTCTGTGGGCCTCATCACTCGGCAATATTAGAATAGATGCCCACATTTTACGGACTTACCTCCATTATTAGAATATCGAAAATAGCCTCACAACATCCTTGGACTAAAGGTCCTTAAGCCCACAATAGTAGAAGCTTCATTTGGACCGGAGGTCCATCTGTATTATCCAGTTACCCAGCCAACAGTGGAATGAGAGAGAGGGGGAGATGAGAGCAGCCCCGAAATATCAAGCACAGGAAAGGGATGAGGGCGTAGGACAGGCTCAACAAAACTAACATCCCCAACACAAAGGGCTTCATACCCTTCGCTGCCACACACACACTCACAAAGCCAAGCCAAGCTCTGCCTAGTTCACATCCACCACAAGCCTAGGAGGAAGGGAGCTAGGGAGAAGGGAAGGCCCAAGGAGCACGGGCGACGCCGGCGGCGGCCTTCGAACCGCAAGCGACCACTGGAGGCCACGCCAAGACCAGCAGGAGGACGATCACATCACCCCCACTGCCGGCAGCTCTAGCATTGACTACCCAGGGCGGCAACCGACCGACAGCAAGGGACCATGATACGGGGGAAGGCCCGATCTTCTCAGTGAGGAACCGTGGATAGTTGATGCGAAGTAGATGATGTCGCTAGCTGAACACTCGCGCCAATGCACGAACCCTCAACTCTTCGGAATACGCCCAAAACACACCGGGTAGTTGTTCGTCGCGAGACCACGAACGATTTAACGCCAAGTCCCCAATTCCCAATGGAGCGATGGCTTGACCTTGGATTGCAACAAAACAAATGGATCGCCTAATTCTCTCTCAAAGTCCTCGCATGAACTCGGTGTCGAAAGAACAAGCAATAGCTATGTTTCAATCTTATGCATAAACCGGTCTACCTCTATGGTGCGCCATGGGGGTTATATAGCCTCCCACGCAAGCACAAAGCTCGGATGAACAGATGAACCGAGTGCTCGGTAATCCGAGTCCGACATCGTTCACTTTCACGATAATCCGAGTCCGATTATCATTCACGTGAACAATAATCCGATTGAAAAACGTCCTACTTTAATTTGCAAATTTAAACTAGTCTCCTCTCGGTTTCCTTGTATTGTGAGCTTTCCTTCTCTTAGCTTGCGAATTTGTTCGATGCACTTGATGCTTCTTTTGATGCCATTGTAACCCTTGTTGCCATGTCACCATATGTCTTTCTTGACCGCCCGCATGTGCTAGGGTTTTATCCTGAGAGCACGTTCCCTCTCGTTGGCCACATGGGTTTCTTCTCCCTTGTTGGCCGCATGTGTTTCTCCTCCATGAATTTGTTCCCGACCTCCCTCTCCTCCCTCTCGGTTTCAAAGTCTTTAAATTTGTCAAACCTGAGAATGCACCAAGTATTGCTTTAGGTAGTAACCAATTCTCATTGGCAATAAAAGGAAATTCATTAAGAAACAAATGCACCTGTTGTTTGAGAAGTTTAGCTCCTGCTTCACGAATAACCTCATAAGTAGTAGGGATATCCTCATCATCCTCCCTTTCTTCAAGAAAAGCCGTCCTCGGCTTTTGATAGCCTGAAGATGTGCTAGACAAATAATACAACATATATGCATGGTATATATATTTGTCATCCAAACTCCTTTCGCTTAGCACATGATGATTTGCTGAAAGTGTAATAAACAAAAAGAACAATGTATATACGTGGTATATGTATACATCAATTGTTGTGACATTCTCGTTGTTTCGCACAAAATAATTAGGATCATAATGACCATAGGATGTATTTGATATATACATTGCGATACTTTCATTCACATCATTCTCCCTCCCATGAGAAAATGTCGTCCTCGACTTTGGTAAGTACATGGACAAGATATAAGAGGGACCCACTAGATCAAGTTGTTCAAATATTGGAGAGAAAATTTTTAGTTTCTTCCATGCTTCAACTCGACTACGTTGTTTACATGCATAGGAGAAACAAGTAGGCATCATATTGCGTTCTAAACAATAGGCACTTGTATTAAAATCCATCTCAAAATGACCATGATATTTCTCAATAGATGGTTTGCGCAAAACATGCAAGTTTAAATCAGCAAGATTATCACAGGTAATGCATATTCGATAAACATAGAACTTGTCATCTACACCATAATCTCCAATCAAATTGAATGTATATGTGTAGGCATAAGTATTAACGAAAGTGATTTTAAACATGAAACTTTAGCAAGATTCTCAATCACACTAGATATCTCTCTATGAACATCAAACATGATATAATATAAAAGATCATCAAAAGATATTTTAGTAAGAACGCCCTTATGGGTAATCAATTCCACATTATGTAAATTGAGCGCATAAATTTGAACATGGAATATTCAAAGGAACACTAGAGATCGAACTCAGACGCACCTCTTCTTGATGAGTATGCAATTCAACACCATTATGTTACCTTTACCATCCTCCTCGGTTGTTGTAGGTGTTGTAGATATCAAATCATCATCATGAAACCATTGATCGCAAGCACTCTATCCCCACCGTGGTTATCTCCTCGTCTTTCACGTCCAACGGTGCCGGTTGTTCAACTTTCAACTCATTTTCTTTAATATCAACCTCACTTTGACCATCATCTACTTCTCTCTTTCTGTTGGTGCATCTTTCTCACACTCAATAGAGATGCTCTCAACCTCACATATGGTGGAATCACACACTCACTCTCTTTATCATTCTCACTCAATTTGGCTATGTGGCACTCATTCTCATATGGGTTTGGATACATCCTGTCCCCAAAGATTGTGGGTCAGCAATTGAGCAATTACCAAGAACTACAAACTCTTCATGAAGCAATGGGGCAAAGACTACGAAACATGTATCGAAGGAATGTCCCATGCTCGGTCGCCTTCACATGTGATATACTAGCGGCATTTAAACCTTTTCGTGGACAAGTCAACTTGCCAAATAGAGAACGCTTTAGTGGCGAGGTACAAACGCGTGCCGAAAATGTCGCTCATCCGCTCCCACGTGATAATCGGCAATTCATGGCGCCCATACGCTATTAATAAACCTGCTCCCACCAATGTGTGGCATAATCACCAAGCCACTAGACGCAAGTAAGAGCTTCCTCTCATTGGTATAGTTGTGCATCCAAATAGAGTATCAATATCTAGCTCCCAAGTGAGATATTCTTGTACATCCGCACGACCGAGAAAATATAGGGATAGAAAATTTGGGCTTATCGTGAAAATCCTTACGATGCACGCTTGGTTGATTGAACATGGCGTGCAGCTCCAAGAAGTTGTTGTTGATGTCCAGACGTAGTTGCGTAACCTCCTCTCCGAGGTTGTTCAATCCAATCGAACGGACCCGAGCTCATCGCGCACACCATTATCACGAACATGAAGTTGCTTTTGTAGCGCCCCACACAACCGTGTATACTCCGCCCACGTGAATCGTGGATTCTCCCGATGACTGACATGGATACAACTCACAAATAGCAAACGAAATTATATCCGTTAGTAAAAAAACTTGCTCTCTACGCCGCAACTCACCGTCCCGAACACAAGACAAGCTTACTGCGTTCCAAAGTGAATCAAGGACGGCAAATCGACAAGCCAGAAATGAGCGACCTTAACCCTGTAATGTATGAGCGTAACCAAGAGCAAGGAGTACACAAACGGGTGTAGTGGAGCTCTGACATGTATGTGTATATCCTATGCAACTGATATTCAAGGTATTGTAAAGCTAAGTAATGATCCAAGCTAGAGTATTTTGCCTATGTGCTGATCCAAAAGGTTTAAGCGAAGTGTATGAACGCACAAACAAAGATAAATGTGACTTAATGCAAACAAAGGAATGAGCTAGTGATAGACAAACTGAAATTGAGATGAAAACTAGCTCGTTTTTGCACCAAGTACTATGAGAGATGCTAGCCAATTGCAAAGATTGCTCAAATAGATTAAATACACAATCTGAAATTGTGGACTAAGGTTGACTCTTCCCAATTTCGCCAGCCCCTTTTTTTTTTTTCTCAAAACCGCATGAACAAAGCTCTTCGCCTTCGGCTATTAAGGAAACCGAAAGGAAAAAATTTGTAATGGTATTTGCGGGTTTGATCTTTTGTTTTTTTAAATACCTTTTCAAGCCGTGGCTTTTTCTTGTAACCGTGCCTTTTCCTCTTTTCTTATTGCAATGGCTTAAATAGGGTTTGCTCTCTCTTGATTGCACAAGTCTCACAATTCAACAACGTGTAAATAAACCAAAGAACAGCCCTAGTGCAATGTACAAAAGCTAGTCTCAAGGATGAAAGGATATAAGTGAAGCTCAAGAAACCCAAAGTGTTTCGTCGGCTATCTCTTTTAAAAGCTAATTGAGAGTTCAATCAGCAATTTGGTACGGTTTATGTGAACACAACGATTAAGCAACGCAAAAGGAACACATGGATCAGACTAAAAACAAAAACTCTAATGGATGAAAACTTAACTAAACGCACAAGAAATAACAGATTAAACTACGGTTTTGGTATTGCAATTTTCGGTTTATTGGACGATAGGATAGAAAACGAATCTAACTACGGGTAAAGAAATTCTCACTGAGTAAACCTAGAATCTGATACCATATGATACGGGCTAGGCCCGATCTTCTCGATGAGGAACCGTGATAGTTGATGCGAAGTAGACGATGTCGCTAGCTGAACACTCGCGCCAATGCACGAACCCTCAACTCTTCTGAATACGCCCAAAACACATCGGTAGTTGTTCGTCGCGAGACCACGAACGATTAACGCCAAGTCCCAATTCCCAATGGAACGACGGCTTGACCTTGGATTGCAGAACAAAACAAATGGATCGCCTAATTCTCTCTCAAAGTCCTCGCATGAACTCTAGTGTCGAAAGAACAAGCAATAGCTATGTTTCAATCTTATGCATAAACTGGTCTACCTCTATGGTGCGCCATGGGGGTTTATATAGCCTCCCACGCAAGCACAAAGCTCGGATGAACGAAGAACCGAGTGCTACTGAGAATCCGAGTCCGACATCGTTCACTCGCTACAAGATCCGAGTCCGATTCATCGTTCACGTGAACAGTAATCCGATTGAAAAAACGCCCTACTTTAATTTGCAAATTTAAACTAGTCTCCTCTCGGTTTCCCTTGTATTGTGAGCTTTCCTTCTCTTAGCTTGCGCGAATTTGTTCGATGCACTTGATGCTTCTTTGATGCCGTTGTAACCCTTGTTGCCATGTCACCATATGTCTTTCTTGACCGCCCGCATGTGCTAGGGTTTTATCTCGAGCACGCCTCCTCTCGCTGGCCACATGGGTTTCTTCTCCCTTGTTGGCGCATGTGTTTCTCCTCCATGAATTTGTTCCCGACCTCCCTCTCCTCCTCTCGGTTTCAAAGTCTTTAAATTTGTCAAACCTGAGAATGCACCAAGTATTGCTTTAGGTAGTAACCAATTCTCATTGGCAACAAAAGGAAATTCATTAAGAAACAAATGCACCTGTTGTTTGAGAAGTTTAGCTCCTGCTTCACGAATAACCTCATAAGTAGTAGGGATATCCTCATCAGACCATCAGCACGAAGGAAGCACCAACCAAACCATCGCCATCAACACCTTGCCTTACCATTTCCAAATTGAACCCGACAAAGGTAACCCCCTCTGTTAGCCATCCCCATATTCGGCCAAGTATGCACCCACAGCGATTTCACCGATTTTAGCATCACAAAGCACATCCCATAGTAGCATCACAGCTCTCAGTATCATCATCACAGAGCAATAGGGGGAGGAGTAGAGAAGGAGATTTGGATGAGTTTATACCTTAGTAGCCAACCGGATCTAGCATCCACAACCACATCCATCCCTCATGCATGAAGAAAAGATAAGAACATCAAATCAGTAAGCATTCACAAGTAAATGCGGAACAAGGTTAAATCGCAAAGAAAAAGGGTGAGGATCGGGAAGAGAGAGAGGAGAGCTGTGGGCGGGCTGAGGCAGGCGGCGGCCGAAGGCCGGCCGGGCTGGGCCAAGGCCTGTGCAGCTGGGAGGCCGAGGCGACACAACACGAGGAGGTGAAATTAGCCGGCAAGCCGGAGCGGAGGAGGCGGCCGGCAGGGAGCCGAGCGGCAGGAGGAGGCGGCGCCGGGAGCCGGGGCAAGGCCGTCGGCCACAGGAGGCGGCGCCGTAGGGGGCTTCGGCCGGAGAGAGCACCTGATAGTAGTAGAGATGGGAGGGTGAGCAGGTAAGAATAAAGTGGGGAGTAGAAAGGAGAGAAGAGAATGGGGGAAGAAACCCCTGGCTTCTCTCGGCTGGGAGGATAGGATGGAGAGAAGGTGAGGGTTAAGCAAGGGTAGTTTGGTGTGAAGGATATTAGGGAATTTATGTGTGGGGGATTTAGGATTTAGCTAGGGCAGCAAAAAGGGTAGATGTTCTTCTGAGGTAATATTAGTAATTTAGCAGTAAGGTTGGAGCGTTGTTAGTCGTAGCGTTATGTTTGTTGGACTTTATAAATTTGTTCACCCCGTGCGGTTAGATTTCAGTAAAGACCTGTCCAATTGTGGATAGGAAACGTTGCTGCACTTATAATAAATCTGAGACTTCTAAGTAAATTAATCACTAGTATGAACCGCTAAACTAAATAGATAGCCTGATACGTTAGAAATAATTTAATCAGGTTAGAATAATTAAATTAATCAATCCCAAGTTTATTTAAAGAATTAAATAGATGCATCCACACCTGAATAAAATTGGTTAGGCTGCTTTGCATGCGTAGAATTAATTAAGCATAGTTGCAAGTGAATTCATTTTGTGTCTAATGTTCGTGCGATTAGGAGCTAGTACCAGTAACCTCAACCCTAAAGCCGTTAGACTGTAGAGCGACAGTAGTTGGGGAGTGCTAACTTATCAGGGGACCCGAAAAATATTGTTAAATTAAAATTGGCTAACAAAATAAAATGCACTAACTTATGTACGCATATTGAACACCAAGAAGTCACTAAGTATTTATTTGAGTATTATGTGCGTCTGCCATATAATTGCGTATGCGAACCGATTCAGCAGCTTATCTAATTTCATATCCGCTGACAACGATCTTTTCTACAATTCAAGGCAAGCTACTCTCTTGAACATAAATATAGCTATATTAAATGTAAATCAGATATCGCTTCTATCATATAAATATTGAATCAAAACTATTTCTCAAAAGCAAATCGGATCAAAAGTGAATGAAATGAAGATAAGAAATGAGAATGAGATGAGGAAAGAAAACTATTTTGGCTGGTAAAGGGGGCCCGGGGAAGGGGAACACGAAGACGATGAGGTAAGTGGTGGGACCCCTTTACATATGGTTAATATATAAGGACCAACAAAACTCTTACTCGGTCAGAGGCCGTATTTAAGTGCCAACCATTTTCCCGTTTCGACGGCCAGAAAATGCTACCTTGTTACGTAATTATGATCTCCACAACGGGACATGTTTGGACTATTTGGGCACAAAAGAGAGCCGCCCCAAGGTGGAGTGTTGAGCACGGACGATAGCCGCCTCAACCAACATTACTGGAACTCGGTGAATGACTAGGTCAGCAACGTGATTAGGTCAAACACCGATGGAAAGTAATGGGTGGAGACTTAGTCACGTAACTTGGAAAACATTTTGTATTCTGAACTTGAACCCCGCATCAAAGGTAATGCTGGGGACCTGGCTCATTTAGAGTTCAGAGTAGCTATGGGTAAAGTGGTACAAGCCTGCGCAGTGCTATACAAAATCATGAATTCATGCCAGTCTTCTGGATTGGAGTCTACGGGAACCGCCAGGGGTCTATCTTCTCTCCGAGTGACTAGTAGTCTTTTCAGAATTAAAATTTGCCACCTAATGTTTTAATGAGTTATTTATTTTCAGAACCAGAGATGAAGTAGAAACTGATGTAAAGAACAAGAGATTAGTCATACAGTGCATTTTGTTATTAATGCTTGCTGAGTACACTAGTACTCACTCTTGCTATCTCTCCCCTTGCTTAGATCCTAGTCCGGCCGGGAGTTATCCCGAGTGGGATGAGGGATTTGCAGGTACTGAGGAGACCACGAATGGCGAGGGTGTTGGTTTCGAGAAGCTAGGCGAGGTGGACGCCCTATTTGACTCGTGGGACGAGTAGACTACTGGAGGGACCTAGCGGCAAGCGTGGGGAATGCGTTGTTCCCCTCTTTTGTAATTAAATATTCTGTATCTAGAACCTTAGTCTTGTGTGGCTACTGTTGTAATAAAGAACAATTTCTATCTTATTGTTCCGCTGTGCTAACTCTAGTAAAGGCTTACTATTCGTTGGAGCAGTGTTCTACTGAGCAAACGAATAGTAATCCGTTTGCCTAAGTGTGATTACCCCTGGGGTAATGACACGGGGCGCCGCAGGTGGTATCAGAGCAATAAGATCGGGCCACGCTAATAAAATAGAAACTGTTGCATAACTTAAGTATGCTTTTCTTTCCTGCTATATGGCACTAATTACTTAGTAATTCTTGCCTGCATCTCAATTTCTATTCCGTTCCGTTTCAAAACTGGTATGTTAAAAGCTCATCTTCTTTATAGTTACAACCATCCTAACGTAGAACCATTCCGTCGCAAGAGGTTTAGGTTCAGTCTTCCATTCGAGACCGTGCGGGGGAAAACGCGTTGTTGTCTTAGAATCCAGCGTTGTGATCTTTTGAGTAGATTGTTCGACTCCATCTCAACCTAGGATAGAAAATATAGGCGGTGGGTGCTGTATCATAAGGTTTAGACTTTAGTGCCTGGACTAGAGGCATGGAGTAGAATTCTGGCATGGACTCGCTTTGGGAAAGTATAGACCATACCTATAAGATTTCTTACCTTTTCATCTAAATAACCAAAATTGATCCGTCAGCATTCCAAAACAAAGCATGTATACTTAAAGAAAGTAAAGAAAGGCTGACGAGGTAACAATATGACTTATCCCAATTCTGCATATCAATTTTCCCGAACGAGTGGTTCATGGCACTCCGAGCGTGTAGCTCTGGCGTACCCAGGAGCGAAGTCCTGGGCGTACTCAGGAATGAGCCCTGAGCGGTTCCAAACACGTGGTTTGGATGGACTCGAGCCAGCTCTCGAGCGTACCTGGGCACGTGGATCCAGGGTAGTGTAGGTTCGCACTCAGAGGCAAGCTCTGAGCGGTCCCAAACACGTGGTTTGGGCGGTCTCGAGAACGGGTACTCGAGCGTGACTGGGCACGAAACTCAGCTATCATAGAATTTGGATCTTTTTTGCATCTTATTGTTTCTCGGTGTTAATTGCTACTGTGTGTATGGATTAATACAACTCACCCGCCGTTAACTCCTACCATATAAATGTAATGCCATCTTCCCTACCACAAATCACTGCTAAAGAAGTAAGAAAACTAATGCTACCACCAGCAGACCTCTCAAAATGAAAATGCTATCAACGCATACACTAATACAAACCATTTCCTAACACCTCCCCCACAGGATGGAAGGTCACAGGCATGAAGAACAAAGTTTGGGACTCAGGTTGGGACTCTTGCCACAAGACAGAACAGTGGAGAACCCATCAGTTGACCCCCAACAAATAACACCAGGCCAGTCTAGAGCCACTCCACCACCAGAAGCTAGCCAACCACCACCCCCAGTAGCTACAGACCCGCTAGGAATGATGGCGGATGTACTCAAATTCCTAGAAAACTCCAGGAGGGAAGCTCAAGAGAATCAAAATCGATTCATGGAAGCCTTGTTAACCAAGGTAACACCCACCACATCCCATGCAGCCCATGGGGTTAGTTTGGGCGATTTTCTCCAGACTTGCCCTCCCACTTTCGCCAAAGCCACTGACCCCCTAGATGCCAATGATTGGCTAGTAGAAGTAGAAAAGAAATTAGACACAATGGGGTGCTCAGATGTCGAGAAAGTCCGTTTTGCTTCCCATCAGCTGACCGGACCAGCCGCTACCTGGTGGTTAAACTATAACCACAACAGAGTCAGTGAACAACCCATTGCTTGGGCTGAATTCAAGCTCAGGTTCATTGAAACCCATGTGCCTACAGGACGCATGGAACTGAAGAAACGCGTATTCCGGGTATTAACTCAGGAAGGAAGGAAAATGGTTGAGTACCTCAGTCAGTTCAACGAACTCTCCCGCTATGCACCAGCCGACGTAGACACAAAAGAGAAAAAGATAGAAAAATTCTTGAATGGAATGCAACCTTACCTGAAGATGCTCCTATCCATCCACAAAATTGATGAATTCCAAGACTTGGTCAATAGGGCCATAATTCTGGAAAATGAGCATTCCAATTTAAACGAAGAGAGAAGAAAGAAAGCTAAGACAGACCACCGTCCACCACCTACTCTTAGACCCCGTCCATATATGCAGCAACAACCCCCACCAAGATATGGACCACCCAACCTAAGACCCTTAAATCCACCATTTCAAAGACCTATAACCCAGCAGCAGCCAGTGGCCATAGCAATTAGATGTGGAAAATGTAGAGGAAGCCATCTAACGAAAGATTGCCTGAGAGACACAGATGCATGTTTCCATTGCAGACAGCCTGGGCATCGTAAATTCGAATGTCCCTACATACAGAGAACATATGGAACCCCACCACAACCAGCATATGTGTCGAGACTACCTGCCCCAGCACCACCACAAATAAACTACCCGAATCAACTCGGAGGCAATCAACCTTTCACGGGAGGAACTGGAAGAGGAGGACCAGAACATCTGACTCACGTGACCGCCAAGAAGATTGGAGAGGCCACAGATCTCACTGCAGGTAAGCTAAAAGTTCCACCATCCACAAATACTATTCCTTTTTACCTTGGAGTAACTCACTCCTTTGCACCACCTCAATTTCTAGTAGAGAGCTTTCTAAAATCTAAACCTTTGGAAAGAGTCTAGGGGAGTTAGCCCATCGGTGTGAATGCTAGAAGTTTCCTTAATCAGAAAAGAACACGCCCTGATAAATCAAAATACCAAATTCCTAGTCGACCCTTCAAAAAAAAATCAACTTGAGAGGGCTAAATCTGATTTTAAAAATAGACAGGTTATCTGTCCATAGAGTAAATATAAACTGCCAATCCCAACAAGCGTCTATTCAGAAGACCGACGAAACACGATTGCACTACCTCAGAATTAGAACCCTACAGTTACCATTTGACCTTAGTTTGGCCGCCTTCTAGCAAAGGAAGCATAAGACTACTACTAGGCCCTGAACTTGTACAGGAGAATAATGAGAAAACCCAGCTCATCCGAGAGCATGGCAAGATCGCTCCAAGTAGACAAAAGAGCTACGCAGGGTGCGCCAAGGTAATCAAAAAGGGAAAATGAAATCCACAGGTATGTTAAACCCTTTCAGATATTAGAGCGTACAAGCACCCTAGCGTATAAACTGGAATTACCAACACAGTTGTCACGAATACGCGATGTGTTCCGTGCCTCTCAACTCAGAAAATGCCCAAGGGAACCATCACATCATTTAACCAATCTCAATATACCCCTGCAAGACGATCTGACCTACGAAGAACACCTAGTGAAGATTCTAGCTACAGCAGACCGAAAACTGAGAAACAGGACTATCCATTCATACAAAGCGCAATGGAAGAACCACGCCGTCAGTAAAGCCACGTGAGAGATCGACGAAGAATCACACAAAGCCCACCCCCAACCAGAGCAAGCGAGAACAGAATTTCGGGGATGAAATTTTTCTAAGGGGGGGAGGATGTGAGAACCCGAACAATCTAATTAAGCTAAGCAACGTTAAGCAGTATTGCACAGTAAAATAAACTAAGCAACACAGTAATTACCAACGTTTTTGCCACAAAACAAACTCAAATTCATCATCATTTCAAACTCATAATTAAATTGCAAGATTTATTTACAACAAATTCTACAAAAGGAATAATCATAATCTTGCATGCATATCGCCAAAGCCCTCCTTGAATCTTTGTCCACTTATCGCCAACCGTCAAACCCATTCCACAGCCAACCCAACATCCGTCCACGTTTCCCTCAACCGCCAACAAAAACACAAGACTGGTATTAGACCAAAAACCATAAAGAGGAGCTAGAGAGGGAGAAGATTGTCGTCAAATTCTTTGTGAAGGTCATGGAGGCTTCCCAACCACCCTAGTGTAGTGGCACCATCTCGCCTTCTGTGGGCCTCATCACTCGGCAATATTAGAATAGATGCCCACATTTTACGGACTTACCTCCATTATCAGAATATCGAAAATAGCTTCACAGCATCCTTGGACTAAAGGTCCTTAAGCCCACAATAGTAGAAGCTTCATTTGGACCAGAGGTCCATCTGTATTATCCAGATTACCCAGCCAACAGTGGAATGAGAGAGAGGGGGAGATGAGAGCAGCCCCGAAATATCAAGCATAGGAAAGGGATGAGGGCGTAGGACAGGGCTCAACAGCCGAACATCCCCCCAACACAAAGGGCTTCATACCCTTCGCTGCCACACACACACACTCACAAAGCCAAGACAAGCTCTGCCTAGTTCACATCCACCACAAGCCTAGGAGGAAGGGAGCTAGGGAGAAGGGAAGGCTTAAGGAGCACGGGCGGCGGCGGCCTTCGAACCGCAAGCGACCACTAGAGGCCACGCCGAGACCAGCAGGAGGACGATCACATCACCCCCACTGCCGGCAGCTCTAGCATCGACCACCCAGGGCGGCAACCGAACGACAGCAAGGGACCATCAGCACGAAGGAAGCACCAACCAAACCATCGCCATCAACACCTTGCCTTACCATTTCCAAATCGAACCCGACAAAGGTAACCCCCTTTGTTAGCCATCCCCATATTCGGCCAAGTATGCACCCACAGCGATTTCACCGATTTTAGCATCACAAAGCACATCCCATAGTAGCATCACAGCTCTCAGTATCATCATCACAGAGCAATAGGGGGAGGAGTAGAGAAGGAGATTTGGATGAGTTTATACCTTAGTAGCCAACCGGATCTAGCATCCACAACCACATCCATCCCTCATGCATGAAGAAAAGATAAGAACATCAAATCAGTAAGCATTCACAAGTAAATATGTAACAAGGTTAAATCGCAAAGAAAAAGGGTGAGGATCGGGAAGAGAGAGAGAGAGAGAGAGGCGGCGGGCCGAGCTGCGGCGGCCGAAGGCCGGGCCAGCTGGGCTAGCGCACACCCGGGCACGGGGAGGCCAGAGGGTGACACAACACGAGGAGGTGGTGCACTAGCCGGCAAGCCGGAGCGGAGGAGGCGGCCGGCAGGGAGCCGAGCGGAAGGAGGAGGCGCGCAGGGAGCCGGGGCAAGGCCGTCGGCCACAGGAGGCGGCACCGTAGGGGGCTTTGGCCGGAGAGAGCACCTGATAGTAGTAGAGATGGGAGGGTGAGCAGGTAAGAATAAAGTGGGGAGTAGAAAGGAGAGAAGAGAATGGGGAAGAAACCCCTGGCTTCTCTCGGCTGGGAGGATAGGATGGAGAGAAGGTGAGGGGTTAGGCAAGGGTAGTTTGGTGTGAAGGGTATTAGGGAATTTAAGTGTGGGGGATTTAGGATTTAGCTAGGGCAGCAAAAAGGGTAGATGTTCTTCTGAGGTAATATTAGTAATTTAGTAGTAAGGTTGGAGCACTGTTAGTCGTAGCGTTATGTTTGTTGGACTTTATAAATCTGTTCACCCCGTGCGGTTAGATTTCAGTAAAGACCTGTCCAATTGTGGATAGGAAACACTGCTGCACTTATAATAAATCTGAGACTTCTAAGTAAATTAATCACTAGTATGAACCGCTAAACTAAATAGATAGCCTGATACGTTAGAAATAATTTAATCAGGTTAGAATAATTAAATTAATCAATCCCAAGTTTATTTAAAGAATTAAATAGATGCATCCGCACCTGAATAAAATTGGTTAGGCTGCTTTGCATGCGTAGAATTAATTAAGCATAGTTGCAAGTGAATTCATTTAGTGTCTAATGTTCGTGCGATTAGGAGCTAGTATCGGTAACCTCAACCGTAAAGCCGTTAGACTGTAGAGCGACAGTAGTTGGGGAGTGCTAACTTATCAGGGGACCCGAAAAATATTGTTAAATTAAAATTGGCTAACAAAATAAAATGCACTAACTTATGTACGCATATTGAACACCAAGAAGTCACTAAGTATTTATTTGAGTATTATGTGCGTCTGCCATATAATTGCAGAAGGCGAACCGATTCAGGCAGGCTTATCTAATTTCATATCCGTCGACAACGATCTTTTCTACAATTCCGAAGGCAAGCTACTCTCTTGAACATAAATATAGCTATATTAAATGTAAACTGTATACTGCTCTATCATATAAATATTGAATCAAAACTATTTCTCAAAAGCAAATCGGATCAAAAGTGAATGAAATGAAGATAAGAAATGAGAATGAGATGAGGAAAGAAAACTATTTTGGCTGGTAAAGGGGGCCCGGGGAAGGGGAACACGAAGACGATGAGGTAAGTGGTGGGACCCCTTTACATATGGTTAATATATAAGGACCAACAAAACTCTTACTCGGTCAGAGGCCGTATTTAAGTGCCAACCATTTTCCCGTTTCGACGGCCAGAAAATGCTACCTTGTTACGTAATTATGATCTCCACAACGGACATGTTTGGACTATTTGGGCACAAAGAGAGCGCCCCAAGGTGGAGTGTTGAGCACGGACGATAGCCGCCTCAACCAACACATCGAACTCGGTGAATGACTAGGTCAGCAACGTGATTAGGTCAAACACCGATGGAAAGTAATGGGTGGAGACTTAGTCACGTAACTTGGAAAACATTCTGTATTCTGAACTTGAACCCCGCATCAAAGGTAATGCTGGGGACCTGGCTCATTTAGAGTTCAGAGTAGCTATGGGTAAAGTGGTACAAGCTCGTGATGCTATACAAAATCATGAATTCATGCCAGTCTTCTGGATTGGAGTCTACGGGAACCGCCAGGGGTCTATCTTCTCTCCGAGTGACTAGTAGTCTTTTCAGAATTAAAATTTGCCACCTAATGTTTTAATGAGTTATTTATTTTCAGAACCAGAGATGAAGTAGAAACTAATGTAAAGAACAAGAGATTAGTCATACAGTGTATTTTGTTATTAATGCTTGCTGAGTACACTAGTACTCACTCTTGCTATCTCTCCCCTTGCTTAGATCCTAGTCCGGCCGGGAGTTATCCCGAGTGGGATGAGGGATTTGCAGGTACTGAGGAGACCACGAATGGCGAGGGTGTTGGTTTTGAGAAGCTAGGCGAGGTGGACGCCCTATTTGACTCGTGGGATGAGTAGACTACTGGAGGGACCTAGCGGCAAGCGTGGGGAATGTGTTATCCCCCTCTTTTGTAATTAAATGTTCTGTATCTAGAACCTTAGTCTTGTGTGGCTACTGTTGTAATAAAGAACATTTTCTATCTTATTGTTCCGCTGTGCTAACTTTGGTAAAGGCTTACTATTCGTTGGAGCAGTGTTCTACTGAGCAAACAAATAGTAATCCGTTTGCCTAAGTGTGATTACCCCTGGGGTAATGACACGGGGCGCCGCACCTGCTGCCCGGCCCCTCGGGTTGCCCCAGGCCACAAAGCCTCCTCCCATGGGTCCCTCCGGCCTTGAGCAATTCTCGCAGTCCCCTCCCCCTAAAGGCGATGGGGCAGGAGGCGGATGTGGATGAGCCCTTTCTGCGTCGGCCCTAGTGGGTGTTCTCCACCGAGGAGCGATCATTCCACATGGATCGGTGCTCGCTGGCTGCCGCCGCCCTTCGAGCCGTCGTCGACGTCCTCCCCCGCTTTCTCGGCAGCTACTCTCAGTGGCGGACCAGGATTTTTAAAATGGGTGTTCAAAGTTACAAAAATATTTGTTCAATGTAAAACATAAAGGTGTACAGTAGTAAAAATCAAAATACAAATTATTCGTACTAATGACAACATCTCAAATAATTTAATGAAATTACAAAATAATCAATAAAAGATAAGATTTACCAATCACAATTCAATCTAACACAAACAAAATTGTTGATTTGGGCATTTGAGTTTGCTCTTTGTTGATTTGGGAATTGGGGATCTGGCAATTTGGATTGAACTCACCTCTACGCTGTTGGAATTTGGGTACCACGGCCGCACGCTGGCGTGAGGTGCCAGGCCGCTACCGTCGGCTGCAAACGACTTGCAGGGCTACTTGGTCGCCCTCCCCGCTCGGCGCCCCAATGGCAACGGCCTAATCGATAGCCGGTGCCCAACCTTGCTCCTCAGACCTCCGCCATGTTGCAACGTTTGGCTTTGTCGTGGCCGAGTCACCACATCAAGAGAGAGAGGAAGAGATATAAGAGCCGGCTATTGTCTATTGATTTATAGAGTTAGAGAGAGATAAGGGAGAATGACCTTATTGTGATTGGACCGAATGGTCCAATGCCCAAAGGGCAAAGGTCGAATGGTGTGTGATCATGGGGTGACCATCACATGTGCCAATTTGAGGTTGTGGGAAGCCAAAGGGAGACATGGTTTGATGAGCTGAGAGGGAGTTGTAGTCTGGTTGACCCAATTAAGAGTATATTCATTATATATGTAATACATATACTATACAATGAAATTTTTGTAAAAAATAATGGATATTCAGCTAAACACCCTTGACCTTAATAGGGTCCGCCCATGGCTACTCCGACGACACCCTCGCGGTATCGTACCCCCCATCTCCCCCTATCGTCTCACCCTTCTCTCGCGCACAAGCCCTACAATTTGATGGTCTAACGCAACCGTGCGGGAGGGTGGGTTGCTTGTTTTTGGGTCGCTGGAATCACACAAAATGGGTTTGATGGGCTTCTCGCATTGTACCTCAAGCTGCTGGTCAACTAAGCCTTTGAGAGTCGAGACTTAACTCCACTAAGATGAAGTTGTATCTGTGTTTCCTGTTATAACTGAAACTTGGCTCATAAGTCATATGTGGGAGAATTTTTCCACCTCATTGTTTTCTGTAAACTCTCCTGGTTTGAATAGGTCACACTTAATGTATACCTCAGTAGTAAAAATATTTAGTTGTACAACTTGCTGCTGATTGTAATTTTCGAAACCCAATTCTCTTTCTTAGGAAACCTAACAACATAATCGCCAAGGTACTTAATTATTTTTTTCAAAACGAACAATGTATAGTAAGTATTTGAGAATGCAAATTAGCTTATAGATTGTATAGCTATGAACACTATGATATTGGATTGTATTGACAAAATTATCTTAGGTAGGGCAACTTAGATTAGACTGTATAGCTCTGAACACTATGATATGATAAATCATAAAGCAAAATGGAAGCAAAACATTGTTAATTGGCGCGATCCTAACGCTAATTGTCGATGCCATACTATGCAATATATACAATACAACATTCCCAATATGTATACAGGAATCCATTATACATGAGTCAAAGACACTACAAAATAAACATTCTAGAAAACAAATCTGTGCTGTCAGGGTGTGTGCATGTGTTCGTGTGTGTGATCACCAAGCTGCAGATTGAATACCTGAGTAGGAGTAAGAACAGGTACTCTAATAGACAGTGCCCAATGCATAGATGAAGTGGCTGCGGCAACCATGGCGACTCACCACCGCCGTAGCTAGCCATAGCAACCCACAGCAACCCACTCTAGTACCCTTCATGCATAAGCAACAAATCAACCCACATTAGACAGTAAGTTAAACAAACCAAAAAGAAAGAACAGAAGTCACAAAAAGGGGAAGGCAAGTGGAAAACAAAATACAGGCCAGGGCCAAAGCCACGGGTCCAATGCATAGATGAAGTGGCTGCGGCAACCGTGGCGCCTCACCACCGCCGTAGCTAGCCATAGCAACCCACTCCAGTACCCTCATCATGCATTAGCAACAAATCAACCCACATTAGACAGTAAGTTAAATAAACCAAAAAGAAAGAGCAGAAGTCACAGAAAGGGGAAGGCAAGGGGAAAACAAAATCCAGGCCGGGGCCGAGCCACGGGCATAGGAGTGCACCTGGGGCCGGAGGCGCATGGCAGAGGTGCAGGTGGCGCGGGCATAGCCAGGGCCAAGCCAAGCCTGGGCCAGTGAGGAGCAAGGGAGGCGGGCCGAGCCGAGCCGGCCACCGCCGAGGCCGAGCAGGTCGGGCGTAGCGTAGGAGCGAGTCGAGTGGAGGAGCAGGCCACCGGGCGCGGGCGAGTAGGAGGAGGCTGGCGACCGAAGGCCGAGCGGACCGTGCGCAGTGCAGGAGCGAGTCGAGGGGAGAAGCAGGCCACCGGGCGCGGGCAAGCAGGGGGAGGCCGGAGGTGGCGCCATGGGCACATTTCGGCCGGAGCAAGTATCAAGATAAGAAAGGGGAGAGAAGAGGAAATGAGAGCGAAGGCAACGAAGAGAGGGCTGGGTTGGGGTTCGAGCCACAGGGGAGGTGAGGCCAAGCGAGCAGGGGGCCGGCGGTGTCAGAGCGCGGGGCGGCCGGCGCACAGGGAGGCTAGGCCGAGGGAGCAGGGGGCCGGCGGTGTCATGAGGATGTGGCAGCCGGAGTAGGAGGCGGCGCTATGGGCGTAGGAGAACGCACGTTGCCGGGCAAGCAAGGGATATGGCGGCGGCGAAAGGTGCCGAGGGCGGCCAAAGGAGCGGTGCCATGGGGAGCTTTGGTTTCGTCGAAGCAAATCCCAGGGAGGAGGAGTTAGGGCATGAAGCAATGGAGGAAGGAGAAGAGAAAACGGGGAAGGTGGAGAAGAAGGCAAATTTGGATATATGCCACTCAGAAATACGACGTTTCGAGATATGCCACTCATAATCTTAAAATTGGATATATGCCACTCTAAATCTTGCTAGTTTTGATATATGCCACTACATGACACTTTTGCCCCTAGCTTTTCTTCTTCCTCCCTCTTCTCTCCCGCCGCCGCCAGCTTGCCTTTTCTTTCCCGACCACCAGCCTCACGGCACATGCGCGCTGGCCTCCCCGCCACAGCGGCTGGCGGCGGCGACCTCCGACTAGAGCGTTGTGGCCATTACGACACCCCGGCCTAGTGCTCGAAGCTCACTTGCGACGGTGGCTGCCCGCCGGCGCGAATCCCATCCGCTTGGCCAGCCCTCGAGGACCACCTCTGCGCGCGCCCGCCACAGCTTGCGTCCCCTCCCTGTCGCCAAAGCGGTCGCAGCTGCAGCCGTGGACGTCACGGAGTGGGCGGTTGACACGCAGGGACTCAACGCCGACGACATCGTCGACCCGTACCGAGCGTTGTCGTCGTGCCACAGAGCTCGCATCCCGTGGCAGAAGAAGAAAATGGGAGGAAGAAGGCGTGGAGAGAGTAGGAGGTGTCGGCGGCCGAAGGCCAAGCCGGCAGGGGCGCAGGAGCCAGGCCGAGGGAGGGGGCAGAGGAGAAGGAGCCAGGCGCGGCGCAGGAGTGAGCCGAGAGGGAGCGGGCCGAGTGCTGGTGGTGGCACGGGGAGCCACCGCCGCCGGCGCAGGTAGGGCCCGCGCGCACAGTCGAGCAGGCGCGTGCCTGCGCGGGACCGAGTTGAGCCAAGGGAGCAAGCCGGCAGAGGGAGGTGAGCGGCCAAGCTGGGGTAGGAGCCGGCGACCAGAGGTGAGGAGCTGAGCCAGAGGATGGAGGAAGGAAGAAGGCGGTCTGTGGGAAGATTGTTAGGCATGAGCAAAAGCTCCAACGAGCAAGCTCTGGTCGGAGGTCGCCGCCGCCGGCCGCTGCGACGGGGAGGCCAACGCGCATGTGCCGGTGAGGCTGGTGGTCGGGAAAGAAGAAAAGGCAACAGCGGCGGGAGAGAAGAGGGAGGAAGAAGAAGAGCCAGGGGCAAAATTGTCATGTAGTGGCATATATCAAAGCTAGCAAGATTTAGAGTGGCATATATCCAATTTCAAGATTCTGAATGGCATATTTCGAAACATTGTGTTTCTGAGTAGCATATATCCAAATTTGCCGGAGAAGAAAAGGAGGAGGCGTCCGCTTTTGGCTTTGCTTTTCCCGACGGATCCTCCACGTGCGCTTGTCTCCATCGGCTGAGTCTGTGTGGGGCCCGCGCGTGGAGGGAGGCCCTGGCCTTTGGGCGCGTGGAAAGGCAAACGCGAGCGCGTGGACGGCTGAGAAGGGATGAGGAAGGCATCGGGCGGGCCAGGACGCGAGGGGAAGCGCAGGCAATGAAAACCGAGCAACGATCGAACGGCTACGAAGCAAAGAGGCGTGTGATCCGACACGCCGGAAGAATCGGGGCGACGTGGCCACCCTCTCCTTCCGAGAAACATGTGCCCATTTACCCTTTAGGATGACCATGTGGTTGGTTTGATCAGTGCTCTATTTTGGTCTTGACAAAAGAGGCGAAAGGAAATAGAAGTTGGACAGGAGATGGTTTAGAAAACATCCCCAAATTCCAAAGAAATGGACTGCCCGCCGCGTGGTGTTATACTTATCTATCTTGCTCTACTAAAAGGAAATAGAAGTTGGAGAGGATATGTATTAGAGAACATCCCAAAATCTAGAGAAATGGACTGCGCGCCGCGTGGTCTTATACTTATCTATCTTGTTCTACTAACAAATACTAAAACTGAGCTCTGATGTGGTAGTAAGTGTATCGGATAGAATGACGACGTGTTAATGTTAAGAATATTAGATTTAAATCTACTAACAAGAATATGTGTCCCAGCTTTTTAGTGAAGTAAGATGCTGGGAAGGGCCCTGTACTTTCGGTTTGTGGTGAAAATAAGAGCTTCTAGGTTGAAAGAGTCTTAGCAAGAATGGTACAGCCAAACAATTTAATCTACTGGATCTTAAGGAATAACATGATCACTCTATATACAATAACCAGCAAGTGAACTATGAACATATGAAAAGACTATATTGAGCATTCACCTTTTTCTTTAGACCTCCTAAAGAAGTGATGGACTGATTCTTCATATGAACAAAGGTGTGGCCATGTGGGCCTGCTTAGCATTGTTCTATTATTTTGCTTTGTTCTATTCCTTCTTCTATGGTTGATTGTTATGATATTTTCTATGGGTTTGTGAGTTTGTCCTTGGAAGTATAAATTCAGCCCATTTCTAATTGCAAAAACTAACATGATATCATAATTCTTCTCAGGGCACATGGTTGATTGTGCATTTACTGTGGCATTCAATCCCATCTTTTATCCATTGCTTCACGCATCAAGAGATGCCACAAATACTGGAGTCAAGGTAATTTCTACATATTTTTTCTTCACTCTCCAAAGGTAATTTCTACATACTTGAGTCAATAGACTCGGATATACCAATGAATGATTTTCATAAGCACCTTTGCACATGTCATTTCTGATAGGAGGTCTGTTTGGTGGCAGAATAAGTGAGCCCCTTTGCTCCAATGGGACACATTTATAGGTCTTCGCTGAAATATCTGCTTTTGATTTGTCAACTATAATGTCACGGTTTCTACTGTCATCTCTCTAGCTGCTTCTGTTTAGTTTTTTGTCTGAACCTGATTTGTGTTTCGATTTCCACGTGTTAATGACCTGATAAACATGGCTATTTGAAATTATTTTTCTCCTATAATAGCATCCATTCGTTGTAATTTAATAACGATTTATCCTTCATTTCAGGAAGCTGGAATAGATGCACGGCTTTGTGATGTCGGTGCGTCAATCCAAGAAGCTTTGTGATGTCGTACAATTTAGCTCACTATGATAGGGATATGTTTTTTTGGGTGTTGGTTACCATGTTTTACCTCTTTTTGAAGAGAGCAAGAGCGTTTCCTTTTGCCGTTTTGTTAATTTTGATTCTGTTTATAGATATTAGAGCTAAATGCGATGCGCCCATTTTTTGAAAAGGACATTTGCAGAAAGCCAGTCATCATTACGCTTATAGTCGTTTTTAAAGAACTATGATATTTTTGTCAATAAATTCCTTTGTAGGCCATGTCATTTGCTTGGTTACTTCTGGATCTGTTGCTTCACCTAGAACATCTCCGTTTTTCCCCTGATTTTTGATCTATAGTAACTATTCCTTTTTCAGATCTTTTATCTTACGTCCAACGCTGTCTTTTCTTTTCCAGATCGTGCAGGCTGCTCTCAAATTCCACTGTGCGCACGGGATGCAGGTTGCCATCTACTTATTTAGTATCTGTCATTTTTAGGTCTATTGTTTACGACTTAGGTTTCTTCGCTCTGATAGTACTAGCTATTTTATATTAGACTGCTCCTCAGCTTCTTACATAAAATCTTTAGTATTGTCTGTAACATGAGCTACATAATCATCCCAATGATAGCACTATTCCTATCATATAGTCAAGATATAATGCATTTACATCAAATATTACATTCAGATATCGTCATTTTTAGCTCTGAAAAAAACCCTTACATCTTTATCTTTCTTAGCTTGCTGTAGTCAGTCACACAATAATACATAACCATTTATATCACTATTAGATTTACGTATCGTAGCTATATAACTATCTCTATTTTCCCTTTTAGTAGCAGTCTTTTATTGTACCATACCCATAAAAACTGTTTACATTTCTTCAGCCTTTTTTCACCGTTCCTACACAGACAACCCTCCAACATACTACAGAACCTAGATGTACCTTAGCTACTTCCACATTTTTTTTTACCATCAATAGCCTTTTTTGGGTTCCTATATGCTGATAGCATTTACTATGATTCTCTTCAATTACCTCCTGATTTACCTTAAGAACTTTTCTCTTCGTCACCGTTGCAGATCAACGCTGGTCATCCCTAAACAACACCGGTTTCAACAACGAAACATCCAGCAACAGCGAACACTTCCTCCAGGTGTTTAGCTTCCTATTGATCAAACTCTATTTAGCGCTGACAACCCGTTGATTCTTGCCAACAAGCTTTTACTGTCGATAAAGCCATATCTATGCATTTTTATTATGCAGTATAAGAAACATCCCTCCATCGCATCTTATTCGCAATTTTTTTTTTCTGATCGCACATTTACAGACCAATCAATAGACGCAGATGTATGGTTACAAATTCTACATACAGATTCTGGATACATGTTGCCTAGATCGACAGCAGCTTCGAATTTCAATGCAATACTTGTTGTTCATACTGTTTTTAGTCTACAAAATCATATACTTACAGACGCACCTATACACACTTATTTACTACAGCCTTGATATATCTTAGAACAATGTCAATTTGATGTTGCATTTTGTCATCGTGCCAAACTACTTAGTATTAAGGATATAAGGGCATTTATAGTATTTCTTATTGTATTAGTGTTTAGATTTGTATCCATTTGTACCCTATATATATTGCTCATTGAGCTTCTGAATACGTACACATAATATTCATAATATAATATCAAAGCCGAGTTAGGTTTAGAATTTACTGTAGCCACTTCCACCTCAAGACTCTCGTCGTTCTCCACTGCCGTTGCCCCTAGGAGGACTAATCTTTGCTGACTGATCTTTGCTCCCGGAGTCTCTCTTTCTATGGAGATTGGGGTTGGTTGTGGTTGGGATGGCTCGGTTACATGATTGCCTAGTTATGCTTTGCTGCTGCTAGTTAGTGCGAGTCTTAGTCCATTGCTGCTAGTCATGCTGTTGCTGTTACTGCTATCTATTTTTTGTGTCGTTGGTTCTGTTGTGTCCATCCAAGTTCGTACTATTTTATCTATGAATCCGTCTAAGCCACGTGAGTCCACAAATTTATTGTCAGTCATAGAAACATAGGAATTCTATTTGCATGGCAGCAGCCACTGTTCTTTTCTTCGAACTGCTGCAGATCTGTCGCCCCAAGCTTTTAAGGCTGTCACACTTCTTGTGCACTACGTCTCTATTGCGTTTCTGTGCACTTCGTCTTTATTGTGTTTCTTGTGCACTGCGTCTCTATTGTATTTCTGTGTACTGTGCCGCCGTCGTCTTAGGCTTCGATCTGCGCCATCATGCTTCTATCTATTCCTATTCGGCTTGATTTGACAGTTTTATTTATTTTTGTCGGTTTCATCATCTTCTTCATCATGTTGTCGCGGTCAACTTTGCTCCTGCACCATGTGCTTTATGGGTTGTCGCACGACTCCGGATGGGAGGGGATCTTTTATCGATATATTTTCTAAGAGAAGCATGCTACGACGACATTATCAAGACTTGGACTTTGGATTTTCTCTATTTGAGTGTAACCTTTTTCAAATGCAATACTATTGCATACGTCTTGCATTTGAGGGGTGTTAAGGATATAAGGGTATTTATGGTATTTTCTATTGTACTAGGGTTTAGACTTATGCCCCTTTGTAACCTATATATATTGCACATTGGTCCTCTGAATACATACACGTAATATTCATACCACTTAGAACTAAACAGTGCCAAACTGCCTTCTAAACTGTGTTCGTGAAAAACAGAGATGGAAAGATAGAAAAAGAGTATCCCCTGCATGTACATCTGTTTAATATTCATTAGCGTCAGAGGCTTTCATACACTTACTTAAATCCAACGGATCATCGTTTTCTTTAAGTATCCCTAAAAAGACCTGTTACAGCTCACCTGTCTACACCCGCAGAATTAGGAGTCGCAACCTGAAAAAGCTGTTTTGTCACCTAAGAGAAATCCACAACCTCTTCCATCTAAAAGGTACGTTAGGACAACCAATTATATCACGTACTATGCCACGAATTCCTTACATTAACTGCTTTAGTTTCGTTCAGCGTAACAATGCACCTTAGTTTAGTACACAGGTCTGCATCGCCTCCTGACCAATCTACGCCCAATCCGCCCACACACACAAAAAAAAAAGGCTGGCCACCAAAAAAAAAAAAAACTACTGAATGATCAAAGTACTCTTTACAAATCTGCACAGCTTTAGGTATAATACACTAGCAACTTCCGTTATAAAAAACAAAAACTACCATACAATCTATTTTAACTCACTGCTGCTCTGCGCAGTTCCTGTGGACAGCATGAACAACAGCCGCCACAGTCGATGCTTCCCCAGCAGCAGCTAATAATTTTGTATACATGTTTCGTTGCTACTATCTACCACTGCTGTATAGTTCGTCGATCATGTTGCTCCCATTATTACTCATTTCAGAACTTTTTCTGTAAATATTGCCATCTCAACTATGTTCATCGATGATGTCACCTCATTAGTAACCACGCTTTAAGACCTTCTTCCTTGCAGTTAATATAGTGTTCTACAGACAACTGTCATGTTATTTGCTCCTAATTCTACAGACAACTGTCATGTTATTTGCTCCTAACAATATGCCGTTCGACTGTATCAGTACACTGATGTGTACAGAACTTTCGCTCTTAAATATCGTCTTTTGCTTCGACCAGCGCGTCATTTATTACACTGGTATTTACCAAGCATTTTTAACATCCTGCTATACAAAAAAAATACATCACAGGATAAAAGTTCCACACACATACATGTTCAATTCATTTAGATATTTAGAACGCCAAAAAAAAGGCTACATAAAAAACCTATAACAGTTTTGCAACCTCACAGAAAACACCAAACAAACACGAAATAAAACGAAAAAAATAAGAAACTGTGAGTGTCCGTGCCCACGCCAATTGACGTGGGTCAACTTCTAGTCAAGAATTAAAGTTTGCACATAAATTTGGGGCCTTATGCGCAAAACAGTTGGATCCTTGTGCCCAAGAATGCTCAAAACCATGCGTCCAGGAGAGTTAGACCATTACCATAAGAGCATCTACAACTTCTCATTGTCCAAAAGCACTCGAACAAACCATTAAACTCCAAAAGGTTCCACCAATTGAGTTCCAACTAAATAGGGTAAATTACTACAATATAAATGAGATAACTAAAGGTGACAAACTAATGGTGGCTTGCACATGATGTGAATGTGCTATTTTCATTCTAAGCATGTTGTCTTCAACGGTCACCTAAAAACGACAAAGGAAGGCTTTGTTTAAGACTCATCAAGTAACATAGTAAAACAGTAAACATCACATTACATAGCATTTTTCATTTATAATATGATCATTATCACATCTTTATTTTATTTATGCGATGCATGGCTATACTACATGTCCATATGCACATCACATAGCTAGTAGATAACTTCTTTTGTATGGCCTCCTATATGACGAAACCCTTCTCTCTTCCCCTCCTTTACTTTTATTCTCTTCTCTTCTTGTTTCTTACTCTGCCTTCGGTCTGGTTTCCCTTCTGCCAATTCCTTTCCTGCAGCTATCTTCCCTTGCCGCTGCTCCCTGTGTCGACAACAAGCACCAAGAGTGGACGCGACAACAGCAATGCAGCTGTGAGAATGTGTGGAGGTCATCTCATGCTTTGCAATGAGTAATTGACTATGATATGCATGATTTTGTTGATGTTTGAGTTTGGTTTGTGTTTGAGCAAATTTCAGAGAAGCTGTCAGGTTGCCACCTGTAACAACCCCAAAACTAGAGTTTGTATTTCAAATGTATAAAAGTATTAAAGGTTAAAACTTTTGTTGTATCTCTTGGTCATGCTCTTGGTTTTATACAAACTTGTGTGCAATTTTAAACTTTTGATGTTTGTATTAAAGTTTGTGTTGAAATTTCAAATTTTTAAACTTAAATTCCATTGCTATTTGAATTCCAGAAAAATGTGTGAATGAAAGTTTCCAAAAATAATTTATTCAAATACTAGATTATTTATACTAAATTGTAATTATTTTTACCAAATTTTTAGAAGTGATTTTGACTTCACTAAAATTCAAATACAGATTTGAAATAGATTTAATTTCAACAAATTTTAGTATATAAAATGTCTGAAATTATTTTTCCTAAGTCCCTTGTGAACCTCAGAGTGCCCACAAAAAATTTCAGAATTGTTCGAATTTTATTTCTATTTCAATCGGCTAGGTCAAACTTGCTTATTTTCGGTCAAATACTAAAACCCTAAATCCAAACCCTAACCCACGTACTGTTCCTCCGACCGGACCACTTCGCCACCCGGGGTCTGACCGCGCCAGCTTCGCCCGAGCCACTCTCCCTCTCTCGCAGACGACCCGGTCCCACCGGCAGAACCCTTCCTCCACGCGGCGCCAGCGCCCGCTCGCCCGCGCGCCAGCTCGCCACCGCCTCGCCGCATGCATGCCGCCACGCCGACTCGACGGTCACCTCGCCGCCTTGCTGCCTCCACCTCGCGACCTCCGCCTTCTTCTACAAAAAGCCACCGAGAGCCACCTACCCTGGCTTTCCCTTCCTCTCCTCTGTCATCTTCTCCACCGAGCTCCAAGAGCCGAGCGCAGCGCCGCGCCGCCTCCAAGCCTTTCGTCTGCTCCGGCGAGCTCCGACCTCGGCCAACCGCGTCACGATGTGTTCTGCATCCCCAGGAAGCAAACCCCTCAAGAAATTTTGAACTTCGTCGCCTGAGGAGCTGCGCGCACGGCTTCTTCCCCAACTCCGACCTCCACCGCCTTCTCCGCCGCCGTGTCTTCTCCAGCGAGCTCTAGCTCTATTCATCCCTCTGTGAGCATCGCCTAGATTCCTTCTTCCTTCCCCGATCACTCACCCGCTCTCTCGTGCTCCACAGGAACCCCTCCACGGTGACCACCCCGTGCCACCGCCGGTTTGTCGTCGCCAACCCTCTCCGGCTACCCTCCGTCATCGCAGAGCATCCCGGTGAGTTCCCTGAGTCCTACTCATGCTCATTCGCACGCTATTTTCCGCCCCTCCCTCTCCGGCACCGTCGCCCCTTTTTACCCCCTCGGTCGGCCGCCGTGTCCTGTCGCCGCGCCGCCACCGTGCCTCTCCGGCCACCCCACGACTACCCCTAGCTCCCTTGACCCCCTGGCAACCCATTTTAGCCATCGCCATGGTCTCCCCGCCGCCCCAACCGCCGGCGATGAACCACGGCAGAGCCCTCTGCATTCACGTAGCTCGTTGCCTGAAGGACTAATCCCTCTCTAGAAATGTCATCTTTTGCAATGAGTTCAAAAGCAAACTTGTGACTGAAAATGATGCCACTAAAATTTGTGATAGACAATTTGAAAAGAATGCAATTGTGAGATGAGTAGTTGGAAGGTCAGTATAGTTTTGGTTGAACTGATAACAGAGAAAGTTTAGCTTGTCAGTGCAACCAACTCCCTTTTGTTGAAGTGTGAAGCAGTAGAGGCAGATCAGTGCTATAATTGGCTTTTGGATCAATCAAAACTTGCTTAACACATGGGTATCGGAATTTGTTACGTTAACACCAACTCAAATCAAACCTTTTCCCTTTATATGGATGTTTGAACAGAGAACAACACTATGAATCTCATAGTAATCACAATGTTAGTAAACCCTTTTGCCAGACCACCCCTTTCTTCCTGCTAACTAATGTTATATATGGCAACTAGGACTCTCAATTAAAGTAGCTTAGAGTGCTGTGTGATGGCTTAGATGTTCAGATTAGTGGATGAATTGGTTTTGTGGAAATTACTGCTAGCATACACTTATACTTCGATTCCATCAATTAGTGATCGGTTTAGAAATTTAAAAGTTAGTCTATGTTCCATTAGCATATTTTGTAGGTCTAAAATGATTTTATCGCAGTAAAGGTTGCATAGTATAGTTAGTTGATTATAATATGGTAATTTGCTGCTTAGCTTATAGATGTGCACACAATCACCATCAAAGTCTGTCGAAAGAATAAAATATATGAGAGGATTGATTTTGACGGTATGATTATCGTGAAAAATAAGTAAGTTTGAATAGAACAGTAATAAGAAATCCTAACTAATTTAAATAAACCTCAAATCAATTTGTGTTCCTAATTTCATAATTTGTCTTCTGTGTTGTTAATTTTTGGATCCTTTTGGCATTCTGGTGTTTATTCGTTGTTTTTCGCTTTGGCAGTTTTTTTTATCGTTAGATGACGTTGATATCGAGAGTGATCCTCTGCAGCAAGTCGAATATCTCTAGCAAAGCAAAGGCAAGCAGTTTGATCATATCCACTCAATCCCATTACTTTTAAAATTTAATACTTTGTTTTACTCGTACGTATGCATGCTTTTGTGTCAATGATTAATTTTGTCGATTAGAGGTAGTTAATCCCATTGCATTGTTGCCCTGAAATTCTTCACCCCTGCCACTATCTTAGGAATATTATTCTCACTGGTGAATTAGAGCCCGGTGAATGATTTAAGGCCTTTTATTTGTATTTACGATATGATGCTTAGCCATGCTTCGATACCGGTAGAATTGGGCGGTTATCGACTTAGTCGATAACCTTGATCACACAAAATTATTATAACTTTACATTTTCAGCCTTTGTGCTAAGTTATTTGTGAAAACTAAAAATGAAAACAAAATGATTTGGACTTGGGCACAATGGTAAGATGGTGTGCTTTTGGGTGTGACTGGAAAGGTGCCCAAGTCAATTAAGGACCGAGTTACTTGCGCCACCGTACTGAGCATTTTGCGTGCTAACCACACTAGAGTATATGGGACCTCTCTTGACTTAGTACTTTGGCGTGTATTGGCTCCGGGTCGCAGGAGGGATGGTGTTGGGAGCATGGTAGTTGTCCGAAAAGCTTTATCCTGAGTGGGTAGTTGTCTTTTCGGCTTTACCATGTCAGCGTATGGATTTCTATCCATACGGGCGCCTCGTAGTTAATACACAATATTGGAAAGCGTCTCGTAGGACTTAGCCGTACAAGATACCTTCGAAGTGTGCTTTGGCTTAAAGGCGATCTGAAGTGTGGGTACATTGGTACACCCCTGCAGGGTTAAAACTATTCGAATAGCCTCGTCCTAGGTTATGGACACGCTCGGATACGCCCCCCAAGAACTAGACTACAACCTTTTAATTAAAACTTGATGGGTTGGTATGAACGGGTGTTCATACTATTGTTGTGATGTCCATTGGGTTGGTCATCTCCAGGATATCTTTATGTTACTACTTATCTGATCATTATTATTTCGCAAATAAAATTTGAATTGCTAAAACTGCCTTAAAACTTTTACATTATTGCAAAAGAAAACTGGCTTTATGCTAAAAGTAAGTCCAGAGCCCCCTCCTCTTAAATAAAGCTTGCATGTAGTTAAATTATAGTTCTGTTACCCTTACACGTCAGTCTTACGAGTATAAAAACAATTTTTGTACTCAGATGCTTTGCTTAATGTTTTTGTTGCAGAGGAAGAAGGTGACCCCAAGGGTTTCCCTTTTGTGAGATGTCTTTGCGGGTTTGACGACTAGCTTAGCGGCCGGTTGGTTGCCTTGTGGGTAAAGGCACACTAATTGGCTCTTTATTTATCGCCATCTTATGGCTTTTGCTTCATTGTGTAGTTTGTTATTTATCTTGTAAGTTCAATCTGTTGTATATTTTGAAGTTTTGATATTGTAACCTCTTGTTGTATGGAATTGATACATGATTTTGTAACGGGGTGTGTATACTGCATTTCTGGGAAGTATACATATCCTGAGGCTTGGTTTATTTGAATTGATATGCTAGGGTCAATGGAAGGCTAAGCATTACAAGTCGAATAAACCGGGGTCCTCACACCACCAGCCTGACCGGCCAGATTGTGAAAAGTGGAATTTTTGGAATTGGCCAAAAATCACTTATGTAGGAAGGTGAGAGGATGCGTTTGCACTTGGTCTCATTGAAAATACAATTTTGAGGAAAAACTAAATAGAGTTTGAAATTTTCATAGAGAGTGCAATCTGAAGACTTATGAAATTTTTGTAAGTCCCCAGTAGTCTGACCGACCTTTGGTTGGCAATCAGATCGGTAGCTTGACAGTTTGACCGGCTAGGGTGATGCCTTGTGAGTTGAATGCTTGTGGATTTTGTCGAAGGTTATGGCGATAGTGCATATGTGTTGAGTGTTGTGTTTGAGACTAATGTGGGTCAGGTTGGAATGAGCTTAGGCCTGAAAATGGTTTGCTTAGTCTATTGTTGTGCAGGAGGGTCTGGAGTCAACTATGGTCAACAGAGAGGAAGACCGAGACATGGACTTGGAGGTTAGGTGTAACACCTTGGTCCAACACTGAGTCTAGATTGCTACTAAACTACACTAACTATTAATTTTAACAACAATTTACAATAAATTCCTGCAAGTAGTTTAAAAACAAAACCCGTCCACGAGTCAAAAATAAACAGGAATAACGACACGACAAGCATAGCTATTTAATCTCCAGATAGCAAAGCAGAATAATAATCCAAGAATTAAGCAAAACCAACCAAATAGAGTCTACTTAGTGAATAAATAAGTTCCAACCAATCATCTAGAAATTACTCAATGTATATCATGTCCTAAAGGATAAACCATCACACTATAAGTAAGTTTTCTTAGGACAAATGAATCAAGTATGTGAGGTGTAAGAAGTTCCAAGTGTGCCATCCCTTCCCATATGAGATGCCCTCAACGGTCACCTAACACAACAGTAGAGCAAAGGTGAGTCCACGACTCAGCAAGCACAATAATAAAACAATGAACAATAATTTATTAACATTAAGCAATATCATCATCAACATCAACATCAACTATTTACTTCTCTTTATGCTCATACTCGAATATCATATCCACTTTTCATTAAATACAAAGTAACTCTATCCTACATGCTCGTATGCTTATTTCATCGCTTATACCATTATAGCATGAGTGAACACCCGCGACAGTATTCCGCTTTCAGCAAGCCTATCCTCAAAGGATTGGGGACCTCTCCACTCCCGTGGAGTCTCTACCAATGATTTAGATATGTGATCACCGTGATCACCTTCTCTTTTATGCAATGATGCACATGATGCATAATTCGACTTTAGTTCATCAATTATTCTATTAACCACAATTCACGTCTTCATCATCAAAATCGATACCGTAACTATTTATAAGACTTGTAATTAAATAATGTAATGGAATAAACAATATAATGGCAATGAATAATAAAGAATATAGCGATCAAACCATCGATCATTGTTCTACAATGCACTTGCCTCTTTATCCCCTCAGAGCTGGATAGCGAGACAACGGTAAGGTACTGGAGGCCATTCTCACCGAACAAATAATTCAAAGCATATTAAAAAAATATAGCACCACACAACCAAAACATTACACTAAACGCCATGGCATGTCTACGCAAAAACGACACATCTAACTTGATTCTACCAGACGTAATACTAGCTGTCCCAGTAGTGAAAAGACTCCAACTCCCTCACCTGAACCCCAAATCTAGCGAACCATATACTTTCTAGAACCCGCACAACATTGTCTACAACATCCTAGTTATGACGAACATCTGAATCCACCGTTTACTCCCCCATTTCTATCCCCGAATACTATCCCAGAATCTGTCAGAACAGACCACTTCACAATTTTGTATCATTTTTTATAAAACTTGAAAAGTAATTAAGGATAGCAGATCTGGAATCTACTCAAAATTTCCTAGTTCATTCAAGTTATCACCAAAATTAAATTACTTCATTTACTAGGCGTTAACAGCCTATCATTAAATTACTTCATTTACTAGGCGCTAACAGCCCATCTTCATGACAGCTACCAACGACGTTTGTTTTCTGGATAGCGTCCTTCCCGATGCCGTAATGTTACACTCACAACTCCAAATCTAGTGTTCTAGACCATGCTGCAAAGCTAATGAAATTCTATACATCTATTCTTATTGGACGATACTCTGAATCTGAACGTAAATAGCTCTGATGGCCCACACAAGGTTCTGTGTCGTAACTCGATGAATTAGGACTTACAGAAAACTACCCTTCCCATGGATCAATCGATCTATGAATTGAACAATCATAAATCTATGATAAACCTAGGAATTGTCATATGTTATCCACAAGAAAAATGTCCCCGATCTCGAACCCTTGAATTCTCCTCTTCTGTCCCTTCTCCTTTCCTCCTTCCTTCCCTTTCTCTAGCTTCTCCTTGTGCACCCAGCACCACCACGAGAGAAATCGACAGGGGAGGAGGGGTGGCACTGCAATACGCCGGCAGTAGGGAGGCAGGTGTTGGAGATATGCCCTAGAGGCAATCATATTGATGATGATATTTCGTTGTATCCATGATTTAATAAATGTTCCTTGAATATTGCCTTTGTGTTGATTAACAAGTATGTGACTTGTTTGTGAAACTCTTTACTTGTATGGTTATTCTAAAGTTGTCCCTAGTCGGAGTTCATGTGAGGACACACGTGAATGATAGATTAGCACATGTATCGGTTGATGACCATGTTTCACAGGTCATAGACATGGAGATGTCAAACCAATAATGTGGACACATGTTTAGAACATGGGGTTGGACCGACCCAACATGAGACATAGCTTTTATACTTATGGTTCTCTCTACACAATGTGTACGCCTTGTCCTTAGACCTGAGATTGTCGCATGTACTTGAGATGTGAATCGACCTACTTAGGGGCTATCAAACGCTACTCGTAACTGGGTAGTTATAAAGGTAGCTTTGGGTTTGTCATGAAGCATCTTTGCGAGGCATGGTCGGTCGAGATGGGTTTTGCCCTCTCTACACGAGAGAGATATCTGGGCCTCGGTGATCGGATCCGAAATGCATTGCCATGCTACTTAAGGTTAAGAGTTAACCTAGTAAGGGATTCGGATCACGGGATCGAGAAAGAGTGGTCGACTTGGGCTCGACCAGAATATCGTGAGGCAAAGGGATTGGCATGTACATAACGTTGTGATGGTTCGTCCGATATGATCTTTACGTGCGTTTAGGAGTTGGCACGTCTTGCTAGAGGCCGCTACCAACTATTGACCAAGTATGTGTACTTGCGTCATGTCTAAACATACGTGAACCTATAGGGTCACACACTTAGAGGTGAAGCCTAATTGGATTGGATCCAAATTAGGCGGGCATTGAGTCCTAATGGGCCTTTATTCGTAGAAGCCCATTATAAGGGCGTCTATAAAAGGAGGCGGCGCATGGTTGAAGGATGAGTTTTTCGTGACATCCTCAAACCCTGGCCGCCACCCCTCCCACGCCCTAGTCGCTCGCGCAGATCTAGTAGTCCGGCGTGCGTCGCTTCCTCCCGTACGTGTGGATACCTTTGAAGGCGCTGCATCTGTGGCGTTGGGACGAACCACAAGAAAGGAGTTGTACGTGGGACGCCACGACGAGGACGAGGAAGTAGTACGACTACTCTGCCCCGACGTACTGCATCAACTGAGTACGACTACACTACCCCGACGTGCTGCATCAACTTCCGCACCTGCGCGTCTAGTGGTAAGACCGTGATCTATAACTGCAGTGATCTTGGTTTATGGGTAGAATTTTTTTTAATTTGCGCTAGTGTAGCCTACCCGTTGCCCTTTAGTTTTATCAGAGAGGTTGCTGTCATGTTATAGGTTCGGGTGATTTGCATATGGCGATATGTAAATCGGTATGATCGATGTGATCGATTGTATAGTTCTGGTAATGGATTGATCTGGTTTCGTGATCATCTCGCTAAGGTCGTGAAACAACATACCCTACCGATCGGATTCGCCATCGGGGTAGACAGTGACACGTAAAACCGGTTGCGGAATGCGAAGACCAATATGATTGGTCGAATCGGAACCTAGATTAATAATCGATGTACCGTGATCGTGCGCTCGGGCTCCATGAGCCGAGAGTTGTCTTGGTTCTCAAACCACGGCATGCTGCACGCGAAGATCAGTACAAATTGGTCGAATCGGAACAGTAGTCGATTTGTGGTAAATATGATTTGCCGATCAAAATCCTAAGTAAAAATTGCATAGATTGGATCTCTGTTTTTTTACGAATGTCCGGACGCCCGGAGATACCGCGGGGGGAAACCCCCTTCGAACCCCGCGGGGGGAAACCCCCTCGACCCCCTATCCGGTAGATTGCGATTCTATGCATAAACTTGTTTTTGCAGGATGTATGTGACCAGTATGGCCTAATGTGTATGTGATGCATGTTTGTAATATTTCATGACCTACGTGTCATGGGTTCGGCAACACAGCTGGAGCCAATGTGTTGTCAAAGTATTGTATTAACGGCCTGCATGCCGACTTGTGATGATTCCTAGTATCCATGTATTTTATTACTAGCTGTTATGAGTAATAGCTTATATTAGTACTCGGAGGACACATCACTTGGAGGATGGCACACATGAACCATGGAGATGGAGATCATCATGGCGGATGATTCTATGGCGATGGAGATCACCATGAGAAAATAGGCCATCTTGAGTCTGGCTGTGTGAATGCTATTCTGTTGTTTTACTCCTATGCATGTTTGAATGGTAGAAGTATAGCGATCCCTCACAAAATGTTAAGTTAAACATATGCCCTCCCAATTAAACTTTGCACCATCCCATGTCTTGTAAATTGATGGTGGGTCTATAAAATTAGGGCACCATCAACTTTCCTTGACTAGATGGGTTTTGTATCGGATACTTACATGCATAAGGATTGGTGAACTTAACAAGGTTATCATAAAGGTTATGGGCCTTGGGGCATAAAGGTTGGCGCCGGGCATAGAGATGTCACCCAACAACAAGAGTCATATAGAGATATGATTAGTAAGGTGTTGCTTATCGAATTACCTTGTCTCCTAGCGGTGATGCAAAAGCTCACTAGTAGACTCGTTAATTGCGGATCTTGAATCGCTAAGAATCAACGAAGGATGTTGATTTTAGTGGGAGTACATTCTATTAAATTTGTTTAATCTGATTTACTCTATCATGGTTTTATTTGTCTTAGTATTTTGCATTTCCTATTGTAGATCAATGGCATCTAGCAACCACGCACGCCCTTTTGCTGCGATCGATTCTTGAGAAAGAAAAATTAAATGGAACAAACTATTGATTGGGTTAGTAACTGAGAATTATTTTGAGGCGGATAAAAGGAAAACGTTCGACACCCCAATCCCGAAGAACACGCTAACAATGCGTCTGCTCTTTGTTAAAAATGCCTACAAGAAAGCATGTGATGACTCTCTTGAGATTAGTGTCTTATGCTTGCATGCATGGAACCTAACCTTCAAAAGCGGTTTGAGGATCGGAAGCGTATGATATGATCATAGCGCTTAGGACATGTTCGCACACGGCCGGGGTGAACGGTTCAATGTCTCTAAGGCTTTTACGGAATGCAAGTTAACGAAGGTGCACTGTAGGCCCACATGTGATCAAAATGGTTGGTTCTGATCGGACTTTGGATAAACTTGGTTTTCCAATTGGCCAAGAGTTGGCGATTTCATTTTAGCGTCTCTTCCACCTAGCTATGGATATTTCATTTGAACTACCATATGCATGGGCGGATAAGGGCCTTAATGAGCTTTGTGGGATGCTCAAAACAGCAGAGTGACATTAAGAAGTGTGCAGGGGCCTAGCCATGTGATGGGTGTGTGAACAAGTCTAGCTTCAAGAAAAAGGGTAAGAAGCCATGGCCAAAGAATAAGGGCAAGGTTAAAGATATGATCTCGAAGCCAACGCCTAAGCCTAATGCTGGACCTGGAGCTGAGACAGTATGCTTCTATTGTAAAGAAACTGACCACTGGAAGAGAAATTGCAAGAAGTACATGGATTCCGATGAATGCAAGAAGAAGGCTGGAAGTAAGACTTCCACCCATGGTACACTTGTCATAAATGTTTTAGACATTTTTCTCGCTGATTCTCCTATTAACTCTTGGGTATTTGATACGGATCGCTTGCTCACATTTGCAACTCGATGCGAGGGCTAATAAAAGTAGAGGAGTCGCAAGAGGTGAAGTTGATTTTCGCGTCGGAAATAAAGCAAGGGTTGCTGCGTTGACCGTCGGCACCATGCAACTTCAGCATCCTTCAAGATTTATTATGGAATTGAATAATTGTTATTATGTTCCTAGTATGAGTCGAAACATTTTATCCCCCTCATGTTTGATGAGAGATGGTTATTCATTTGCAAGTAAAGACAATGGTTGTTTGATCTCTAAAAATGGAATGTTTATGGTTTTTGAGCCCATTGTGAATGGGTTATTTATTTTAAATCTTGATGATGCGCCTATCTTTAACATAAGTGCTAAAAGACTTCGACCTAATGATTTGAATCCCACCTATGTTTGGCATTGTCGTTTGGGTCACATAAGTGAAAAGTGCATGAAGAAGCTCCATGTGATGGTCTTCTAACCGTTTGATTTTGAATCATACGAGACATGTGAAGCTTGTTTGCTTGGTAAGATGACCAAATCACCTTTCAAAGGTTCTTTTGAGAGGCGTCAGACTTGTTGGAAATCATACATACTGATGTATGTGGACCAATGAGCACGACTGCTAGAGGTGGATTTCATTACTTCATAACTTTCATCGATGATTTTAGTAGATATGGTTATGTCTACTTAATGAAGCATAAGTCCGAAACTTTTGAAAAGTTCAAAGAGTTCGAATGAGGTTGAAAATCAACGTGCCAAGAAAATTAAGGCTCTGCGATCGATCGTGGTGGCGAGTATTTGAGTCATGAATTTAGCAATCATCGAAGAGTTGCGAATTGTTCCACAGCTAACACCGCCGGAGCGCCTCAAAGAAACGGGTATCCGGCGGCGTAATCGGACCTTGTTGGACATGGTTCGATCGATGATGAGCCGATCAGTTACCATTATCCTTTTGGGGTTACGCTCTAGAAGCGGTAGCTTTCACACTTAATAGGGTACCGTCTAAATCCGTAGTTAAGACACCATATGAGATATGGGTAGGAAGAATCACGTTTGTCTTTTCTAAAGATTTGGGGATGTGAGGTGTTTGTCAGCGACTACTGATCGGACAAGCTCACACCCAAGTCGGATAAATGCATTTTAGTGGGATATCAGAAGAAACCTTTGGATATTACTTCTACAACCGACTAGAGGGCAAAGTGTTTGTCGCTCGAGTGGTGTTTTCCTAGAGAAAGAGTTTCTCAACAGGAGACAAGTGGAAGAAGCAGTGCGGCTTGAAGAGGTTCAAGATGAACCAATCGGGAAGACTCGGCGAATGATGCCCATGTGGCGAACAAGTTGAGAACCCATGGCAAAGGAAGCACCACCACCACGAAGGTCCGAAGGCTCCGTGTAATGCGAGATATGTTATTGTTAGACAATGATGAGCCTCACGACCTATGTGGAAGCAATGATGGACCCGGACTACGAGAAATGGCATAGTGCCATGAGATCCGAGATAGCATCCATGGGAGATAACCAAGTTTGGAATTTGGTTGACCCGTCTGATGGTGTCAAAACCATAGAGTGCAAATGGATCTATAAAAGGAAGATTGATATGGATGGAAATGTTCATATCCATAAAGCTCGACTTGTCGCAAAAGGTTTTCGGCAAGTTCAAGGAGTTGACTACGATGAGACTTTCTCGCCTGTAGCGATGCTGTAACACCCCAGGACCCACATTACCCTGGGATACTACTTAACCACTCTACAGCTAGCCAATAATTTCAAAAGAATATAATATTTCGGCAGCAACTCTATGCAAGAATCAATAAGCAGAAGCATAAACCACTATGGAAATAAAGATAACAGTAACAAGTTCAATAATTAAACAACCTCTAGCAGATTAATCCAAGTGTAGTCCACAAATGCATCAATAATAAATCAACAGATCACTCGTGAATAACTAGTCAATAGGCTAAATTCCTCTCAACTTTATTACTGACATGAAACTATGAATTGAGTGCATTATTGTAGTGCGCTCTACCCATCCGGGAATGCTTAAGAATCACTGAAAGGGAAAGAAACAACAAGAATGAGATAAAATCTCGAAAGTAAGTTGAATAACGAGTTAATCAATTGACAAGCAAGCTACAACACGAGTTATATTATTGCATGACCAAAACCACATTCCACTATCTCATTCAATAAACCACATGGACTAGCATGAGTCCCGCCTCATAAGAATTCAACCATTGACAAAAGAATGCATGTTCTCCATCCACAATGCTTAATGCAAATGCATGCCATGCTCCACTGCACTCTTACCCATCAAGGTAAGTGTGCATCATCTCTGACAATGTATGCGATCTTTGTCAGAGTCTGATCGCGACCATAAGCGGCGACATCCACAATGCAATGTAATGATATGTTATGAGTGATATGATAATCATAAACCACATATGTGACATCTCATAATGACACCAACAAGATTAACTTGTACAACTACCACATAATCATTATGGAAAAATATATCCATGATCCACATTCGGCACATAAAGCAACCATTTCATGGCTACACACAAGATATCCAATGTAAATCATTAAATAATAATTACTGTCATCATCTCATATGTAAGTCAACCAACCATGGCATAATACTTCAAAATACGAAACTCATAGGGATTGCAAGTAGTAAGAACAACCAATTAAACGGTAGTAACACTGCTACAATTACTTGCCTTCCACGATGTGTGCGCGTTAGCGGCCAAGGTGATACTCTAAACCTGAGGCTTCACCTCCTAAACAAGTAAAATAATTTCAATAAGGTTATAATATACCCAGCGCTACTAATCGGCATTCTACAATGCTTACTAGGCGACTCAAAGCGAGTTTACAAAGCTGAAGCGAAAACAACGTTTCCTGCCCTAATCTGATTCTGGACAGCAGCACGGTAAATGACATAACTCATGATCTGGAAGTCAAAAGAGGTAAACCCAATTTCTGTAGATTCTTAACTGACTAATCTACACTACTCTAGTTGACACGATACTCCAATTCGGCCAAAAAAATAGGCTAACCATTGTCTGAACTTTCAGTACAGAAACTGTCTACACAAACGAACAGCAAAACTAAAATGACCATAACTTTTAATAGGTAACTCCGAATTGATCGTTCTTTATCAATCTGAAAAGGTTATCGAATTACCTACAATAACCTAGTTGGGTGAACTTTCAGATTCTACCAAATTCCCTTTCAAATTTTAGGAAATAACCAGACAGATTATTCTCGTCAGATTTCTGGCAGCAGATACTAAATCGATCATAACTTTTGACTCAGACCTCGGAATCGAGTGATCTTCGCGGCTACTGAAATATAACGACATAAACCACATATCTCTAGGAGATGGAAACTTAAAATTCAGCCTCTAAATACACGAAAAAACCCACGCAAGGTTCTGGACAGAATTGCATCTTCTGCAGCCCAACAATTAACCATCAATTCTAATCGGTTTCGCATCTAATAAGGATTAAACAGCGGGGAGGGCGTCTTGTTACCCTTGTAGAACCGATAGAATTCGCTGAACCAAACCCCACACAAACTCTTCTTCTTCTTCTTCTTCTTCTTCTTCTTCTTCTTCTTCTTCTCCTTCTTCTCCTTCTTTTCTCCCTCTCTTTCTTCTTCCTTGCGCAAGGGGCAGCACCTTGGGATAGGGGAGATGCAGGGGGACAGCACCTTGGGAGAGGGGAGGTGCAAGGGGAGGAGAGGAGTCGCCAAGGAGGGAGGAGGGTGCGGTGCAAGTGGGAGGAGGAAAAGGGGAAAGGGAGGGCGGCTAGGGTTTGGGAGGTGGCCCTCCCCCTTTGGCCGGCCACCACTGGGAGATGGGCCAAGGCCCAGCCCAAAAGGAAGCGAAAACAACAGAAAAGCCCCTCTCTAATCTGGATTTGTGGCGAAAATTAAAACTTCCCGATTAAAATATTCTCTACCGATTGTTTTAATTAATCCGATTCTTGACTTCTCACACTTAGGAGTATTACGGATGCTTAAATCAATACGGATCATTCTAGCTATTGTTGCATATTTCGACTATGAGATATGGCGGATGGATGTCAAAGCGGCTTTCCTTAATGGAAATTTAGCGAGGGCGTGTATATGATACTGACCGAGGGTTTTGTCGATCAAACAATGCTAGAAAAGTATGCAAACTTCAAAAATCCATTTATGGATTGAAGTAAGCATCTCGGAGTTGGAGCATTCGTTTTGATGAAGTGGTCAAAGGTTTTGACTTCATCAAAAGCGAAGAAGAATCTTGTGTTTACAAGAAGACAAGTGGAGCTCACTCATATTTATAATCTTATATGTAGATGACATATTGCGATTGGAAATGATATTCCTATGCTCGAGTCCGTTAAGACCTCCTTTGAAAAATAGTTTCTCAATGAAGGACTTAGGAGAAGCGGCATATATTTTGGGTATTAAGATCTATAGAGATAGATCAAAAGGCTAATAGGATTAAGCTAGAGTACTTACATTGACAAAGTGTTGAAACGGTTCAACATGGAGGAGGCAAAGAAAGGGTTCTTGCCCATGTCTCATGGCGTAAATCTTGGCAAGACTCGGTGTCATTCGACAAGCGATGGCGAGATCGCATGAGTAAGATTCCATATGCTTGGCTATTGGATCTATCATGTATGCTATGATATGTACTACTTGAGATATTTCCTATGCTCTAAGTGTTACGGCAGATACGGTGATCGGTGAGAGTCACTTTGGGCGGTTAAAAACATCCTCAAGTATTTGAGAAGAACTAAGGATGTGTTCTAGTCTACGGAGGTGAGGAAGAGCTCGTTGTAAATGGTTACACCGATGCAAGCTTCCAAACCGACAAAGATGATTACAAATCGCAATCGGGTTTTGTGTTCCTTTTGAGCGGTGGTGCGGTAAGTTGGAAGAGTTCCAAGCGGGAGGCTATTGCGACTCTACAACGAGGTAGTACATTGCGGCCACGGGAAAGGAAGGTGTTTGGATAAGGAAGTTCATAACTGAACTAGGTGTGGTTCCTAGTGCGTGCGATCCTCTAGATCTTTCTTGTGATAACGGTGGGGCCATTGCAAGCCAAGGAGCCGAGGAATCACCAAAAGAACAAACACATCATGGCGGTTTCATCTCATTGAGAGATCCTTAATCGAGGAGATTTAAAGATATGCAAAATACACTGATTTGAATATTTCAGATCCTTTGTGAAGCCTCTCCCACTGACCCTAAGCATGAGGCGCACACAAGAGCTATGGGTATTAGATATCTTCTAGATTGACTCTAGTGCAAGTGGGAGGCTGTTGGAGATATTCCCTAGAGGCAATCAAATTGATGATGATATTTCGTTGTATCCATGATTTAATAAATGTTCCTTGAATATTGCCTTTGTGTTGATTAACAAGTATGTGACTTGTTTGTGAAACTCTTTACTTGTATGGTTATTCTAAAGTTGTCCCTAGTCGGAGTTCATGCGAGGACACACGTGAATGATGGATTAGCACATGTATCGGTTGATGACCATGTTTCACAGGTCATAGACATGGAGATGTCAAACCAATAATGTGGACACATGTTTAGAACATGGGGTTGGACCGACCCAACATGAGACATAGCTTTTATACTTATGGTTCTCTCTACACAATGTGTACGCCTTGTCCTTAGACCTGAGATTGTCGCATGTACTTGAGATGTGAATCGACCTACTTAGGGGCTATCAAATGCTACTCCGTAACTGGGTAGTTATAAAGGTAGCTTTCGGGTTTGTCATGAAGCATGCTGCGAGGCATGGTCAGTCGAGATGGGATTTGCCTCTCTACAGAGAGATATCTCTGGGCCTCGGTGATCGGATCCAAATGCATGGCCATGCTACTTAAGGTTAAGAGTTAACCTAGTAAGGGATTCGGATCACGAGGATCGAAAGAGTGGTCGACTTGGAGCTCGGCCGAATATCGTGAGCAAAGGGATTGGCATGTACATAACGTTGTGATGGTTCGTCGATATGATCTTTACGTGCGTTTAGGAGTTGGCACGTCTTGCTAGAGGCGCTACCAACTATTGACCAAGTATGTGTACTTGCGTCATGGCTAAACATACGTGAACCTATAGGTCACACACTTAAAGTGAAGCCTAATTCGGATTGGATCCAAATTAGGCGGGCATTGAGTCCTAATGGGCCTTTATTCGTAGAAGCCCATTATAAGGGCGTCTATAAAAGGAGAGCGGCGCGCTTGGTTGAAGGATGAGTTTTTCGTGACATCCTCAAACCGGCGCCACCCTCCCACGCCCTAGTCGCTCGCGCAGATCTAGTAGTCCGCGCGTCGCTTCCTCCGTGCGTGTGGATACCTTTGAAGGCGCCGCATGCGTGGCGTTGGGACGAACCACAAGAAAGGAGTTGTGCGTGGGGCGCCACGATGAGGGCGAGGAAGTAGTATGACTACTCGCTCGACGTCTTGCATCAGCCGAGTGCGACTACACCGCCCCGACGTCTTGCATCAACTTCCGCTTTGCGTCTAGTGGTAAGACCGTGATCTATAACTGCAGTGATCTTGGTTTACGGGTAGAATTTTTTTAATTTGCGCTAGTGTAGCCTACCCGTTGCCCTTCAACAGGGCGGCACTAAAAGACGCTGGTAGCAGGGAGGAGGGGCACGATAGGGGAGGTGGCTGGGCACCAGTAGCTAGGGTAGGGCTGGTCTATAGGGGGCGTGCAGAGGGGCAGGGGCAGAGGCTAGGAGGTGGGGGCGATTAGGGTTTGGGGAGCCCCCTCTCATGCTCTTATGATCGGCCAACCCACTTGGGCCAAAAGGCTGTGGACCAAAGGCCCAAGTCCTAATCTCCCCCACCAAACTCTAAAATCCTCTTTTAATTCCAGTTAATTACCTTTCTAATTCAATTAATTCACTAAAGTTCAAATAGGATTTTACATTGGGTGAGATACTTGGACCTGGACAAGGCGCAAGATAGACAAGGGCTATGGAAGGCACAAGTGGTCAAGGTTGAGCCGAGCATATATGTGAGGACCCGGAATATTTAACTAGTAACACTTAACCTCCAAATGGTTCTAGCGTTACTAATTAAACATTCTAAGCCTCGATGGACATATGCTTCCCAGAATTGCAACATATGCACATCATCACAAATTACACATCATTTCCATACAACATACATCACTAAGTTCAACAACGACATACATAAAGTAAAGTTATTACAAAAGAGCCGACCGGCCAAATAGAACAATATACAAGAATGACAGCGGAAGCAAAAGGTGCCATAAGATGGCTAGAACAAAAGTCGACCGGTTAGCCACACCACCCACAAGGCAACCAACCGGGCCGCCAAGCTAGACGCCTCGCAAGCTACCACAGCACAACTCACAGAAGTGAGGCCCCTCAAGCTCACCTTCTTCCTCTACAATAAATACATTTAAGCAAGATAACTGAGTACACAAAGGTACTCGCAAGACTGACGTGTGGAATAACAGACCTGTTCATAAACTACATGCAAGCTTATTTAGGTGGAGGTTGTATGTCTCATTTTACACAAAGCCAACTTTATTTGCAATAACGTAATACATTTAAAAAAGCAAGTTTGCAAATCTGTTTTGTTGTCAAAATAACAGCGAAGTAAAGATACATACAAGTAACCACCTGGAAGTGACTATCCCAATAGCCACCACAACATAGCACGAATCGATTCGTACCACCCATCAAGTTTTAATTAAAAGGTTGTAGTCTAACTCAAAGCTTACCCAAGCGTGTCTATAACCTAGGGCGAGGCTATTCGAATAGTTTTAACCTGCGGGGTGTACCAATGTACCCACACTTGGACGCCTTTAAGCCACAAAGCACACTTCCGAAGGTATGCCGCGCGGTTAAGTCCTACGAGACGCTTTCCAATATTGTGCATTGACTACGAGCCGCTCGTATGGATCGGAATCCATACGCTTACATTGCAAGCCGAAAGACAACCAGCCATCACGGGGGAAGCCTTTCGGACACTACAATGCTCCCAGCACCATCCCTCTGCGACTCCCTACGACCCGAAGCCAATACACGCCAAAGTACTAAGTCAAGAGAGGTCCCATACCCTCTAGTGTGGTTAGCACGCACAAATTGCTCGGATAACAGGTACTCACAAGATGTTCGGTCCTTCATTGACTCGGGCACCATTCCAGTCACACCAAGAAGCACACCAATCATACCATTGTGCCCAAGTCTAAATCCTTTTTTTAGGTTTTAGTTTTCATAAATAGACATAGAACAAGGTGGAAATCATAATCATAATAAGTTTTATGTGATCAAGGTTATCGACAAGTCGATAACCGCCCATTTCTACCGGAAGCTAAGCATAGCTAAGCAATTAATTCGCAACTACTAAGTGACAAGAGCTCATCCACAAACTCTAAATCACAGCAATAACCTAGGCTCACGGTAGTAGAGGATAATCATTTGCTAAGGAAATGCATCTACTAGGCCAACTAACGACAATAGTTTAACACAAAGTAGCAATGCATACATAGAAGTTGTAATCAACATAAATACTTAAAATATTGAGCTTAACATGATCAAACTGCTTGCCTTGCTGGGATTGGTCTTGCTGCGGAGGAGTGCTCGGGTTCAAAGTTCTCTTCGAACCTAACTCGAAAAGGCGATAAAAATCGATAAGAACGAAGAACACCAAAAGGAACTCAACAGCAAACAACAACCAAAACCCATGAAATTTCTACAGCAGCAAGGGGCTGATTTTAGACAATTTTAGAAACAAGAATCACTTCATTAGGACTTAGTATGAAAAGTTATGCCTAAACAATTTCTCTCACTGCAAAATCCTAATTAAATTAATTTGATTCTGTTCATGGCGAAACTTTCTAGAATGATCTGGAACTTGAAATTTTTATGGTAGGTAGATATGGTTATCCTAACAACAGCAAAACTGAGTTTGCACAATTTGGAGTTGAAATGAATTAGTTATGATTTTCTAAGTTCTAAAACTAGTGAATCATTAATTTGATGCAAGGATCATATGAAGACCTATTCTATATTACAGTACATTCCTAATGGGTTTTAACAAAACTTAGTTTGCTCAGTTTGGAACAACAGAGAATAAGTTATGCATTTTACAAATTTTTAATGAATTTCTAAGCCACTATTTTCACTAAACAAGATCATGCAGTTTCTATCATTTTCTGCTACATAACAGTGCCTAAATTCATTCTCGATTAAAGTTCATACTCTATGAGCTACACAGAATGGAATCATTCAAAAAGAAGCTAAAATGACAAAGTTATGCACTTTTGAAATTTGAAACAATAAAAGACTTAGAAAATTTGAGCTCTCGGGAGGTCCAAATGAACTGAAAGACAAAGGAGAGGTCGTGGGCCGTCGATTATTCATCGCACGGCCACGGACCTCGAAGCACAACGCACAAAAGACCTCCTCCCGCACTGGGGAGGTCTGGACCGTTGAGATCTGATCCAACGGCCACGACGAGTGCATGCACAGCGCACACAAAGGAGGTCCTCGCGCCTAACGGAGGTCGTGACCGTCAGATCAAGATCTGGCGGTCCCGAGCACTAGGGGAGGTCCTAAGGTTAAACCTACGGAGGGAGGTCTGGACGGCTAAGATCTCACGGAGGAGGTCTTCGACGGTCTAGATCTCCAGAGGGAGGTCTTTAACGGACACGATCAAGCGAGGGAGGTCCAGTCTGTTAGATCTAAATCTCACGGTTGAGACCTGAGGAGGAGGTCCTAAAGCTACGGATCTAAAGGAGGAGGTCCTAGACGGTCAAGATCTCCAGGGGGAGGTCTTGATCGGTTGGGATTAACACGAGGAGGTCTTGGATGGCCAAGATCTACTCGGAGAGGTCCTAAGCGATAGGGTTTTAATCGGAGTAGATCTGGACGGCTCAGATTAGGCCTAGGGAGGTCTGAGCAGTTCGGATCGACGCGGAGGAGGTCACGAGACTAAGGATTTTACAAAGGAGATCTAACGCTCAGATCTAAATCCGGGGAGGTCGTGAACGGCTAGGATTGCGCCTAAGAGGTCCTGAACGGGGTTTTCTTTGTAAACGACCAGGGGTGGCTTTTTTACCAAGAGGACCCCGAGGGTGGTCTAGGGTGGTATTTGCAAAATGACCAAGGGGAGGTCTTTTTGCAAAGAGGACCTCGGTGGAGGTCCAGGGGTGGTCTTTAACAAAGAGGACCTCAAGGAGGTCTTTTGCAAAGAGGACACCAAGGCGGAGGGTGATCCCGACGGTGGGATTTAACCAACGGTGGTCTTAAGCGGCGAGATTTGCGGGAGGTCACGGCACTAAGAAAATACACGGAAAACCCTCTACTGATGCAGATCTACTTAGAGGTGATCTTAGGCGGTGAGATCAAACTAGGGAAGGTCCGAGGCTTAAGTTTTTGGAAGGAGCCAAAGGCTCGGATCTAACCCGGGGTGGTCTTTGACGGCCAAGAACAACCCGAGGAGGTCCTAGGACTTAGCGGCGCGCGCGTTTTGCCAGCAAGACCGCATTAATGAGCAACCTCGGACACATTAATGCTAATCATACGACCAGGATTCCTGTCCGAGTACGACACGGCAAAACACGAGTTTGGTTTTCAGTACACCGCGGCGGTGGGGACCTCGCCGGCGAGAACCAAGGACACGACTGAGTTCTAAATAACGTCAAGAATCTAAAGGACATGCTCTCGACGGCGGTGACGGCTGGAGGCGCCGTGGCCGAGAGAGGAAGGAGTATATCACGGCAAAACTACGAAAACTAAGCGAGCTCTCGGCGACTAGAAAGCGCAAAGACCAAGCTAAGAAAAGGGCACCTGAGGGCAGAGAGGGGACCAAGGTGGTGGAGGAGCTTGGAGAAGGTCGACGAAGTCCGGCGGTGAAGTGCTTGCCGGCGAGGAAGAAGAAGATGACCTCGACCACGGCGGCTCCCCAGCGGGTTCACCTGCAATGTGAACCAAACTAAGTTAGAGCAACCCTAGGTGATCAAGGCGATAGTGAAAAGACAAGAATGTTGTTGGGACCCACTGGGCTCGAGCCGGCAGGAGCTCCAAAGGTGACAATGGTGGTGGAAGGGTGGTATTCTCGGTGCTCAAGCTTGGGGCTCACACGCACAACCGAGAGTTCAGCGGCAACCAAGGGTGGGAAGGAAGAGGAAAAAGGAGGTCTCGGTCTATACATAGCACGGGAGCTCGACAATGGTGTGGGCAAAAGCCTCACGTGAACAAAGTCCATGCCACGCCATGGACTTGCTTGATTGACAAAGCGGCGAGGATGACTTCCTTTTTGGGCAAAGCACGCAATTAATGCATGGCGAGAAAGAGGCGTTGGGAAGGACCAAAAGTGACGGCCCCTGCTCCCAAGCGCTCGACCACGACACATGCAGGCGTGTGAAAATCATGACGACCGGACCTCGGGAGTTCGGGAGGAAGAAGAACGAGAGCGAGGAGAGGTTACGGGCGATCCCGATTTGCATGGGGTGGTCTGGGCGTCCCGAGATCACCCGAGGTGGGAGGTCTTTGCGGGTGAGGAGGTCGGGGAGAGTCGTGACCGCGGGATGGAAATCGATGGCTGGACCACCCCAGGCGCCGAGATCGAGAGGGAGTGCAGGCGGTGGATGGAGATCAACGGTCGGCACAAGTCGCGCGAGATCGAGCCGGTGCGGCGCTGCTGACTTGACTCGGCGAGTCAAATGGGTAGGTCGGACTGGTCGACTCGAGCAGAGTCTAACTCGACCCTAATTTTGGTTTCCAAACAGATCTGAAGTTTGGGGATTTATTGAGGTAGCAAACTCACTCCAAAAATTATGAAATTTTACAGGAGCTTGCTAGTTGAGTGACTGACCTTGTATAAATTTTGCAGAGGTTTTGTGCTATACCTTTTCCTCCAAAAATCCCACAAGGTGCTGGTCAAGGTTTGACCAGAAATTGAATAGGTTTGAGTGACCTCCAATAATATTCAAACAATTTCTAAAAATTGTGAAATTTTTCAGAGGGGTCACATACCATCACAAGAATTTAGGAAAAATATTTCCAGGAGATTATCACAAGATGGAACAAGAATGTTTTTGAAGGATCAAGATTTGGATCAAAGACTTGTGACTATGTATTTCCATAACTCTTGTACAATAATTGTTTAGTACATACAGGAAATACATGATGTAAGAAAAAGTTTTAATTTCTACTCATTTTCTTACATTTGAAACACAAGCCCAAAATTGGGATGTTACAATATAGTGTGCCAAATGATTTGGGCCCGTTTGTAAGAGGATGGTTCAGTAGGATCCGAATGCGTGAGAGGCCTGATGGGGAGTCATTCGAGCCACATGGAGGATGACGAAGAATGAACCATGCTTCGAGGAGAAGGAATATGGAAATGACGGCGGATGGGCAATATGGTCATTTGTCCAAAACCAGAAAAGTGAGTGGTTTGCAAGACTGCGGTGGTGGCCTAAGTGGATTAGGTCAATGAGACTTCATGGAGGACAAGACATGACGAATTCGGGCTGTTGGAGCCTAGGGTGAAGAACGGTGCTTTGAAAAGTGTGCATGACTGAAGAACCCAGCTGTGTAATGGGTTGATGGGTTCCCACGGGTGTGTGTACTAGATTTGATCCACTTTGTATCCAGGTTAGGGTTTCTTGTGAGTCTCCACTATATAAGGGGGTATTAGAGAGAGGAAATTAGTTTTTGAACTTGAGCCTTCAAGAGAGAAACTAGGGTTTGATTGAGAGAGATAAGTGTTGCCCTTAGGGTTGTGCCCTCCTGGTGGAGTGGTTGTAATCCTTCCTCTTCAAGTGGTAATAGAAGATCAAACTTGATTCTCCATGTCATATTTATGTTCTTGTTTGATTCTCTTAGCTTCTTGAGATATTCTGATGATTCTTGGTTCCATCTTGTTCTTATGTGATACGTACTGAGATATAGCTTGCTAAGATTTGTAGGAACCCATCTAGAATCATCTTGATTGCCTAGATCTCAAACATGAGTAGATGAAGCTTTCCCTCTTTTGCCCGATTCTTGAGCACTCTTCCGTATGATGAATCAAGGTGGAAGCCTTGATAAGGGTCCTTAAAATTGTTAATTGGAATAGGTTCCAAACATCCTAGGGTAGCTCTATTTCAAGTTTGGTGTGATTTGAATGAGTAGGATCAGAAGTTAGGTGAAATCTCATCTTGAAGATGATTTTAGAGGAGAGATCATACAGTCCCAGGCTACTAGTTAGACCGCCATTCAATCGGTCAGACTTCCTGTTAGACGCCGGCAAGACCAGGCTAACATTGTGTTGCCTAAATGTTGCTTTGGGTTGTTTTTTGTCGATACTCAAACCTGCAAATCTGGACCCTTTGTTTATTCTGTACTAGTCCAGAATTACGCTAGTGCATACAATGGCAACATAGATGAAATGTTAACCAAACCACGAAATAAATAAGAAAAACAAAAAGTTAATAACTAATAACTGAAGCGGACCTCAAGGTGTAGGTTTACAAAACTTGCAACACAAGGCTTAAGTGACAATTTCGGAAATAAAAAACTCGAGGTGGCCAACCGTCATGCCTATAAGCAATTGACTGGGGAGTGCAACCTAGTTCGCAAAAATCCTCAAAGAACTCTTCCACGAAGAACTTTTAGCTCCTGGATTCTTCCTCAGCAACCGATCACAATGGCATAAAGCCATGAGTACATATAGTATTCAACAAGTCGTAGGGAAAATTATGCAATTAATATTCATGCAAGGCTTGAACAAGGAATAGTTGTATGGTTATTTTGTAGAAAGCAATATTGACAGTGAATATGATAAATAGATGCAAAGCACATTGGAAAGATATAATAAATAGTGTAACAATTTCTTTGAAACAATAGGTGAACTATCCGTTCACTTCCTAACCAATCCACCAGTAAACTACTTGTTCATTTCCCATTCAAACCACCATTCCAACATTTTAAGAAAATTCTATGCCTCATGTGAAATCCCCAAGCATTATTCATAACTGGAGACACGGCTATTTCAACAGTTTTTAACACTCTATAGAGGTGATACAACTTTACCCACAGGAGAGAAATCAACTTATAATGTCTGTCAGACACACTTCCAAAGGTATGCGACTAAGTGATTATCACAAAGCTTTTACAAAGCACTGACTTAACTCAGTTCTTCTCGCTAAGATTTCACCATCGAAGGGTTACGTCCACTACAGTCGGGGTCCCCCTCTTGCACCATGTGAATCTCCCTGTACATCCCGGAACCCACACCTCACATGGCAGAACTAAAATCAAAACATTACTAATTAATTAGCCAGGTCCACCCCATTCTGGACATGTGGTTGTACAATAAGGCCAACATCAATGCCGTACTAGATTAAGTCCTTAGTGATTACTCAAGCAAGACAACCTCATCCAAAAATATGCTACCCGCACCCCCTTTATTGCATGATCATTCGCCTGAGTAGGAAAACATTTTGTTCAACCAGTACCAATGGCATACCCTGCCATGCACAACTATTTTTACAACAGTTGCTTTGCACCACAATTCCATATCTCATTAAGTCAAGTTATCAAGATTAACCTTGAGAATAGGTGCTTGTCGTACAACTAAGCATACTATGCCACTCATGTTGGTATAACAATTATGTTCAACAAAAATCAACCCTTCCTATGGTGTTCAAGGATACATGGCGTTTACAAGTATTCAAGGTGGCATAATATAAATTAGGTAATTAAATACCCCTAGAAACAATTTATATAAAATTAGCACGCATGTTGATATAAAACAATATAATTTTGCAATAATCGGTATAATATGATCAAAGGTTCACGACTTGCCTTCATCGAAGGATGGAGATACTCCTTGATGAGGATATAACAATCCTCATTTAATTATTTATGTGTAATTCTTATTATAGATAGTAATATCTTCATGTTACCTGCAATTATACCTCTTGATATTCATAAGGGAGAAGCTTAGCCAGGTGGTCGTAAGTCTTACTACAACCACCCCCTGGTCGTAAGCCTTTCTATGACCATGGCCTAGTCGTAAACCCTTCTACGACCACCCTGTGGTCGTAGAGTCTTTTATGACCAATTTGGCTTCGACAACCATGTAATTGATAAGACTTGCTGACTTGTGGGACTAGTCGATCAGGAAGTCTTATGACTTGTGTTAAATACACAGAGCAGTTAATATACACATTTATTCTCTGGAATAATCGTATGACCTTATCTGTCCATCTCTGACGATAACTGCCTGGCGACGTGGGGGGTGTCACATCTATGAAAATAACCACCATCAAGCAGTTCATCATTTGGAATGTTGAGACATCTCTTGGCTTGAAGGAACTGCCAACTCTTCGTACATTGTATAAAGGCTGAAGGCAGAAGGCAAAAGGAACATGACAATCTGGTGCACAAGGCATTAGGCTTTAGTCTTTCTCTCGATTGTAATTAGCACTCTCAATACATTACAACAGGAGTAGGGTTGTTATCCTCTCCAGAGAAAGCCTGAACCTGTATAAATGTAACATCCCAAATTTTGGGCTTGTGTTTCAAATGTAATAAAATGAGGGTAAATTAAAACTTTTCCATCATCCTTTTACTTTTGAAACTTTTCTGAAATTCTTGTAAAAGAATTTTGGAAAATTTAAAAATCAAAGGCCTCATTTATCAAGTTAACAACCTCCTTGGTCAAATCTTTTGTCAAACCCTGGGAAATAATTTTCCCTGGTTCTAGGGTGGCTTAGTAACACCTCTGAATTATTTCATAATTTTTGGAAATTATTTGAAATATTTTAGAGGCAAGTCAAACTTGGTCAAACCTCTGTTTTAACCTTCGGAATTTCTTGAGAAAATTCCAGTGCACAAAACCCTCTGGAAATTTTATGGAAGGATAATCATTAAGTCAGCAAGCTCAGTTAAAATTTCATAAATTTTGGAGTTGATTTGATGCCTCAATTAAATTCTTAAAGTTTCAGTTCAAAAATCAAAACCTAATGGGTTTGCTTTGTTCCTCGGCGCGGTCGGACTCGGGCTCGAGCCAACCGACTCGGTCGAGTCAACTAAGCTATCTGCACGCACGGTCAATCGAGGTAGCGCGCTCTGGACCGTTGGATCTCAATCGGACGGCTCGCGTTCGTGTATGCGTCGGACAACTCGGTTGCCCTTTGATGCTCACCGTTGGATTTCAATCGGACGGTGGGCGTTTGTCTTGCGGCCGTTTCAACGCGATCGCGTGATAGCCGTTGGATGCGAATCGGACGGTGTGCGTCGTCGTCCTCCTCTCTCGCTTGCGGCGGCGCCATAGCGGTGGCGTGGCGCGCGGCGCCTTGTCCCATCCGGCGATCTCGCGCGGGTGTCTGCAGCGCATTAAATGCCCGTCACTCCACCGCCCGTTTAGTCGTCGTCTCAATCGCTCCGTCGCTCACGGCGACCGCGTGGCAGCGGAACCGGCGAACAACGGTGCTCGTGCTCCTCAAGCCTACTTAAGCCCCCTGGTCACCTTCGTTGGCTTCCTTTCCTCTCCCGCAGCTCTCTCGCACCCTCGAGCTTGGCGAGCCCATAGCACCAGCGCCCATTTCCGCCATTGCCGAGCTTGGAGCTCTGCGCGCCGCGGTGCTCCAGTGGCTCCCTCACCTCGATTCTTCCTCCTGCTCCTTCCTTTTACCTCTGTGGTGCTTAACCCTCATCCTATTTTGGGTTTCCTCTACAGAGGCAGCGGGGATTGGAGTTTTGGAGCTCGCGGACGCTAGTGCCCCCTTTTCTTCTCGGTGCAGTAAGACCCCATTTCCAAATACACGCCTCTGGAGCTTCTGCGTGGTATTGCGAAGCTCATGGTACCACCGGTGTTGCTAGTTTGGCCCGGGTGACCCCTCCACGGTGAAGCTCTTCGCATTGCCGCATTGGACCGTCGCCGGGCTGCTCGATCATCCTTCGTCCACCCCAACCCGTCATCGTCTTGATGAACCCACGGTGAGCTTAAGCTTTCCCGTTTAGCTTTCTTTGCACGTAGCCATGGTTTCTGTTTGGTCGCGCGCGCCGCCGTTAGCCTCGGCTCGCCGTCGGCTACCATATGGGCTCGGTTGGTCGCGTTAGGTCCATAGGACCCGTCATAGCTTTGCACCGTCCATTTGCGCGTAGCATAGCCATATCCTCGTTTCGTTTCGGCGTAGCACTCCCTCCGCCTCGCGCGCGCGCGTCGCGTCGGTCACCATTGGCCTCGCCGCTGGTGCCATCAGGTGCGCAATAGTGCTAGGATCCCATTTTGGCCCTTGGCCGGCGTCGCCATGGCGATTCTCGGCGGCGACAAGCCGAGCAAGCTCGCGGCCGGAAACTCCTCTGTTGTCGGGCGAAGCTCGGTCGGGGCGGCGTGGCTCGTGCGGTCGTCCGATCTAGAGATCTCGACCCTCGACTCTCCACGTCGCGCCCTCTTGCGCGCTTGTGCTGTGTCGCTCAGTTCAATCGGGGGCGTCCGATCGGAGATCAACGGCTCTCAATCGTCCACGTCTCCGGTTGTTAGGAAAGTCCCCGAAAATGCTAAGTCCAAAATCAGTATCACTTTAGGGTTTTGTCATTTTTGTATCTCGGTAACCATAGATCCAAATTAGATGGTTCCAATTTTGTTAGTTTCCTTATAACTTGAACTTAAATATAAAAATAATTGTAGACCATGATCAAACCTGGAAAACCATTTTCAAAAATAGTAAACAAGTGAACTTAATACTGTTTTCAGAACTTTAGCAAACTTGTAAAATGCATAACTTTTAATCTATAGATGTTTTTTTTGTATGAATCCAATTGTGCTAGCTTCCCCTGATAGTGTATTTGCTAGGAAAATTGGTTTCACAAACTTTACTGTTTTTAGAAATCATAAGGATCATATTTTAGTTTAATACCCTAAACAATTTAGACAAATCATAACTCTTTCAATATAACTCCAAATGAGCTGAAATTTTATATGGATTATCACTATACCAGTAGGTAGCTACCTAAAATTTCAGCTTCAAAATATTTCTAGAAAATATTTTTGCTACAGTGCTATTTAAGTGTAGCATTATGACCGAAAATAGGTTTTTAGAGAATATCTTTTGCACCACAAATCCAAATTAGGTTTTTCCAGTTCCTATGTCTAGGTATAACCGTATTCTACCTTGTGTATAAATTTAAGTCGCATTTGGATAATTTTTGCTTGCTCTTTTGTTTAAGTGTTGCTCGTCTTATTGGTTGTTTCGCTCTTTCGCTTAGGATTCGATATTTGCGGTAACCCGAGAACGACCCTCCGCAACAAGTTGAGCAACAACGAGCGAGCAAGCAGTTTGATCATTTCCCATTAATCCCATTACTTTTAAAGTCTAATATTTTGTTTAACTTCTATGTATGCATTGCTATTTTGTTGTTAAATTGATTAGTTAGACCTCTAGTTGCAAAATCTGTAGGTAAATGGTTATCCTCTACTACGAGCCTAGGTTATTTCTTTGTGGTTAGAGTTCGATGGATGAACTCTTATCACTTAGTAGATTACGAATGAATATTGCTTAGCCATGCCTAGTTATCGGTAGTATTGGCGATCATCGACTTAGTCGGTGATCCGGATCACACAACTACTTATACTACTCCATTATGTCCAACCCTTGTGTTTTATTGATTTACAAATCAAAACGAAAACAAAACTATATCTTGACTTGGGCACAATGGTATGTTGATGTGATCTGTTGGGTGTGTGGAATGGTGCCTAAGTCCCCAGGGACCGAGTTACTTGTGTCACTAAGCCAGCGCTTATTGCGTGCTAACCACACGAGGGGATATGGAACCTCTCTTGACTAAGTACTTTGGGAGGTGCTAATTATGAGCTGGTTGGTGGGTGTGTTCTTGTGTGTGGTGTTTGGAGGGCATTAGCGGGCCGGTTAGGTGTCTAATGTGTCCTTCTCCGTGGAGTTGCGGCTCTTAATTAGCATCGTCCATTGGAAAGCGTCTTGTTAGACTTAGCCATGCACGCATACCAAAGGAAGTGTGCTAACCGTGGTGGTGGAAAGGCGGTCTATCGTGTGGGTACATTGGTACACCCTGCGGAGGTTAAAACTATTCGAATAGCCTCGTCCTAGGTTATGGACATGCTTGGTAAGTCGTGCAAGAACTAGACTACAACCTTTTAAAAACTTAAACTTGACATGGGTGGTATGAAGGGTACTTCATGCTATTGTTGTGGTGACTATGGGTTAGTCACTTCTAGGTTAGTGTTGTCATCTATCTATTGTTATTCTTGTCTCTCTTTTATTTGAACCATAAAGTTAATTGCAAACTTGCTTTGAATCTATTACCCTATTGCAAATGAAAACTTGCTTTATCTTTGAAAATAAGTCGAGCCTCATCCACTTAAATAAAGCTTGCATGTAGTTAATTATAGTTTGTTATCTCACACGTCGGTCTTGCAGTACAAAAACAAGTTTTGTACTCATCGCTTTGCTTAATATTAATTGTTGCAGAGGAAGAAGGTGAGCCCCAAGGGCCTCACTTTTGTGAGTTGTGTTGCTTGCGCCGTGCAGGGCGATTAGCTTGGCGGTCGGTTGGTTGCCTTGTGGGTAAAGGCACACCGATTGGCTTTTGTTTATCGCCATCTTATGGCCATTTTGCTTCATTGTGTATTTACTTATTTGTGTGGCTTTTGGCGGTCGACCTCTCTCTTGTAATAACTCTCTTTATATTATCTATGTCTTTCAGTTGTTGCTTTTTGCTTCGGCTCTATGTGTATGAATGGAATTGATGCATGATTTTGAAGCAGGGTGTGTATCTGCAGTGCAGGAAGTATACATATCTCGAGGCTTAGTTTATTTGATTTGTCTTGTTAGGACCAAGTGGATGGTTAAGCAGTGCAAGCCGAATAAACAGGGGTCCTCACAAAGTTGGTATCGAGCCATTCCGACCGTAGTAACCCAAGCTTGATCGTCCTTAGGATATTTTGAAAACTTTATTTTCAAAGTATCAAATGATTTATAAGCTTAAGTAAGTTCTCGAGTTTTACTTCTTACCTATCTTAGCTTTCTATCTCACCTTGCTCTAATTTGAGTTTTAAAAGTTGTTTTCCTCTCCTTCCCTCCAAAGGTAGTTATTCCGATTAATTGGGTTTGGGAACCGATGAGTTTGGCAAATTGAAATGTTAGCGCCCTCTACAAGATTTTGAAGCTTGGAAGTTGAAGAGTTCGGCTTAGAAGCTTGGATGCAAAATCGGACAGCGATCGTTCAATTTCCGGACAGCAAGCTCAAAGGTTCTAAATAGGGTAGAAGATGAGAGGTTAATCAACTAAAACTTGTGGGAATAAAGGGTAAGAAGTGATACTAGTTAGCTAAGTATCTAACGTTATTTTATCGCCTTAACCTTGCTTTTGAGTAATGTTAGATTTAAGGTAGTGTGCTGAAAATTTTTATCTTCTCACACCATTGCTCGTTCATTCAATACGGGTTGATGGCATTGGGAAGTTGAGCTTGGTTGAAGTTCCTTGCGGTTTTGGAGCTTCTTTGGAAACATTTAAAGTTTGCTTACTTGCTGTTCTTGGCTTTGATTAGGGTGATATCTCATTCCCTAATCGTTAGCTTTTCGCTTTCATCAACTTCTAGTATAAGTGTTTTGGTTTCTAACCTAAAATTCTTGAAGCGAGATGGTGGAGGTACTCGTAGCGGCCGTGGTCGTGACTGGTTTGGATGAGGAGCTCCCGCCTCCTCAGACCATGGTGAGTCCTTCTCAGTTGAGCGCAACCGTTCGGAGGGCGGGAGGGTCTGCTGGATGTTGTGCGCGCAACACCTCCGCCCTTTCCGGTGCCTCGGGATCGGGCGGGGGGTGGACATCGATCTCGTGGGGTTTGGTGAGTTTCTTCGCACTCAACCCCACGTTTTCAGTCGAGGACCCATTGGGCGCGAATGGTGGTTGCGTCGAGTTGGCGTAAGCTCGGCGTTGCTCGATGCTGGACCGGGGACAGGCACTCTTTGCCTCCCATCGGCTTGAGGCGCACTCTCTCGGTGGGAGAACTTCTTGGCCATGCAGCCGCCGGCCACACCTGTCTCTTAGGATGAGTTCGGACGGCGTTCGTCGAGCTCACATCCTGCCGGCTTGATGAAGTGAAGAAGAAGGAGTTTCTCGCGCTCAAGCAAGGCGTAAGTCGGTGATGGAGTACATGCGAGTTCAACCACTTGGCTCGTTATGCTCCATCCGAGGTGGCCACCGATGAGGCCAGCGGGAGAAGTTCATGGAGGGTTTGTCGAGGCTGCGCAACGGGCTCTCCATTGTGGACTTTCTTGACTTCCGGCCTTGGTAGACAAGGCCATTGTTGCCGAGCACAAGGCCAAGGCGCTGGCGAGTCCCATAGCGCAAGTGGGAGGCCCGATGCCGCGGCCGGCCTCTCGTCCCGTGTCGGGCCTACCCGAGGCCCGTTGCGTGGCTTCACTACCACCAGGCCGCGGCACCAGCACCCCTCGCCCTCCGCGAGCGTGCCCGATCACGTGCGCTGCGAACAGCGAGTGGCCCCCGCAATCCAGTGCCGGGTCACTGCTTTTGTGCAACGGAAGGGCATTATGCCAATAGTTGCCCTAACAAGGCGGGAGCGGCCCCTCGTCCTAATGGAGGGCGCGGCGGGGGTGGTTCTTCCAGGACCGAGAAGGTTGTCCTGCTACCCAAGGTGTGGGTAGTGGTCGCGTCAACCTCATCTCCGCGGAGGAGGCACGAGAGGCACCCGACGTCGTGTTGGGTACCCTTCGGTTAACTCTTTCCCTGCTCTGATTTTGTTTGATTGAGCGCATCTCATTCGTTTGTTTACGAGTCTTTTCTTCTTTGTGGGGTCTCCTTTTACTCCATTGTTGGTCCCGCTGCTCATTCGCTCTCGGTTCGAGTTGAGAGCCGAGTGCAGGTGTAGGGATGTCCTGTTGAGATAGAAGGGTAGGATTCTTGCAAACCTTATCCTCCTTCGATCGGCGAGCTTAGATGTAATCCTAGGCATGGATTGGTTGTCTCGGCACATGGGACAAATTGATTGCGCTAGGAGGCTCATCTACCTCACTAGTCCTTCGCGGCGAGTTCGCTTTCGCCGAAGGCTGCGGGATCGCATCTCTTGCGCTCGGCGAAGCCAGACTCTAGATATTAGTGAAGTCGGTGGTTTGTGACTTTGTTGATGTCTTCCCGGCGACCTTCGAGGATGCCACGATTCGAGACCTCGAGTTTGTCATTGAGTTGGTTCCGTATCGCCCGATCTCGAAGAGGCCTTGCGAATGGACCCAATTGAGTTGGTGGAGTTGAAGAAGCAGCTAGGTGAGCTTCAAGAGAAGGGTTTCATCCGCCCTAGCTCATCTCCTTGGGGATGCTCAGCCATCTTTGTCGAAAAGGACAAGACACTGCGCATGTCGCGTTGATTACCGTCCACTTAATGAAGTAGCGGTAAAGAACAAGTACCCTTTGCCCGTATCGATGACCTTTTCGATCAATTGCTGAGCTCGAGTTTTCTCCAAGATTGATGCGAGTGGGATATCACGAGTTGGATTCGACACGAGGATATTCCAAAGGCGGCTTTTCTACTCGTTATGAAGCATGCGAGTATCTTTGTCATGTCGTTCGACAACCAATGCCCGGCCTTGTTCATGAACCTCATGAATTCGGTGTTCATGGAGTATTTGGATAGGTTCGTTGTGGTCTTCATCGATGATATCCTTATCTACTCCAAGAGCGATGAGAACACAGAGCATTTGAAGCTTGTGTTGGGCAAGCCGCGAGCACAAGTTGTATGCAAAGTTCAGCAAGTGCGCGTTACATTTGAAGGAAGTAGCCTTCTTAGGCCATATTCTTTCGGCAGGGGCGAGTTGTGGATCCTAGCAAGATCGCGACGTGCTTTCTGAGTCGACCTACTTGACCACCGAAGTTCGGAGTTTTCTTGGTTTAGCGGGATATTATCGTCGCTTCATCGAGAATTTCTCCAAGATAGCGGCCGATGTGGAGTTGCTCAAGAAGGACAAGAAGTTCGTGGTCCGTGATTGCGAGAAAGTTTCCAAGCACTTAAAAGTGATTGACCACCGCTCCGTTCTTGTTCTCCCGATGTCCGTCGAAGCTTGATATCTTTTGTGGCGCTTCTCGTCGAGGCCTCGGTTGTGTCCTTATGCAAGAAGGCAAGGTAGTGGCCTATGCATCAAGGCAATTGAGACCTCATGAACTCAACTACCCTACCCATGATGCAGGTTGGCGGCTGTGATCCATGCACTTAAGATTTGGCGACATTACCTAATCGGTGTCGTTGCGAAGTGTATTCGGATCACAAAAAGCTTAAAGTATTTGTTCACCCAACCGGATCTGAACCTCGGGCAAAGGAGATGGTTGGAGTTGATCAAAGACTATGACATGGGTATTCACTACCATCGGGCAAGGCCAATGTCGTTGCGGATGCGCTTAGTCGCAAAGCGCATTGCAATGCATTGTTGCTTCAAGAGCCTCACCCACCCTTACGGAGAGTTCAGCGTCTCAACTTGGGTTTAGTTGAGCATGGTTCCTCGTTTCCTTGGTTGTACAACCAACCTTGATGGATCGGATCAGTGCGCTCGCGATCGGATGTTGGAGTAAACCGCATCAAGGAAAATGTCAAGAACGGAACGACCAAGTGCTTCTCCGTAGATGAGCTTGGTGTCGTGAGGTTCGAACAGCCTCGTAGTTCCAAAGGACATGGAGTTGCGGGAGTTGATCCTCATGCGAAGCCCACGATTCTCCGTTATCCATTCATCCGGGGCCACGAAGATGTACTAGGATCTTCGCGAGAGATTTTGGTGGACCGAATGAAGAGGAGATCGCAAGGTTCGTTGCGAGTGCGGCGTGTGTCGTCGTGTCAGGCCGAACATCGTCGTCGGTGGGCGCTTGACTTTACCAATTCGGAGTGGAAGTGGGATTGGTCGGGATGGACTTTATCACGGTCTACCGGTCCCCAAAGAAGAATGATGCCATGCGGGTGCGTCATCGATCGATTGACTAAGGTGGCTCATTTTCTTCTGTCAAAGCCGACCTTCGAGTAGGTCTTCGGCGGATCTCTACATAGCCGCATCGTGAGTTTGCATGGTGTACCAAAGGCGATCGTGTCGGATCGTGGTTCATTGTTCACGTCTCGATTTTGGCATAGCACGCAGAGGCTATGGGAACTGCGCTTTCTTTCGACTTTTCACCCCAAGCAGATGGTGGGACCGAGAGGGTCAACCAAGTTTTAGAGGACATCTTTGCGGCGTGTGTTCTTTCCTATGGGAAGCTTGGGAGAAGTGCACGCCATTCGCGAGTTTTCTTACAACAACGGTTTCCAAGCGGTCTCGGCATGGCACCATTTGAGGCCTTATACGGGAGAAAGTGTAGAACCCGTTGAGCTAGTGCGAGGCCGGTGAAAGACCTTTCTTTGGCCGGACTCGATTAATGAGGCGAGGTCAAGTCGACTCATTCGTGATCGCTTACGCTTGGCTCAATCCGGGCAAAGAGCTATGCGGATCGCCGTCGTCGTGAGTTGAGCTTTGAGCCCAATGACCGTTTATCTCAAGGTTTCTCCTCTGAAGGGTCACGGCGTTTTGGTGTCAAGGGCAAGTTAGCTCCTCGATATGTCGGTCCCTACCGTATTATCGAGAAGAAAGGAGTATGCTCGCCTACAAGTTGGAATTACTGCTGCACTTGCGGGGTACATGATGTTTTCCATGTGTCCGGCTAAAGAAGTGCCTCAGTGTTCCAACAGAGGAAGCTCAGTTGGAAACCACGGATGTTGGGAAGATTTGACCTATCGCGAGCACCTGTTCGCATACTCGAGAAGGTGGCGAAGAACAAGAACAAGACCATCAAGTTCCTTAAAGTTCAGTGGTCAAACCATTACGAGGATGAGGCTACTTGGGAGCGAAGATCGTCTCGTGCGAGACTACCCTCATTCTTTTCGAGTGAACCAAATCTGGGACGAGATTTTGTAAGAGGAGGTTTGTAACATCCCAAATTTTGGGCTTGTGTTTCAAATGTAATAAAATGAGGTAAATTAAAACTTTTCCATCATCCTTTTACTTTTGAAACTTTTACGAAATTCTTGTAAAAGAATTTTGGAAAATTTAAAAATCAAAGGCCTCATTTATCAAGTTAACAACCTCCTTGGTCAAATCTTTTGTCAAACCCTGGAAATAATTTTCCCTGGTTCTAGGGTAGCTTAGTAACACCTCTGAATTATTTCATAATTTTTGGAAATTATTTGAAATATTTTAGAGGCAAGTCAAACCTTAGTCAAACCTCTGTTTTAACATTCGGAATTTCTTGAGAAAATTCCATTGCACAAACTCCTCTGGAAATTTTATGGAAGGATAATCATTAAGTCAGCAAGCTCAGTTAAAATTTCATAAATTTTGGAGTTGATTTGATGCCTCAATTAAATTCTTAAAGTTTCAGTTCAAAAATCAAAACCTAATGGGTTTGCTTGTTCCTCGAGCGCGAGTCGGACTCGAGCCAACCCATTTCGGTCGAGTCAACTAACTGTCTGGCAGCGGTCAATCGAGTAGCGCTCTGGACCGTTGGATCTCAATCGGACGGCTCGCGTTCGTGTATGCATTCGGACAACTCGGTTGCCCTTTGATGCTCGGCCGTTGGATTTCAATCGGGACGGTGGGCGTTTGTCTTGGCGTTTCAACGCGATCGCGTGATAGCCGTTGGATGCGATCGGACGGTGTGCGTCGTCGTCCTCCTCGCTTCGCGTGGCGCTGGCGCCTGCGGTGGCGTGGCGCGCGGCGCCTGTCCCATCGGCGATCTCGCAGCGGTGTCTGCGGCGCATTAAATGCCCGTCCTCCACGCCCGTTTGTCGTCGTCTCAATTTGCTCCGTCGCTCACGGCGACCGCGTGCAGCGGGAACCGGCGAACAACGGTGCTCGTGCTCCTCAAGCCTACTTAAGCCCCTGGTCACCTTCGTTGGCTTCCTTTCCTCTCCCCGCGGCTCTCTCTCACCCTCGAGCTTGAGCGAGCCCTAGCACCCAGCGCCCATTTCCGCCATTGCCGAGCTTGGAGCTCTGTCGCCGACGGTGCTCGGTGGCTCCCTCACCTCGATTCTTCCTCCTGCTCCTTCCTTTTACCTGCAGTGGTGCTTAACCCTCATCCTATTTTGGGTTTCCTCTCTGAGGTGAGGATGGAGTTTTGGAGCTCATGGACCTAGTGCCCCCTTTTCTTCTCGGTCTGCGGTGAAGACCCCATTTCCAAATACTGCCTCCTGGAGCTTCTCGTGGTATTGCGAAGCTCATGGTACCACCGGTGTTGCTAGTTTGGCGGGTGACCCTCCACGGTGAAGCTCTTCGCATTGCGGCGTGGACCGTCGCGGGCTGCTCGATCATCCTTCGTCCACCCCAACCCGTCATCGTCTTGATGAACCCCGGTGAGCTTAAGCTTTTCCGTTTAGCTTTTTGCCGCACCGTAGCCATGGTTTCTGTTTGGTCGCCGCGCCGCCGCCGTTAGCCTCGGCTCGCCGTCGGCTACCATATGGGCTCGGTTGGTCGCGTTAGGTCCATAGGACCCGTCATAGCTTTGCACCGTCCATTTGCGCGTAGCATAGCCATATCCTCGTTTCGTTTTGGTGTAGCACTCCTCTCTCTCGCCGCCGCGCGTATCGTCGGTCACCATTGGCCTCGCCGGCGGTGCCATCAGTCGCAATAGTGCTGAGATCCCATTTTGGCCCTTGGCGGCGTCGCCATGGCGATTCGCCCGGCGACAAGCCGGCAAGCTTCGCGGCGGAAACTCCTCTGTTGTCGGCGAAGCTCGGTCGAGGCGGCGTGGCTCATTGCGGTCGTCCGATCTAGAGATCTCGACCCTCGGCTCTCCACGTCGCCGCCCTCTTCTGCGCTTGTGCGTGTCGCTCAGATTCAATCGGGGCGTCCGATCGGAGATCAACGGCTCTCAATCGTCCACGTCTCGGTTGTTAGGAAAGTCCCGAAAATGCTAAGTCCAAAATCAGTATCACTTTAGGGTTTTGTCATTTTTGTATCTCGGTAACCATAGATCCAAATTAGATGGTTCCAATTTTGTTAGTTTCCTTATAACTTGAACTTAAATATAAAAATAATTGTAGACCATGATCAAACCTGGAAAACCATTTTCAAAAATAGTAAACAAGTGAACTTAATACTGTTTTCAGAACTTTAGCAAACTTGTAAAATGCATAACTTTTAATCTATAGATGTTTTTTTTTGTATGAATCCAATTGTGCTAGCTTCCCCTGATAGTGTATTTGCTAGGAAAATTGGTTTCACAAACTTTACTGTTTTTAGAAATCATAAGGATCATATTTTAGTTTAATACCCTAAACAATTTAGACAAATCATAACTCTTTCAATATAACTCCAAATGAGCTGAAATTTTATATGGATTATCACTATACCAGTAGGTAGCTACCCTAAAAATTTCAGCTTCAAAATATTTCTAGAAAATATTTTTGCTACAGTGCTATTTAAGTGTAGCATTATGACCGAAAATAGGTTTTTAGAGAATATCTTTTGCACCACAAATCCAAATTAGGTTTTTCCAGTTCCTATGTCTAGGTATAACCGTATTCTACCTTGTGTATAAATTTCGTCGCATTTGGATAATTTTTGCTTGCTCTTTTGTTTAAGTGTTGCTCGTCTTATTGGTTGTTTTCGCTCTTTCGCTTAGGATTCGATATTTGCGGTAACCCAGAGAACGACCCTCCATAACAAGTTGAGCAACAACGGCGAGCGAGCAAGCAGTTTGATCATTTCCATTAATCCCATTACTTTTAAAGTCTAATATTTTGTTTAACTTCTATGTATGCATTGCTATTTTGTTGTTAAATTGATTAGTTAGACCTCTAGTTGCAAAATCTGTAGGTAAATGGTTATCCTCTACTACGAGCCTAGGTTATTTGCTTTGTAGTTAGAGTTCGATGGATGAACTCTTATCACTTAGTAGATTACGAATGAATATTGTAGCCATGCCTAGTTATCGGTAGTATTGGGCGATCATCGACTTAGTCGGTGATCGGATCACACAACTACTTATACTACTCCATTATGTCCAACCCTTGTGTTTTATTGATTTACAAATCAAAACCGAAAACAAAACTATATCTTGACTTGGGCACAATGGTATGTTGATGTGATCTGTTGGGTGTGTGGAATGGTGCCTAAGTCCCCAGGACCGAGTTACTTGTGTCACTAAGCCAGCGCTTATTGCGTGCTAACCACGAGGGGATATGGAACCTCTCTTGACTAAGTACTTTGGGAGGTGCTAATTATGAGCTGGTTGGTGGGTGTGTTCTTGTGTGTGGTGTTTGGAGGAGCATTAGCGGACCGGTTAGGCGTCTAATGTGTCCTTCTCCGTGAGTTGCGGCTCTTAATTAGCATCGTCCATTGGAAAGCGTCTTGTTAGACTTAGCCATGCCCGCATACCAAAGGAAGTGTGCTAACCGTGGTGGTGGAAGGCGGTCTATCGTGTGGGTACATTGGTACACCTGCGAGGTTAAAACTATTCGAATAGCCTCGTCCTAGGTTATGGACATGCTTGATAGGTCGTGCAAGAACTAGACTACAACCTTTTAAAAACTTAAACTTGACATGGGTGGTATGAAGGGTACTTCATGCTATTGTTGTGGTGACTATGGGTTAGTCACTTCTAGGTTAGTGTTGTCATCTATCTATTGTTATTCTTGTCTCTCTTTTATTTGAACCATAAAAGTTAATTGCAAACTTGCTTTGAATCTATTACCCTATTGCAAATGAAAACTTGCTTTATCTTTGAAAATAAGTCGAGCCTCATCCACTTAAATAAAGCTTGCATGTAGTTAATTATAGTTCTGTTATCTCACCGTCAGTCTTGCAGTACAAAAACAAGTTTTGTACTCATCGCTCTTAATATTAATTGTTGCAGAGGAAGAAGGTGAGCCCCAAGGGCCTCACTTTTGTGAGTTGTGTTGCGGCGCCGTCTGGGACGATTAGCTTGGCGGTCCGGTTGGTTGCCTTGTGGGTAAAGGCACACCGATTGGCTTTTGTTTATCGCCATCTTATGGCCATTTGCTTCATTGTGTATTTACTTATTTGTGTGGCTTTTGGCGGTCGGCCTCTCTCTTGTAATAACTCTCTTTATATTATCTATGTCTTTGATTGTTGCTTTTTGCTTGGCTCTATGTGTATGAATGGAATTGATGCATGATTTTGAAAGCGGGGTGTGTATCTGCAGTGCAGGAAGTATACATATCTCGAGGCTTGGTTTATTTGATTTGTACTGTTAGGACCAAGTGGATGGTTAAACAGTACAAGCCGAATAAACCGGGGTCCTCATAATAAAATCCATGTATTAATTCTCTACGTGGTTCTAATCGTAGGAGACCCCCAAATAATCATTCATATGTAAGATTGGTTCTAGATCACTGATTGCAATTGTCAGTGGGGAGTTTCAGTGATTCCTTTTGATAAGTTATTTTTATTTGTTCAACTCTAATGCTTATATGGCGGAGAGTAGAATGAGAGAAGCGTTCGATCGGCGACTATGCGAGAACTCGACATGGATGCACCGCTCACGACTATGAGCGAGTATTCTTTCATTCGATGGTAATGTTGCCTCGAGAGATCTTTCACGGATCCTAGAGATCATACCACGAGATAAATTGAGGAGGATCCTTACCCCACAACATTACGCCCAAATGAGGACCGAGATCCCTAGAGGCAAGGTCCATCCGACCACAACCAGGACTGCACTAAGGCAGACCCAGAATATGGTGAGGGATCACCCACCAAGTGTTCAATTTAAATGCGAGGCCATCAGGCTTGTGCGACAAGTCCTGGAAGCCATCGTTCCAGGACTCCATCAGCATCTGGTGGTCTTCTCTCTTCGGTTACCCCCGCAAAGGATATGGTTGAGCATGCTCTTCCTGTGAATTCGACCGTACCCTCGCAGGGCTCACCTATGATGGAGACGGTTATAACCCAAAATTCCCCTTCTTGGAGGGGCTTGCTCCAAGTCGTGAGACGTTGTTGTTCGACTACTCCTCAAGCCAGGAGACCTCAGGCGCAAGTGGAAATCATATCTAGGAGGTCTTCGTCCTCCCCTCAGATCCTAGTCACTCTCCTAGAGGTAGGACTGAGCATGCTCCCGGTCGATCGCACACTGTGACCTCTCGTGGTGATGGCGAGGACGTCTTCGACGATGAACAGGATCAATACTCTGATGAGCATGGGAGAAATCCTAGAAATGATCATTCTCCATTAAGGCGAGCTCAAGCAATCTCAGATGTGGATGATCCTAAGATGATCCGATGGAGGAAAATTGCAATCCACAGAACTTTACCTTGGCGCATTCAATATCGGTCAACAGAAGCTCATGAACTTCAGCGTATAAACGACCTGCTCAAGAACCCAGCTCAAGAGCTTGGGCGAGCCCCAAGTTACGACCTCTTCATTGAAGAGATCACATGAAGGCTTCGAAGCACGATGGCCAAGCTCGAGCAACCTCGTCGACACCATTCTGGAAGTCGTACTGGGATGACTCCATCGAACACCAGCCATTCGAATAACTCACCTCATGGAGATCGGTACGAAAACAGGTTGCATCGCACCCCTAACCATAACTCCAGTCGGAGAAGAGTTCTTCGAACACCTGATGATCGACAAGCTCTTAGGGGAGGTAATCGTTCACCACTACAACCCATAAATTTGTAGCAGCAGATGGAATACGAGGAGGATTACCCTCGTAGGACCGAGACTTATCACAGGTTGGGTCCACCAACCACTGGGTATCATTGAGTATGATCACTTGGTGATATCAACCCTTCTTTCCTTACAAAGGAGGCATCATGATGTAATTACCGGATGTCGGGCGTTCTCACTTGATCATTGAGCAGTTCGTTGGCCGCCGCGGTTTTGACCAGTGAACATGGAGAAGTTTGATGGGTCACAGAATCCTATCGAATTCCTTCAGATCTACAAAATCGTTGTTCGAGCAGCAGGAGGAGGAGAGCACGTCATGGCAAATTATCTTCCAACTGTTCTCGAAATATCTGCTCGATCGTGGTTGTTAAATCAACCATTAGAGTCGATCTATTCATGACAACACCTCTGCGACCTGCTACTAGACAATTTTTAGGGCACCTACAATTGTCCTAGGAAGGAGGACGACCTGCATAGGATGAGACAAAAAGACCACGAGACCTTATGTTAATTCATGAGACAATTTATTTAGGTTTTTAGTTCCATACCTGAAGTTTCTGATTCTTCTGTTATTAGAGTATTCAAGCAGGGAGTCCGTAGTAGAAGGATTATAGAGGATATCACTTTGAACCCTTTGGCTATTGTCATCGAACTCTTTGAGATGGCGATCGATATCTGACTAGCTGTCTTGCCAAGCGGTCGAGTGGAACAAAACCATCGATCGAGATGATAAAATCATCTAGAATCGGTAAAGCAGACAAAAGAAGGAGAAAAAGGCCAAAATCTAAGAACAAGAGCAAAGGTCCAAAGCCTCAAGCCAATAGTTCCAAGGAAGTCTTGGCTTATAAGCGATAAGGAGCCACAAAGTTCCAAATCATACTCTGATCGGGGCTGTAACATCCCAATTTTAGGCTTGTGTTTCAAATGTAAGAAAATGAGTAGAAATTAAAACTTTTTCTTACATCTTGTATTTCTGTTAGTCTTGAATGACTTTTGTACAAGAAGTTATGGAAATACAAGGTCACAAGTCTTTGATCCAAATCTTGATACTTCAAAACATTCTTGTTCCATCTTGCGATCATTTCCGGAATATTTTCCTAAGTTCTTGGGATGGTAAGTGGCTCCTCTGAAAAATTTCACAATTTTTAGAAATTGTTTGAATGCTTTTGGAGGCAAGTCAAACCAAATCAAAATCTGGTCAAGCAGAGGACCAGCACCTTATCAAATTTTGGAGGAAAATCCACAGCACCAAAACCTCTGAAAATTTTATGCAAGGTCCGCGTTTGAGTCAGCAAGCTCCTGTAAAATTT